>JAACJT020000001.1:15868336-15881575 GCA_009936485.2 Gymnarchus niloticus
TAACGCGCGCAATGAATTTTGGGCTGCCTTCAGTATCCATAGCAACCCGGTATACAAATGCGAACCTTCCGAAAGCGGATCTTCATACCTTCATGCCGAATGTGAATGTTCCGCGTGCACGTCCCCATTCCGAATGAGACGTTAGTGCGCATGTTCCGCGTGCACGTCTTCCTTCCGAATGTGCACCTTAATAATGGCGGGAATCACCCCCCATATATAATGTCTGTCGAGAGTAGGGCGACTGGCTGCAGAGTGATGCAACTTTGTAGGAATGCAATGACGTATGTCATCCATTCACTCAGTTAAAATTCGGCGTTGTAGAAGGGGGATGTAATAAGACTACTCCTAGTCAGAGAACCTTTATTTCGCATGCTTGTGCCGCGCTACCTCTCATGAGATTAACCCAGATTAGTAATACATTGATGTCAGAGTACATCGTACAAGTATCTGCACAATGACAGGGCATTTCTCTTTTTGCTGAGAATATGTATTTGAGTGGACTGCTACAAACCAATGGTCATGTTAAGAGAACATTCAAAGGAACGTTCGTACATTTAAAATGGAGATCCTGACGTCAATGCCCTGAAATTGGACTATGAACAACGCAATAGCTTACTCCAGAGCATTCAAGCACCTTAGTCAGCTAAACGTTTTTGAGATTAAAAGAAATTCATCACAAAGGGCTGGTAAAATTCTAGGCACAGAGATTAAGGAGCTGCCATGGGTGCGCAGTGAATAAACTGCAATTATAACCACCGCAAAATCATTCAATAGACTGAGTACTGTTGTCACCAGACATCCAGCATAATCGTTAGGTGTCAGAAACTTGGAATTCCCCGCCGTACCATTTAATAACAGGTTTTAGGTTCCCAGTTTTAAAGCAATGGCTTTATCGTTGTTCATTAATGATAGACGATTCCTTCCGCAATAATAATAATAATAATAATAATAATAAAAAGTGGCTTCTAAAGAGTGAAAAAACTTTCCTAGAAGAATTAACAAACTCGCAATACTGGAACAAATTCACAGCACGAAATGTTGGTTAATTGGTATCTTATGTAGCTGTTAAGTAGTCAATATCAAATAGGTTAGCGATGCAATCCCCAGACAAGAATCTCAGTATCATATTCTTAAAAACATTCAAAATAAACACAGTATTTTAGTTGTCATTTGTTTGGCAAACTTTTCTTCAAACCAAATTACAGGTGACATGATACAACTGCATCATATACCCTGAGACTAAGCACTTTCATACAAAATTCATTCAATGAGAATGAATTTAAATTTGTATCGTTTGAAAAATACAAGCATGGAGCAACTGTGAAGTTTACAGCCAGGCAGTCTGCAGGAGTTGCAAACATCTTCAGATTTTAAGTATAAAGCCTCACGAGGAAGCTCAAGGTTATTTTAATGTTGGACAGTTTTGTCTGCCTTTCTCTAGATTTTTAACTGTTTCAAACTGAATCGCAAAACAGTAGATAGAGCTGTACTGAACAGACTATCCTACAGGGGGAGTCCCAGTCTGATTCAGAAAGTCGACTTCGGTGTCAGGTCAATCAATAAACGTATAAAACCCTAAATTAAGTTATAACCAGCTTTGGTTTTGAAGCAGAACAGGTTTACTAGGGTAAGTTTTTCTGTCACGATTAATGAGCAACTGACAAAATATCAGAAATTACTGCAATATGTACAGGCCACTTTTAAATCTTGGGTATTGTCTAAAATTTAAGTAAACACAAAACTCGACAAATGTTTGAATCTCCGAGGAAGCAGCAGTTAGCCTGTCACGAATGCTGATTTGGAGATACTTGGTGTCAGGAACACAGGCAGGGGAGCTGAGAGGCAGGCCACTGACCTTCCTGGTACGTTATTTCTCCACCCAGAATCCTCCACAGCACTGCCTGCAGATCTCAGAAGTGCAAGCAGTGACTCAAACTGACTGGGTGTTTGAACAGCCCCTCACAAATAAAGCAAGCTTTTATGAAATGTTAAAATGTCAGGAAAAAAGTTTTCACTCTGCTCCTGGTTAATATTTAATAGAAGTTACTCTCAATGGGACACAACAGGGCGATACCAGTTCTCCAAACACCATGAACCTGCATGCAGACTGAATTTTTCCAACTATGGCACAGGTTCTGTGGTCTAGACTTTAACTGTCTTTATGTGTAGCCACACCCTGTCTGTGGTGACCATTTCCCTCCTGCTGAGATACTGATCCAGGCTAGTCACTCAAGCACATCGTTCTATGGGCTGTCTATAATGAACAATAACAGAATGCACTTGAATAGATTTCAGCTGGTCACAGGGATGGACCACCCATGGAAATTACATGTTCACATTTTGTTTTTCCCCCTGGTGTGTAGAGCAGGTCAGCAACTGGTAAAATAGACTGCACACAAAATGATCCCCCAGCAATTCAAATCATCAAATACGTCTATGGTTTCAATTTAAAAACAGCGTTTTGCTCACCCGTTATAAAGGGCTGAATTTTTTCACTCCGCTTGTACATTTTTCATGCCTCAAAGGCAGGAATGGGTGCACAGAGCACATCTGCTGAGGATAACTGGAGTCAACGGCCTATTATTCTGTTCCTCATCTTCCACTGTCTGTATGCCTGTAGATTAGCAGAGTAAAAAGGCAAACCCCCCCCCAAAGTGATGTCACCTTGCTCAACTCCACCCACACCTCACCTCTTCTTTAAGTTCTACCCCCCCCAATCAGTGGTGGGGTAAGTCCAGGAGGCCTGTTAGGACTGCATGGAAAGCCAACGTCACACTGTGTGGTATGAGCCGGTGGGGGGCCTCCATTTTCTCACCCACCGTCTGCTAGGCCTGCCTGTCTGGCTCGCTGCCTGCTCATTAGGCAGTTGCATGTTCCCCGAGGCGCCACCAGCAACAGCACACTCCAGGGGCGGGCTCACACAACGGCATGACAAGATGACAGCATGACGAATAACCAGCCGTGTGTCTAATGCAATATAAAACGGTACGCAGATTAGTGAGGTATTATATTACAGCACACATTTCAATTATGTTCCGGATTAGAGCGAATATCTATAAACTGGCCCTTTATACAAAGTGAACCTTGACTCTGAGGACACAGCTTCTGGTATTTAATTAAACATGTTCAAGTTCTCCTTTGTCAGCCCTACAGCTACACAATCAATTCTTCATAGCTACAGTTCTACACAGTAGCAAGATACAGTGCATCTTGGACTAAAGAGATGCAGACTACATACACCTCTAAGATGAGACATCTACCTCTTGAAGACTGAGCTCAACTCCACAGAGAGAAACCTCCCCTTTATAGTTAAAAGCAGCCGAGATGGACACAACCTTGGCTTCCACCACCAGCCTTGAGACATCAGAGCCTGATACAGAGTGACAGCACCTACAGTACAAAAGCTTAACATGAAGACCATGTCAGTGAGGAGATAATGCAAAGATACCAGAGGTCTCCCAATTCAGAGGCTTGACTGGCCAGTGTTCCCTTTAAATGAGGTGCCGACCCCCCTGCCTGGAAGCCCCCTCACATGGTGTCAGCCATACGTCAAAGAACTTTTTCCTCTTACCATCAGTTGCTTCCAGATCAGCTGGTGCAGGCGAAAAACCCCCATGTGACACCTGCCACAAACAGGACGTACTCACTCACCCTCTCTCCAGGACCCTCACTCAGCTGCGGTTGTCAGCATTCATTTACATCTCCCAACTGTCACTTCAAGACAATCAGCACTGTAATTAAGAGCCCAGGACACATTTTAACGTCGACAGAGAAAGGGATGGAAGGCCAAACACAGGAAGCACTCAGTGCTGCGAGCTGAAATGTCCCTTGGTCCATAAATTCTGGGAGTAAAGATCTCCACGAGATGGGTTCCTTACCAGACCTACCCAAGGAACCGAGCCTGCTTCCAGGGAGGGGAAACAGTCTTCAGGACAATGCTTAGACTGGTCCAAATGTTTTGTGTGCATTTGAATGCACAGGGGTGACTGGCAGCCACAGGCAGGGACAAAGAGGCAGGTGGCCATGCTCTTGTACCTTTGAGTGACCTGACTTCACTTTGATTATAAATGGGTGTAGATTGTAAGTGAGCTTGGATAAAGCAGGAAAACTCAAGGCTCACAAAGGCACAATTGCTGCTGAGGACATTAAGAAAAAAGGAAAACCCAGGGAAACATGGAGACCATTAGCTTTTATTACTGTCATCAGTTACAAAAACATGCCGGGCCTTTCCGAAAAACCATCACATTCCTGCACAAATCAAAACATCTATACCATGGCAGCAAAATCACGGCTACCAGATTTATGACAGTCTTACTGTTAAAACTACAGAGAGTAAATTCAAGAGGACTGAGTTTAAGCAGACTAGTGCAGCCTTGTCCTCCTGCAATACTCATTACAGTGAAAACCTAAGCTCAATGCTGCTTCTCCTCTAGGGGGCGACACTAACCCTATAACGGCTAACATCCCACAATGACAGCTGCTGGTCAGTCCCACATGACGACGGGGAGTGTGGAAACACAAAACAGTCTCATCGAGGATTCTGGCTCGGGGTCGTTTCCTCAGTTGAGCATGTAGAATGGAACAGCAGCAGAGACAAGTACATAGTTTAGAATGGGGGCAGAGTCATTGTCCTACCCATGCCAATGGGAGGGGGAAAATGCACCACGTAGCTTTATACCAGCCAAGACTCCCACATTCTGCTTCTTCTCATACACAAACATTAAAGGAATATAAAGAAACATACAAGTACAATAATCCCAGAAAAGCACATCAACATACCTCTTAACACCCAAAGCAAGCCTAAGTGTCCATGTGGCTGCCGAGGCCCAGCGCTATCTGGTGGACGAGCAGAGGCACAGTCTTGCCTCAATGCCCAATTCCCCAGTTTACCTCCTATAGGCACGCAGCCCAGCCTGGGGCCAAACAATGCTAATCTGAAAACACAACACGCCACATACCCACTGTCCATGACTCTAATGTAGGGGCAGTTCTTTGGCTTAACCCATCACGCCATTGGCTAACAGGAACCAGGCCACAGTCCAGTTCCACTTGAAGCCAAGTAGGGTGGACTAACAACAACATACACTTTTCACCACATATTGTGCTTAAAAACTGGAACAAACTGACACCCAGCTGCTCTCATATTCAAGTCTAAATCACAATTTGCATTGAAAGTTATTGCAGCGCAACAGGACCAGGAGGAAACCAAAATAACCAGGGAAAAATGGGGGCGCATCCTTGTTAACCTACAGAGACAAGCGGTTGCTTAGTCACATACATTTCTGCCACTAAGGGGCCTTCAAGACAACCAGTAGGGTGCTGCAGAAACAAAGCAATAACTAGTAAACCCTTTCCCTGCTTGGCATGGTCTCAGGCAATCAGGGCATTGAAGTTGCATTGATTAATGTCCAAAGCATTTGAGCTCAAGAGTTGTGGCACATCAGACAGCTCGTAACTGGGTGTACTAAAGTGTTACAAACCTATTAAGACCTTCAGAAAGTATTATTCACTAGAAGAGAGTGTGAGTATAAACAAATATTGATTTGTAGTGGATGTGTTTGTCCCTGTGGCTCCTGTAGGAACTGGAACCTTGTCAACAAGGGAAGAAGGGGGGGGGAACAGCGACAATTTGTGCCTTCAACTACAACCGTAAATATGTATAAAAAATATGTCCGCTGGAGTTGATTGTAAAATTCTGGAGTGTGCATTTGTTTACGTCTTAAGAGCAGCAAAGAAATTAGTAACTAAGTTTTCAATTACAGGAACACAAACTCGGTGCCCCGTCAACCACACCCTTGAGAGTTCATAAGAATCCACTGGCTATGCCCCAATTCCCACCTCTGACCCAATGAAGTTGTTGAAATCCAAGGCCTCTTCCATTTTAGACCGGGCTTTCACAATGGGAGCGTATCAGACGCAAGGGAGCGGCAATGTCACACAGCCAAAGGCCTCAAAACCTCAGAAGGCAGCGACACGTGTTCACCATTTTTTTAAACCGGGGGCACTCTAGCAGCACAACCTTTGACCTTGCAAAAGACCATGTTTGCCAAATTGAGACCACTTTCTGCCATGCTGTCAATTACTGACATCGCAGGACAGGCAGATGGGTCAAACTGCTTTCCTTTAGGTCATTTCTCTGGTGGGAGACAATGCGCATTTAAGTGGGAGTGAATGGCATCAATGCCTTCACTACATCAAATCACCGCCAATGTTGAGTTTTAAGGAAAAAAAATTAACTCTTGGCACTGAGAGCTACTCGTGCTGTTTGATTACTTTGCGTCTCAACAGATGGACAGTAAAAGGCACACTTTTAATGCCAGAGGTGTTCGGGAATTGACTGTTCAGGGCTCTCTGCACAGTTTGAGTGATTTTCAGCCGCTCCTGTGTCACATGATTCCATCCCCATCCCTGCAGGTCACGCACTATCCACGAAGCTACCGGGAAAGAGCCCAGTTCTCCCGTTCCGCTGCAGGGTTCCCTTGAACCAGCCGTCCTCCCGCTTCTTGTGCACGAACACAATGTCACCCTCCTTCAGCTCCAGCTCCGCCTCGCTCTGGGGGGGGTAGGATACCACCACCCTGTACCTGGAGAGGGGGGGCCCCAAGTGACAATAACCCAAGCAATATTAGGGAAATACAGCTAATGCACACTTCACTTAGCTAATTACAAAGATAATCCAGAGCATGGAGTGGAAAGGCTGGAAATGGGCAATCATAATCTACCTCTCACACACTATGGGCCGGGATTCCTGGTGCACAGAGACCAGGGAGGAACACGGCTGGCGTGGCGGGGGTGCAATTGGAGCTGTGATCTCCAGGACAGTGCTCTTGCGCTGGGTAGACTCAACGGAAAGGGCAAAGCTGGAAGATGAGGATGATGTGGAAGGGGCAGAAGAGGTTCCAGGGTCCAGCTCAACTCCACAGGGAGCCTCTGGGCCCACAGCCCCCTGGAGCAGCTCAGATGCGGCTTGCTCGGCATCCAGTGAGGGCGATGCCGGCGGAGATGGCCTCAGCTTCTTCTTATTGGAGGAACCAGACAGCAGCTTCAACAAACCCTTCTTCTCTTTCTGGTGAGGGAGAGAGAGAGGGAGACACATTCGGTTTGTGGCCAGAGGATGCGGTGACAATTCAAGGTAAAATGGGGATGTGAGAAAAATCAGTCAGGTCACATGGTCCGGCTCAACCATTGATGGTTTAACTGATGTTACCACAAAGCCTTGCCACCTGACTTCGCAGCCCTGTCAAATGCACATATTGACATCATCCTGCCTCTTCTCGTCATGCAGCTGAGTGGTATCGTGACGTCTTTCTACTCCACACAGCTATGTGCTACACTGTCAGATTCAGGTGCAAAACGCTCAGTTGTGATAACCATGCCTTCGTATTTCCACAGCACTAACTTTTTCCAATTAGAAAATGGTGTGTGAAATGTTGACACACTGCCAAAAATGTTCCTGACCATACCTGCTGGGTTCTACAAAACAGACCCAAAATTCATCATCTTTCCCACCTCCAGCCTCACCTTTCCATCCCTGTCCAAGCGGCATGCTAAGGCACTGTTCACCATCACTGAGCCACTGGCAGGTAAACCACTGCCAGGGGCCACAGGGGCCACAGGCACCAACCGTGGAGATGCAGTCTCTCCATCTAGAGAGGCGGCGCTAACGTTGGGTGGAGTCAGGGAGGCAGCTGCACACCCTATGGCCACACCCCCAGCTCCACGGGCAGGGCCAGATGTGAGGATGGGGCCTGGCTGGGGGTGAAGGTGGACCTGGACAGGAGTGACAGCGGCAGTGGGCCGGTCCTGGCTGTGACTGGAGGCTGTGAAGAAAAATCATTGTCAGAGTCCATTGCATTTACAACAACAGGCCAGATGATGGAACAGTGGCTAAAATCATAGGATGTTGTTTAACAGTAAAGGTACTGAACCAGGGCGGGGATTAAAAATGTCCAGCTAGGTAAAAATTACTTTTACAACACACTTGAAGAAATACATTTTAAGCTTTTATAAAGGTGGCTTTCACAAATAAAACCGTATGATGAACAAAGACTAAAGCCACAAGGTCACGAGGGTGAACATACAGGGACCATGGGGCACACCTGTCCTGACTGCATTACGAGCTTGGTTGACTGTCATCTGCCCGCTCACGTGCATCAGCGCCTTGGCCTGCTGGCTAGCCTGGACGTGAGCAGCAGGGACTGCAGTCACGGGCAGAGATCCAGAAGAGGTGGGGCTTGAAGCATCTGGTGCCACTGAAGAGGTGGGGCTGACTAAGGGCATGCCCCTCCCAGCCTGGGCACACATCGTTAGGGGGATCTTGTTCTGGGTGCCACCTGCCCCGGTCCTGAAGGAAGAGCCAACTGCTAATTAGCGGATTGGTGAATCCATTGGTATGTCACAGTGGAGGTCCATGACCACGAACCCCTTTGAACTTAAAACGCCACATCTCACAAATGAAAATGGAGGCCAGATAAATGCCAAGGCTTTGCAATGCAGAACCGGAGAGTAGGAAGAAAAACAACCACATTATCCACAAACTCGTGATGGCTTTAAATCAGAAGGCAGGCAGAGAGGCTTTTGGACCATGTGAATCAATCTGAAGAACTGCGCATTTCTGTGTGACCACCATCCGGAAGACTGGGTCCATTAGTGTGAGTTCTGCCCACCCCACTCATGCCCCACCACACACATCACAACGAATCATCTCTTGGAGTGGTACACGGATACTGGAAACTCCCACCTAGCGACGGGGGCCATGTAGTTGCCGGGGAAGACTCCCATCTTTCCAGTGAGCATAGAGGTGCCCTTGAACCAGCCATCCTGACATCTCTCCAGTACCAGGAACATCTCACCCTTCCTCAGCTCCAGCTCGTCTTCTTTCCTGGGGCTGTAGGGAAACATGGCAGCATACCTGGGGGATGGGGGGAGGAGGGTGGGATCAGGACCTCGGACACATGCTGCAGGGCGGCACCTGATGAAGTAGATTAACGATCTAACCGTTAATTAGCTGCGCCGGACTCCGCCTATTGTAGGTTAGTGATGCGTCAGTAAATGAGGACTTAAGGTGTAAATGATCTTAACTGGAGACAGGGAAAAGTCAGGGTAAGGTGAAGGGTCTTTCGTCAGCCCCTACATAACGCTAAGAATTTGTCGCGGGGATTTACGAGGCAAGGTGAAGCTCTCACAGGGCTGACAATAAGAGCTTATTTAGAATTAACTCTGCTAATTGCTCACTCAGGCCACGCCATATCACGTGTAACATGGTTCTCCTTCTCCAACCACTGGTCAACCGCATGCGTTCAGACTTTCCCTGCCCTTATGTCCTTAAAACCACTGACCATACATCCCCCAGCCTCTCTCCCCCTACCACTGACCACATGACCCCCCCCCAACAGGTCGACCACACATTCGACCCCCTCAGCTCTCCTTTTGGTACACTCACACTGCTGGCCGTTGTCTCCCACTCTGTTCGCTGGCCACAGGGGCTGGTCTTTGGCCAGCGACCAATGAGGCGGCAGCTCCAATGGGCAGGACTTGCGGAGGCGGGGGTGGTGGAGGGGGGAGCCCGTCCTGTGTATACACAATTATGAGAAAGAGAGAGCGCGGTCTCTCACGCAGAGTTACTTACACAAACAGGTTCTTACAAACTCCCATACACCCTCCGGGTGCATGGAGAATGACAGCAGAACAAAAAGCCAAATTCAAAGCAGTTACCATAGCATGCAGAGTCATTTATTTTTGTATTGTTGAAATAATTGCGTAAGCAGACCCCCCAGCTTGATTTCTGAAACCTTCCTGCTGCACACCTGCACACGTAAGGGCCAAGAATCCACTGTGAAGACCAGCAAGACTACTTGTGTTTACATCAGGTTTCTCCAGATTAAACTAAATACATTTAGTACCCTTTATAACCAGGCTACTATGCTTCCAACGTACAGTTTCATTTTAAATCTACCCAATCATACAGGTTATTTTAGGAAAACACTATGGGTGGTCTGAGTTCAAAGTTGAAGGATATAAGAGGACTTCCCCTACTGTCACATCATTTACACATCCCTATGCCCCTTAGCAATGGCTCCCCCTTGAGGTGAACAGTGCTGCTCCTGCTGCTTTAAATGCTCACATCTACTACAGCCAAGATTCATTGACAAGATGGAAACAACAGCTAATAGCAGGGACCGTCTGTACAGAAAGTCCCACCCCCCACAACATGTCTTCCATAGCGATACCTCAGACTTCACTAGTTCACTGAGCTCCGTATCAAATGAACTGTTTGAGTGAAGGAGCAGACACGCCAAATGGGGGCCTCTAAGGTCAGACACGGGCCCTCTTACCCGTTGGGTGTTAAAAAATTAACTAAGGCAATAAAATATACTCTTTGGAGAAGGATTGTGTTGCATCTGCTGGACAGAGTGAGAAAAACACTATGGTTGGTTTCACATTACAATAAATTATAATCAATAAATATCATGTGGAATGAAAAGGATCTTTACCACAAATAGAAATGCTTACATTTTAGCCATGAAAAGGTCAAAAATTTTCCTCCAAAGAGAGTGTTATGAGCTGAACCAATCCAGCAGCCCATCAGGTGGTAAGAGGACCACGGTGAACTGTTTGATGGAGCACACAAAGATAGCCGTTCTGCTCACAGTCTGGCCCCATTCCTTCCAGACGCTCCGTGGAAGCAGCGGTCCATTCCATCACCCTTCCAGTGGTACTTTTCCAGTCCGACTCTCCGGTGGAAAATATATGCTGGTGCCGGTTTAGGCGGACACTTCCACAGCCAAACCCCAATGCGTCAGCTAAGCATACGCGTTTATCACACACACACACACACACACACACACGTTTGCCAAGCAGGGACTCACTTCATGCTGCTCAGGTTACCCCACCCAAAGAAACAGCAGCTCCCCTTCCTGGGATTAGAACCTGGTTGCACAAATAGCTTTGAAAATGACGCAGACTAACTTCCACCTCACGTAGCCCCCACTTGAAGAAAGGACTTCATCCATAGCAGGCGTTTGGAGGTTAGGACGCGGTCAGTCACTGGGCGGTGCCCTGTCCTTGAACAGCCTTTAACGATGAGCCTCTCAGCTGTGTGACCAGCTGTTTGCGTGTCGCTAAGCAGCAAGCCAGAGTACATTTGAAAAATCGACTCGTGGTTTGGCTGCGCCGCGCTAAAAGAACAGCTGCCACACTCAGCCAAGCAGAGAGCCAGGGTACCGCGAACGAGTGAAAGAGACAGAGGGAAGGATGGGGGGGGGACAAAACACAGTCAACAAAAATGAAAGAGACGCGAGATGGACTGGAAATTTGAGGGCAGAAACCACGCACGCAGAGTAGCAGAACCCGAGACTCAATTCCGGGTCTTACCACTGGCAGGGATGCATGGCTGGTTTCCGTTGGAAACGTGAACACGGTTGCTGAGGTGACAGGGCTGCTGGGGGGTGGAGTCACAATTAGCCCAGTGGTGCAAATGTGGACCTGCAAAAGTGACGGCGAGGAGAGTCAAGCTCTATGGGGGACAGTAGCTGTGCGTTTTAACAGGGGCTCCAAGCTGACCCATTTTGACAGTGACCGTCCTGCGGTCTGCGGAGGTTTTAGGCTGGGATCAGAAAGGGGCAAGCTAACCCCCTGTACAGAAATAAAATCATATTAGGCTAGATCCCTAGTGACGGTCCAGAGACGAGGACACAGATGAGAACTGGACCAAACAACAGGAGTGGGGAGGCATCTTACAAGAAAGAGTGGCATTCACTGGTCCAGTATGCAGAAACATGTCGCTGTGCTAGCTGGAATGTTCTAGAAATGATATGACGAGACAGCCTAGGGTTACCTCAGACAGCTTGCGTGTATCAAAATCCCTCACATTTCAAACGGAAACCGGGCAGAGAATGTGTGCATGTGTGCGTGTGTGTGTGAGAGAGAGAGAGAGAGAACCCACTTTCATAAATCTCCCTAATGTCACCCATATTGCAGCCAACATTCTCAATTGCAGCTGCAACAATTTCACGATTGAAGGAACTACTGCAGGGTCATCTTCTCAACTGCCAAAAAAGCACTCCAGCACCGCCCAACCCCCTCAAGAGAAAGAAGGAGGAACAGGAGGAGATGCCATCCACAACTCCAACAAAAACGGCAGGCCCACCAAAGACACAATCCATCCCAGTGCCTAGCAACCAAGGAACAGCTGTGAGTGGCTGAAGCTCCAGGGTTACCGTGGAAACCCCCCAACGAAAGCACTCAGCTGGAGCACCGAGAAGTTGAGAAGCTAACTGGCCTCTATGCAGCAGCACCAGGGTTTTGTCCACATTCAACCACCCCAAAGAAAAGGATGATCTTGAACATGATTTCTAACCAGAGGCGACTGCAAAACACCAAGTGTACGAGAGGAAATATAGGCAATTAAGTCAGTGACAGTACTAGTTAACAGAGCATTCTTTAGGGCGTGTCTGCGCATGGAGGGCTGGGAGGCCCACCTGCGATGGTGCGCTAGACGACAGTCCCCCGCTGAGCTCGCCGATGCGCGCGGCAGCTGTGGGGTTACTGGAGCTGATGAGCACAGGGCCGCTGATCTCCATTGAATGGCGCTGGGGGGGCACCTGCGCAGCCCGGCCCGCCGTGCTCAGCGACGTGAACGAGTGCCGCTTCTTGGCATTCTTCTTGGCCTCTCCTACCCGCTGGGGCCCCGCCTCACTGCCCGCATCAACCGGCGATGCCACCTCCGATGGCTTGTCCAACTCGATCAGTTGCCGGGCCGCCGAATTGAACTGAGGAGGAGATACTACTGAGGAGCAGGGCAAATCTGCTGGTAGGAGGGGCTAACTTGGAAATGGATGGGGTCAGGATGTCCATCCAGTGGAGCTGGCAGTGTGTGCATTTCACAACAATTAATGGGTGTGGTCAGCAGGAGTGTTCATAATAAGAAGCTACATGCGTGATGTAGTTGCGAGGGTTCGGAGCTAGACAAATAGGGGGCAACAAGGAGGGATGTGGGTTTCTACAGCAGAGAACGGACCCTGAATCTCCTCACACAGAGCCACAGCCAGGAAGGCTTTTAAGCTTCAAGTCACGCAAGCGTTCTTTAAAACACAAAGTCATGCTCCTTGGGGGGGGGGGGGGGGGGGAGGGGGGGGGCGCGGGAGGGAGAAAGGCGGGCGGGGGGTGGAAGGGGGGGAGAAGGGGAGGGGGGGGGGGGGGGGGCGTTTGAAAGTGAGTAACAGCAAAGTTTATATACAT
>JAACJT020000001.1:15885915-15907683 GCA_009936485.2 Gymnarchus niloticus
AATGCAAGTCAATGGAAAAATTACAACTTGTAAAAATTACAAGTGTGTGCATGTGATTGAGAAAGAATGCCAGAGAACACTTTCACCTGCTATTACAGGTGGTGGTCTTGAGGTGGTCTTTCCTGCTGTCTTCTCATCAGGTTTGGCTTCCTGCGTCGCTCCGCTATCATCAGACGGGCTCTCTGATTTTTGGCATTCTGCAATGCAGAGTTCAATACATCAATTATAAATCCAGCGAGGACGATACAATCGCGGTGTCATGTGGCATCAGAACCAAAGCTACGCAAGTGCTGAGCTCAGTAACAGATAGATGGACAGACAGATGTATTTTACAGATCCTGGGGTAAATTCATTTGTGTACAGCAGCAACAGAATGTAAAGTGCTCAGATACAACAAAACAGCTTGGGCATCCAAGAATTCAGCACTGCAATGTAAATAGTAAGCAAATCGAAAAGTTGCATATGTTTGTGGAGTCAGTGCTCAACTGACCTGTGGAAGGCATGCTGGACTGAAGGCCAGAATCAATCAGGGTGAGTGTCTGTAGCTCCGCCTCCTGCAGTACCTTGAGCACCTGGGTGTCTGGGCTCCTCCCCCATGCCTTCCTGGGGACTTCATCCTGCCCAACCAACTGTACCACCTCTCCTGCTGTTGTCTCTAATGGTAGAGGTGGGTGTTATAAATGGTGGCAACTTCCTGCAGGAGCCACTTACAAGAATTTAATGCGTAGATCGAGGCCTGGACCTGCCAACATGGTCAGTAACCAATCCACTGATTGGCCTATGTGGGAGCCACTCACCAGCAGAGCCAATACAGGTCTCTTCCAGAGTCAGCTGGCCCATAGGGATAAGCAGAGGAGCTCCCGGCTCCCACTTCCTCCTGTCCCCAGCAGATGTTACTCCATTCAAAGGGGAGGCAGCCTCAGAAACTGTCAAGAAGGACAAAGAAGTGCTGGAGTCCAAACTTGTAATTCTGCTTTCAGGAGTGGAATTATGGCCAAATAAGTAATTACTACATAAAAGGTCATTATAAACAACTGGGTTCCCCACTGACAAGCAGAGATAAGGACATTAAATCTGTAGACCACAGGTCACTGTTATGAAGCATTGGTAGATAACAGTTGACCTGGGTACCCACAAATCCATTAGGAACTCACCAGCAGAGCCAACGCAGGTCTCCTCCAGGGTCTGCTGAGCCACAGGGATGAAGGATGGGCTGCCGGCCTCCCATTTCTTCCTGTCCCCTGCAGAGGCCACTCCTTTCTCCTCAACCGTTTTACTTTGTGTGTCAGATGGGCTGAGACCCTCTTTGGAATGAACTGGTGTATCTTCCTCTTCTTCCTCCTTGGTGGCCAAGCTATGAGCTTTTAGGTTCTGGTTTAGCCGATGGAGGATCTCCCGCTTCTTGTTCTGAAGTAGCAACGTTACAGAAATGTTTGTACCACTGGTTTCTCCTTACGACTGGACCTAAAATGTTTCTTACATCAGTATTTACCATAGTCTTCTAAAGCTGTTCTCGATGTACGTTCACGTAAAATTATAATTAAACCCACATGCCACCATGGCTGGTTAATAGATGGTTACACAAGGAGGGGGAAAAAAAAAAAAAAAGAAAGCAGTGTCAAGTTGGACTTTGAACAATCAGTCTAAAGACAGACTGATGGATAGTCAGTCTTACCTACCTCCAGATCCAACACATATGGCTTTGGGGACTCTGTATCCTCTCTCTGCTGGGACAGAGACTCCTGGATGAAAATCTGACCATCAGGCAAGAAATCCTCCAAGGGTTTTGTCATTACAAAGAACAAGGAACCACAAAAACATAAAAAGCCAGATATCTGCTAAAACACATACAATAACACAGCTCTCTCTGAGATTTGAACTCACCACGCCCACATCTTTTAGGGCAGCAGTCATGGAGATGGCTGGGGTAGCTAATCTGTGTTGGGGTGAAGCTTTGATTGATGGATCTGGGTGGGAGAAACCACCATGTGGTCCCACCCCTGGCCCAACCTCTACATCCACCTTTACTCCCCGAGCTGCCAGCTAAAGATAAGCACACTGGTATGACTGGTTTTCCAAAACTCAATTTTCTTCCACTCAGTTTTTTTCAGATTTGACATTAGTCATGGTAACAAACTCAGCCACTCTCAAAAAGCATCAAATCTGTTATATGTGGATAAGATGAATTTGGCTTTAAAAAAAGGAAACTCAGGAGGTGAGCATCTGGCTCAGAGAAACCCAACTCAAAGGACAGGCTCACACTGCATGAAGAAGAGACTCACATGATCTTCCCAAATCTTCTTCTCCTTCTCATAAGCTTCCCGTCTCTTCATCTCCAGCTGCTCTATCAGGACTGCTGCCCGTGCCTTCGCCTGGGCCTGCCAGTCACTCACACACACACACACACACACACACACACACACACACACACACACACACGAGTGAGCTATAGCTTAACACACGTAGTACCTGCCTATCTACTGAACATACGGAGCCTCCTCACCTTTAGTGTTTCCATCTTCTTCCTCCTCTGCTCAGCTTCTTCACTGGATTCCTGGCTGTCTGAACCATCGCTGTCATACTTGAGACATTAAGAAAAGCGTATTCTAAAGCTGGTGAAGAACAGAGTGAGGAATATGAAGACCGCCCTCATGTCTCCACATGACCCAGTGTGATTTCATGCCTGAACATTGCTCGGCCCCAATTCTACACCACCTTGGGCTGATCAGTTTTCAAAAACACTGGGCATTTGACGTAAAAAAGGTCAATATGAAAAAGGACAGAAGTCGTAGAGGCTGAGCAGACTGTCTGTGATCAAAAGGCTGCGCATACACAAAGACAAATCAGCCCAATCGGATAACTAATCAGCGGAAATGACTTTGAAGTGACTTAGCGACTGTTGGACGACCACTCAAATCCAATTAATGAGAGACATACAGTGGAGAACAGCTGCTGCCTGCTGAAGGAGGGGTAGGACTCACTGCAGATGCCCAAGACCTCTTGTGGGCACTGATGCAATAACAGCTACTGACTAATGACAGAATGGAGACATCAATCATAGCTGACAGGGCCCAGCCTGATTTGGGAACAAGCACTTTTCCTAGAAGGCATCTGAAACATAAGCATGTCCAGAGTTGTTATCGGCCTATACAGATGCACGGTCCTAGGAGAGAAGTGCTCACCTTTTCTCCGCGGAGACGGGCCTTCAGCTGCTGGCGCTCATTAAAGTTCTGCAGGCGGATCTGTCTCAGTCGTGCAAGATACTCCTAAGAGGCAAAATAAAAACGGGGTGAGTCTTTAGCACACACCCACACCTCCTGGAAAGGGCCAAAATGGACGGAGTATTAAAAAAGTGTCCATTTTATCAGAGCTGAAAGAACAAAATCCTCTCAACCTTAATTGAGCTGTAACGTATCAATACGATGGCTGAAGCTGTGATTAACATGAAATCCATGTTTTTGAATGACTTCAGCTTTCATTTGCCTTGGCAATGAACTGCTGATTTTACAGGTAAAGGATGGCAAATCAAAACGAGTACAAAAACAAAGAAATGCATGGTTAAGCAAGACAATTTGACAGAACAGCCAAAGCCCAGGAACATTTGGAAGAGGGCATCACTCTTACAACATTCCTGGTGACTCTCATGCAACATGGGTGCTGGGGACACGGAGAGGGTCTGTTGTGTGAACACCAGGCTTAGAGTAAGTGCCCTTCCCTCCATCTGAGAAGGCTGAGTGCTTTTTCACTATTAGTGTGCATAGGAATACATGCATGCATCTGCACAAGTATGAAGGCATGCACCTGCGTGTGAGTTTGGAGGCATTAAGGATTAAATGGGAGAGGTGTGTGTAGGCCTACAAGCCATGCGTGCGTGCGCGCGCACACACACACACACACACACACACACACACACACACACACACACACACACAAAACTGAAGGGTCTTCCACCTCCAGGACGTGGTCCTACCTCCTCCTCTTTGTTTTCTTTAGCCTTCCCGGCTGCCGTTGAGCCAGGCCTGCTCCCACAGACAGCCGTCAGCCTTTGCAAGGCCCCCTGTTCACCGTTTAATTTAACCACATTTCAGAATGGACCGCGCAGTCACGACCACACCTACGACCATCAGCTCAACCCAGCAGCTAAAAAGCCAAGAGCACAACGGTGACCATACTGCAATCGCCTTGGTCTCAATGCGAACCACACACGGAAGGACCTTCTGACCATTCAGATACAAGTGTTCAGTACACATACAATGCAAGCTGTTAGCTGACAACAGTCCGTTGTGGAAATCGCTCCCTGGCACTAAGACCCTGAGGATGTCACAGTTAAGAAATAAACCAACTAACAGGGGCATGAAGAGGAAAGAGAAGATGAGAAGTCGAAGAGCAGGATCCCTACCAGCTGCCCTTCGGCCCGGGCCTTGTTCAGCAGGGCCTCCTTCTTCCTCTGCCAGAACTCTTCTACCTGCTTGGCCCTCTCAGCAGCTAACTGACCCCGTTGCCTGCAGACGGCGAGGGGGAGGACAGAGATTATTTCCAGCACTGCTACAGGTCATTACTGTTTGACCTGTATGTCTGTCCCGCAACCTGCTCGCTGACCTGCTGGCACTAGCATGCTTAGTCACCAGGTCCAACCTCCGCAGCTCCCTCTTCAGTATGTCGTGATGCGGGTGACAGACAGGCCCGTTGGCCAATACTGACCCGGCAACCGCTGGCACTCCCCTTGCAGACAGGAGCAGAAGACGCCCAATTCCATATACATTAGCTGCAATGTGCTAGGTGCACAGCATAGACGACCGAAACGAAACAAGCGACACAAACACAGCAGCACCGGAAGCGAGAGGTGGAGCAGCACACCTGATGGGACTGTTGCTGGCAGCCCTGGTTCCCTCGTCGGATGGAGGTTTGGGCCCCAGCTCTGGAGCTCCGTGATTTTGCTCAGGCTGAGCCCTGCTTCCAGCAGCGCTGGCTGCAGGCACTATCCTACCTCCGCCTCCAAAGAACTGAAGAAGAGAGGCGGGGAGAGAGAGAGCACAGCAACAAGAAGAGGTTATTTTTAAAACATCAGTATTAGTTATGCAAATTTTTCTTTTTGCGAAAGTGATCTGTGAAAAGTGAAAGGAAAGCATCTCACAAGCAGGACACAATTAACATTTCAAACTACACCTTCACTTTCAGCTAGAGCTATGACGACTAAAGCCCTGTCAATGCATCATTCTGCAAATTCACACTGTAACCAAAATACTTTTCTATCGGAATTAACTACACATATGTGACCTGGGTTATTGCATAGTAGGACTGTATGAGAGCTTTAAAAGTTACCCTTTTCATGTTCTCTTCTAAAAGCTGCCAGCCGCTTTGCCAAAACAATTCTTAAGCAGCTCAAATGGACCCTATTTGTCTTTATGGAGACTACACCACAGTATTAAGTTTCTCGAATTTAGATAATCAGTTTTTGGTTTTTTTTTTTGTTTTTTTTTTTTAACATTTGAACAGATTTACAATATAAATGTGATTGAAGTATTGCACTAAATTCAACAGATATGCTGAAATATGGATGACAAAAACTGACGACACTGGAAATGATGATGATGATGAAGAACAATGCCGAGGGTGCATCCTGGCAGACCAGGAACAGCAGTGACTTGCCTTCCGCTCTGGGCTGGACCCGCAGGAGCTCAGGACGTGACACCAGCCTTGTTCTCTGGCCCGGTTAATGCGGTTCAGCTGGGGCACAAGATGCAGAAGGTCAGGCGGCAAAGGAACGCTGAAGTCCACCACATGAGACACAATGACGAATCACTCAATGCGGCACCGAGATGCACACGGTATGGAGTAATAGACTGACACACGGCACAGGACACACAGTGCAAGGAAATCTTAAGTCACCTTTTCTCTTTCATATCTTTTCATTTGTCCTGCTTTCAGCATTAACATCTGGAGATGAGGAAAAAACTGGATTGTCATTCCAATATTAATACTCAAAAGGGGCAGACATTTCAAAATGAAAAACGGGTTTGAATCTGGCTATTTGAATTTACCATGTTTCTTAGTTAGCTGTTCACTGAAATCATTCCGATACAGCGTCAGAGGATCCAACAATAATCCCTGTCCTTGGGATTTTAACTTGGATAAGGAGTTAATAACTTACTAAACCACTATTCAAGATTCCCAGAGTGTTCTTATGTCAGACTAAACCTAATGATGCTACAAAGAAAATTCTCTTTAAATTTTGCTTACTGACAAATATCACTGTTTTCTATTAGAACCACTTATTTGAAAGTGTTAATCTGTAATTAATTTAACTAAAATATCTACATTGCCAGCAAACATTTGAATTAATTTGTAAACCTATTCACAGTGAGGAAACGTTAAAGGTCTTGCAGATGAATCCAGTTAACAAGAAGGGGCTGCTAACCAGATTAATCCGTCAGCCTATTCACAACAAGGCTTCACCTGTAAACCCATTACCTAACAGGTGATCATCAATGACTGACGCCACTTCAGCCCAGACAAGCTCACCTGCTCTTTCTGCTTCCTATCCTTCTCCACCAGCTCCATTCGCTTCTTGCGCATCCCCTCCTGCAGGGGGGGCACAGATCACACATCCGTCACCACTGTGGCTAGGACAGGTCACCAGGAAGGCGGAGTTATTCCTTGGTGGGTGGGAACAGGTGACTGGGAAGATGGGGCTCTTCCTGGGAAAGTGGGGACAAGGAGCAGGAGAAGCGGGGGGGAAGGGGGTACTTCCCCACACTCTACAAATTGGGGGGTGTAATGGTTAGTTAAGAGCAGTTTGTGAGCAGGAGGTTAACAGAGGGGGTGTGGGCCCTCACAGCTGTACCTCCAGCTTTCTCCTCTCCTCCTCCACACGACTTGCTTTCCTCTGGGGGGTCGGCAGGGGGGCCTGGGCGAGATACGAAACTCGGGGTCAGAGGGCAGCCAAAAGTGAATGCTGTAGTGAGGGCAGGGCCAGGCTGTACCTATCATGGGTGTGAATTGCTGAGGGACGTGGGGCAGGGTGGGCGGGGGTTCTGATAAAAATGGATCAGATGCACAGAAAGAATCCCTTGATGGCTGAGCACTCCGTGCCACTACAACTGCACCCTCAACATGAGAAATGCAGCTCCTCTCTTATCATTACCACATATTACTTTAAGCATACCATGATGCCCTGCATGACTTTTCCTATTTTCCTGCAAGACACCTTCATCTAGAGCTCTTCACATTGCACCAAGGGAAAGGAAGTATCAAAGGAGTTCTACTTTTGGGAGCTGAGCCACCAAGCCTTTGGTCCAGCTTCTCTCCTAGCTCCAAACAGGCCCTTTTCACTTTAGGGTGACAGTTACAGGGTTCAACCACCTCCAGAAGTGAATGCAGATGGACCAAGGAACCAGAGAGCTACTAGTAACAGGACATCTGCACAGCAGATTTATAATTCATGTCTGGATACTACATAAGGCTAGCTGTCCAACCGCTACTCATCAGTATAAAGTAGCAAACTGATAACCTCATGTATCAAAGCATGTGTTCTCAGCTGCTATGGTAAAAGGTCTATACGTCTTGTAATATTGGTTAGTCCATTTAAAAAAAAAAAAAAATGCTTATACATGCTATACATGTAATTATTTTAACTTGTACGGACAAAAGGATTTTTCTTAAACACTGCGCCACCTAGTACTATAAATGCAAGAGCACATACAGGCAAAGATGAATTCTTTGAGATCATTAAACATTGGAGCACTGCACTGACCGGCTTGTGCTTGACAGCCGGCTTGCGGTCAACGCTCTTCCTGGAGACGTCCACACACTTCCTGCCTGCGTCAGAGGGCTTCCTGGCAGTTAAAGGCACTCCATACTTGGCAGCTGGTTTGGTGATCTTCTGAGCTGGGGCAACAAGGGACGGACCAGGAGCAGGTCGCTTGGCTGGGGGGGGATATTGAAAGGGAAAAAATGAGTGGCAGTACAAAGAAAAAATATGGAGACAGTTGAAACTGGTTCTATCACCCCTCATTAGCTTAACGGCTACTGATTTGCATATAATATGATTCAGAAATCAAGCCTAAAACAGACACAAGTACAAATGTGGGTTAGAAACAAAGCCTTAACACCACGCCATACCAAACCACAAAGCGGCACAATACGTTCACAGCTGAACACCACCAACAGAGCTGTTTTCATACTTCTCCATTTGGTTCCCCTAAAGTCACACGACAGACACAGGCGCAACTAAAAATCGGTGCGATCATTGTGCACACAGCTACGCAGACAGAACACAGTCACCCACACACAGTCGACTCCGCATTTGACCATAACAATGTCAAAACCACATCATTTTCTCCATGTGAGTGGTAACACTTAAGGTATGAACTGGCCTTTAAAAATAGATTCAGAAAAGCATTCCTGCCTGTAAGGCACGTGTACCTATGTCTGTCTGTGCCAGAGTCCCAGCACTTTTGCCCAGCCCGCTCACCTGGTGCAGCTGGCGCTACAGTGACCTTAGGCTGCCTAAGGTAGATGTGGCTGAATTCCTGAGCAATGAGCTGAAAGATGAAGCACAATTACGGTGAGGGTCATTCTCTCACTGTGTGCCTATCGACCAGCAGGGAAACCAGCAATGTATTTACCTGGGGGGTGAGGAACCGGTGAATCCGCTGGGATAGGAAGGGCTTTTCCAGGATGGCATTGACAGAAGGCCGCTCCCTCGGACTGCGTCTGAACAGCTGGGCCACGAGGCTGCGCAGCTCATGGGAGTAGTGCACGGACACGGCTGGGTACGAGCCCCGGATGATCTTTAGCACCAGGTTCTTCATGTTACCAGCTTCAAACTATTGGTGGGATGGGAAGACACCCATATGCAGGTGGGAGAAAAAAAAAAAAAAAACCACACACACACACACACACACACACACACACACACGTACCCAATAAACCTACTTAAACACTAAGGGGTATACTGGAGTTAACACTTCAAAATCCATCATGCTCTCCAGGCATCCATAAGACCCATGGGACACAAAGAAATGCTGGAGTCAGTCTGCTTCCATTTGGTATAACTGCAGGTTAATTAATTCATCTGCTAACAGGAAATGTCAGCAGCTGTAAACGACGAGTCCGCTGGGATGCCATACTAACAGCACAGACAGAACAGGTAGGGCACTTAAGGCACATCTCCGGTGGGGCGGAAAGCTGGGGGAACTATTTAACAGGAGGACAAGAAGAACACACACGCACATACACACGCAGAGGACAGAGTACAAAAGGCATACTTACAGCATGCTTTAGGGTGCACATTTCATAAAGCACGCAACCCAAAGCCCAGATGTCACTGGGAAAGACAACAGAGAGAAAACAGCAGGCAGTAAGCATTAACCACGGCCTACATCAGACAGGCATCTCGTCAAGATCTGAGGAGGAACAAAGACCTGGAAGGATCATGGAAGGAGAAGGGGTGAGGCAGAGATAAAGGTCTGGGGTCCTACACTGAGCTATTTCAACATAAATATGCAGCCATGTGTATCGGATGGGGTAACATGGATAAAACTGCACGACTGAATCTGGAAGCTCCTTCTCAGAGGCTGACCACATTCAAGTGGTAGGGGATTCAGGGAATCGAGGAGCTGGACGTATAACTAAATGGCTCTCGTGAATTACCAAGGTAACCTGTAATGACCTGTATTGTCCTGCTGGATGAATGGATTTAGCTCTGAACATAAGTTAATAACAGGAGAAAAAAGCTAATGGGGTGTAATGAAGTTATGCAGGAACGGAGAATGATACAGGATATCTGCTTCGCTGTACTGCGGAAGCAGTATGTCTCAGCCAATAAACCATAACAGGCATGACATCACACTACCCACAATGCACTGTGTCCCATCACCAGTACAATTAGGCTGACAGGGAGCTAACTGCAAATGGTTAAGAGGCTCAGTTACAATGTCAGCACATCTTTCACCAGATGGATGATTTACTGAAGACTAAAATCTAAAAATCTCAGCTGTATGTTTAATCCACAATCGGCCTAGAAAATTTACACCATAAATTTAAAAGTTTCAGACAAGCCCATCCACCAGCCCTGTAATTTACCACATCAATTCCACAGTGCTTTATTAAACGGGTGAAATATGCTTTTGGTTATGTGGCCATTTTAGAACAATCACTTTTCTAATCAACAGCCTTTTGCAAGCAAGTCTATACACATCCCCATCACCGACACTAGCGCCTGGGAAGAGGTCCAGCCTCACCTTTTGTTATTGTAGGGCTTGTTTTCGCAGATCTCAGGGGACAAGTAATACGGTGTCCCAATGCATGTCCTCGCCAGCTCCACTGTGCTGCAGAGGGGGATTCAGACCCACACACAAACTCTGACCTCCTCTCTTGGTTTCAAAGCATCATCAGAGACTAACATGAGTAACATCCTTCAGCTTTTGAAGTACACCCATCATCTTGACAGTCTATGTGCTGTGTCTAAATATCAATTTCACATCTATCACTTAATAGGTCAATGTCAAAATCAGAGCCTGTATGTGTGTTACGGAAGCTTTTGGCCACTGTAGCCGTCTGATTTTGTAGGAAAGACCCACCTGTTGAGAACTCGGGCGATTCCAAAATCCCCAAGTTGTACAGCACCATCTTTTGCTAGAAATATGTTCTGAAGAAGAAAACGAAATGATTTACAGAGTGAATACACACACTCTGAAAACCTGCACATGCTCATACCACCCATTACACGGTCCTATTTACCTGAGATTTTATGTCCCTATGTAGAATTTTCCGGTCATGAACATGCTTCAAGGCCAGGCAGATCTGCACAAACCAGTCCAGGATCTGATGAACAACAGCCAGAAAAGAGACCATGGGAATCCCAACGAGATGACAAAAAGAGGCCTTGCCAAGTGGTGACAGCTGCTGCCATTAGCATGCGTGACAAGGAAAACAGAACTCGTGCAAACAGACATCCATGGAACGATCCTACAGACTTAAACACAACCAACTTCTGGAAGGATATTACTAAACATTTAATCTATTATTGGTGAAAATGATTCTTAATAAATACACCCCACTAACGATACCATGAGATGAATATTTTATCAGATAAAATGATTCCTAAAGTGTACTTTCTTAAATAAAAAAAAAAAAAAAGGAAAAAAAAAAGTACTACTAAAGTAAAAATGCAGTCAGGTCATGGTCCCTAGCTTGACCAAAACCTGAATTAAGTTATTTAAAAACAATGACAAGACAAACTAAACTCACAGGTCTGTCATGAAAATTCTGCACGCGGTTGCTCCACAGGGGTGATATGAGAAGGCACTGGCATACGACTGATATCTTTGCCCTGATGTAAATTATAACCCTAACCCATAGACTCTTTACCTGGCACATAGGTGAAGACCATTCCAGATGAGGGTTTATCGATGAGCCGCCTCACCTGTTCTTCTGGGAAGAGCACGCCCTTCTGAGCGTTGATCCTCTTGAAGAGGTCTCCACCCTCACAGTAGTCCATCACAATATACAGGCAGCCCCCCTCTGCAGCAACACAGTCCTGCCGTTTCATTGTGTAGCCTATATTGCCAAATGTAGCTTAATACATTGCTACACCACCAAAGCTTTAGCCATGCTAACAGTATGAAACGCACGTCAATCATGATATTTTAGCCTCTGCACCATTAAAACAACATCAACAGCTTTAGCTTCATGTCTGCTAACCATATAATACATGGAGCTTTTAGCAGATAGTCATAAGAGAACTGATATTAAAAACAATTTGTTAGTTCGGTAGCCGTAGAAGTCCAGCAGTGTTGCACAAAGAATACAAGGCTTTAACCTTCAAAGGACTCCTTGTACTTGACAATGTTGGGATGGCTCATGTTGGCGAGGACGGCCACTTCTTTACGAGATTCATGCCTCTCCTTGTCAGACATCTGTCATCAGAGAGAGGAAGAGCAAGACTGTCATTGAAACCACCACTGTAATTTACTGCACGTACAGCTTTAAGCACATGACACAGTTTTAGGATGGGCTGATGCCTCCAAAAAATTCTCTGAAAGCCCAGATACATACAAGTTTAATTGCAACTACAAAAAAAATGCTCAAACTAGTATGTTTGCCATTTTCAGGTGCCAACAGAGGATGTGACCCCCAAAATAGTCCTTGACTGCCTCACCCTGGAGATGCCGATTTCCTTGATGACGTACTGCTTTCCATCCTCCTTGGACTTGACAAGGATGGCCTTTCCAAAAGAGCCCTCTCCAATCTTGGTCACTCTCTCATATTTATCCATGGCTCAAAAACACGTCTCGGCATGCTGGAGCTGCAGGAATCGACAGGAAGCCGTCTTTAAAGGCACTACCACGGCTGTTGCTGACCTAAGTGAGTTTAGAAGAGAAAGCAGACCTCAAGGATGAGTAAGCATCAGTAAACACAATATTTACAAAAGCCTCTTCTCAACTGTCTTATTTCAGATGAAAACACAAGTGACATAAAGAAAAATTTATGATATTTGCATTTACCAATTTCCCCAATGATTCTTCTGTGTAATTATAACATTCACACCTACTCAGTTCGACTTTAATCAATTTCTCTCTCTTCCCTCTGAAACAGTATGGCGTGCACAGCTGGGTGGAAGGGCTGGTAAACTAATAAGGACCCATTAAACAAAGTGATTGGCCAGTGCTGCACGGGAGCGTGCGTAAGCAGCATACTTTTCCAACTGCTACGACAGCTTCCGGCACCACGCCAGTCATAGAGGGAGTATAGGTTTTAAAATAAGTGGGGGGGGGGGGATGACAGACCATAAGCAAAGACTCTGACAGTGAATTATCACTGCAGGCAGCACAAACATAGCCAGTCACTAATCCATCAGCCAGGTCAACACAGCCAAACTAGAAGACAGCTGTGTTTCTGCCCGTGATGTTGTTGGGGAACATCGAGACTCATCTCCTGGTCACAACCTGTGATTTACATCCTGACTCAAATTTTTCCATATGCCTGGGATGCCTGTTGGGTTGGGACCCATCCACATTGCTTCACTGCTTCCCTTCCCTGACCCTGTTGTAAATGAAGTGCTTTGGACACAAATAATTATAAGAAGAGTCCTACATGGATGTCAATTAACGGCCTCAGTCAAGTATGACTGATTTTACTATATAATTCTTGATTGAGAAGCACAATAACATAAAAGGACAAAAAAACTACAGTTATAGATTTTGACCATGCATTTTTCTGTAAATCCCAGGATGAAAATCTGGATGATGGTGGCAGGTAGGACCCGAGGTGCCAAACAGAAGATGATGCACCTCATCAAGGATGCCACTGGAAACCGTACATTATTTTTCGCACCTGGCATCCCATTCGCCTGGTTGCTATGGTTACCTAGCACCGTCGACGCCTCGCAGGAACGGTCTGGCACCCTGCTCTATTGTGACTAGAATGGCGTAAAAGCCGACTCAGATTAATCTCAAGGAAATGGGCAGCGTGTATGTGGGCAAAGAGTCACGGCCGTGAGAAAACTACCGAAGCAGGAGTCAAAGAGACGGCCGAGAGAAAAATCACTGATATGGGAGCGAAAGAGGCGAGTGGACCTTGACGGCAGCGGAAACATCAAGGTTTCATTCACGCAGCCTTAACACACGCCCAGTCTCTAACCGTGAGACTAAGAGGGACTCCATGTAAAAAGATTTATCAGTAATCATACAAAAACAATGACATTAACGCTTCAGTGCCTCATAGCGCATGCATTAGCTACTTAACTACAGTACATGAAGCCGCACGCGCTCCTGAGTCCTGTAAGGTGGTATGGCGCTGCCTCTTAGCGGCATTTCACACTTTTCAGCACCGTAACTACTACACGCGTTACATAACTTTGAGGTAGATGTGTATTGCTTGTAACCAAAACCTTCCAGTAGCTACCTGGTGCTCGCAGCTGGGGAGATGCTCCTTAGAAGGGCCTTAGTGGACGCTATTTCAGCGCTGCTCCTTTTCAGCTTCTCATGAAACTGACAGCAGTTGTGCGGAGTGTATCGCTGCGTGTTGCATAAGAAAAGCGTGATGTGAAACAGACAATAAAAATGATGAAGGAAAAAAAATATGTGACTGTTTGAGATTTACTTACCATTAAACCGACTGGTCACCGCTGCAGCAGCAAACCGCTTCGAATCTCGCCAGCGCTCTCTCCCTACCTTAGCAAAGCCCCACCCCGTCAAATAATACTGGCCAACCAGACATTATCAGCTTCCCTAACCATAATATAATTGGATTAGAGAGCTGCCAATATTTAAGTTCGGTTGTAAAATATGTGAACATACTGCAGTAACTGTTTTCCCTAGCAACCCTCTCCCACATACACAGGACGGATCATGGGACAGCCTTTTAGACAGAGTGTAAAATGAGATAAGTGATTAAATGACCTACATACGATTCATGATCATGTTTAAAAAGACTATTATATTTTAAAATGCAAGTTATACTGAATAACATGTTAAACACTATAAAATATGGTACTTGTCCCATTGGACTTAAATTTACCGTACTACAATAGTTTAATACCGATATGTATAACCAGACCAACAGCAGTGTATAGCATTATACACAGAATCTTCCTTCTACTGTTAGAAAACAGTAAACTGACTAAGTAGGGTCCACTGGTGAATAGTAGCATTGTGAACAATATTACCTTTTCTAGATTAATTAATTCTGAATGAATCTCTGCTCTAATTAACTTTGAACAGTCAATGATATAGTTTATCTCATTATTGTGACGATAAGTCAAACTACAAATCAAGTTTGGTTTTGTAAAATGCATTCTTTTAAGGATCCACGTCACAAATATGAAAATACACATTGTACTTGGAGGATGCACAGAGGCAGGATTTGAACCAGCAACCCAGGATGTAAGAGGCCATAACATTTCTATCATAATAACTCATGGCTGTAAATATTTATAGTACAAAAATTACAATACACGAGATCTGTCACAGTAATCAAAATGGCTGACAAGCCAAACAGTAATCAGCTGAAGGTGTATGTATATGTAAAGACACTGCAGTGATGTGGGCAGGGAGTGTCTTGTTTCCAGCAGTACACACCAGTGCCGTCCTGTGTCATTCACCTCGACTCCCCTCACTATTACAACGAGGAAATGATGCAGATCATCGATGTTCAGGTCAGCTATCCTAGGACATCCTATTTTCTCTTGCTATAATACAGGAGCTCCAGTCTCCACCCCTGCATCATCTCTCCTCTCGGTTTCTCACCTCTTCCCCTCATCACCATGTCATTCTTCAATCTGGAGTGTTTTTTGTCTTTTTTTCTGCAGTTCTGGCCAGCTTATCTTATATCCCCCAAAGAGTGGTGTGGATTGATGTTGGTGGTAGATAGCTATCTGTGAATAAGGATACAGAAAGAGACTGATGGCTCTGCAGACTGACAAACGGTACATTTCATTTAGATCAATATCAGATGTCTATTTGTGTAGTGCATTTCCATTTAAATTGAGTCCGTGTTACCTGGAGGAAATAGATGTGATCCTCTACATGTGAAAGTCACCATCTCAGCATCTCTGCTCCTCAGCTTGTTGATATTCTGCTCCAGTTCCTCCAGGAGTGTCTCAGGCCGATTCACTGCAGCTTTCTCCTGATCTCTGATCAGCTCTTTCACCCTTCACCTTCTCTCTATAGAGCATATCAGAGCACAAAAGATCCACTCACTGTCCTTTACTGCTGCAGAGTGCATTGAATTAGTGCACATTTAAACCAGCTCTTTTACTTAGTGGGACCCCAGATAGCATGTTCTACACAGAACTGCAGCATAGCCCTGGGATCTGGGATCTGGGATCCTTACTGGATGATTAGAAGACAGTCCTGACTGAATTCTGAACAGCCTCTTCCTGCACTCAGTAGGTGTTTTCTGTGTTGTGACTGAGTGAATCCACAGCCTCTCTCAGCTCCCAAACCTCCTTCTCTCTAGGTTAACCTAGAAATTATATTAAAATGTTTTCTACTTGTGTTTTTCAAAATTCGAAAAATCGAAATTACTTCAATATACAGTAAACGTCATTTTTAAATACCTCAGTGTCCTGTAGTAGTCGCTATTGGAAGGAGGAATACTAGTATTATCCAGTAGATGGCACTGTTGCCTCACTAGAGATCAGCTTTGCATCGGTTGTAATTCTCCTTCGTTGGCAGGTTGACTGTTGGTCTCCCTCTCCTCATTGTTTCTGGCTGCTGTGTTGTGGGATTGTCGGTTGGAAAGAGGCTCTGGGGGTGGAGAACAAAAGAGTCAGCATGGGGCAGTGAGTCAGCGCAGGACACTGAGTGATAGTGCAGGATGGTAAATGGCAACACTGGTCAATCACAGCTGGAACATTTTTTCACTTACAGTCTGGCTGTCTCTCTGAGTTTCTGTAGGGGAACTAAGTTGCTCAGACTGCCTTCTGTCAATCACCCAGACCCTAAGGACATGATCTGGAACCTGACAGCATATATAGTTTATTAACCCATCTGAGTCATTGTGTGGTTCCTAGTGCTGGGACCTCATCAGTCAACATGGCTGGTTCTCACATTGCCAAGTCTGCATGACTACATTGACTAGTTTCATACAAGTTTCTGATTGCTGCTGTTTTAAGGTCTTCTGTCTAGTGGTTTGGATTGCACCCATGTTAATGCTGACTCCACCACATTTTCTCTCCACATGTCAACAGTTCAAATCTTAGGAAACCCAGGATGAATTTATGGAAACTGCATGTCCATGGCTGTATAAGAGCAACTTGCTTGGGGTCACATCATGGAAAGAAACTTTGCCATCCTCCCGCTCAGAGTTCCCACGAGGCACCTTCCATGTGGCCATGTTTACTCAGGTGTGTTCTGGTTTACCAAAAGTGCCCCCTCCAACCGCAGCCTCGGGGGTGCCTGGAACATCCTGAGGCCTTGTACAGAAATGCAGGCCTCTATGATGGTCCAAAAACCACCCTCCTCAAACTGAGCCTGCACTTATGCTATAAAATTAGTATTATAATCGCCTGTCCATTTTTGTGAGTGGAAAAACAAATGCTGTCTGACGTTTCAATGCTGGCATTACATTTAGGGGCACATCCACAAAGCAGAGGAAGTGAGGCTGTTCTCCAAGTGGAGAGCAATTGAACCGCAGTAAACACATGAGATCCTAAGATATATATACAAACTTTGAAGATGGCAGTCACTGAGAGATGGCTCTGTACCATAAAATGATCCTTGGTGAATCTTGAGAGTAAACCTATGATCACTGTGCCATCACCCAATGCAGTCACCGTGCTCAGTATTGGGGAGTTGTCTAAGTAACAGAAGAAATGATGGATTTCTTCGGCCACATAAACAGACAACTTTCATGTAATTGTCATGCGGACCGACAATTGCTATCCTTAAGCCCTTATACTTCCTGTCTTTTCTTTACTACTTCCAGCTGCTTTAGGGGTATTGTAACTGATGCATAATATCATCAGAGTCGTAGTTCCCACGTGAAGGGATTAAAGTATATGTATAAGGGCAGCCCTGTAAAACTATAAAGCCATAATTTTACCTAAAAAAACTGATTTTTTAGAATTGAATCTGAAATTTTTTATATATATTTTTCAGCTTTGATGTTTTAAAGGGAAAAAATACAATAATTCTCCAGCAGGATGACTATTCTGATAAAAGCTGCAGAACATTTCTGCCAAGAACCAAAATCTAACAATTTTTCACCTGTGGACCCAGATCTCCCCAAATACCTCTCTGTAATCAATTCAAAACTTGCATAGAGCATAACCAAATATATGCATTTGCCAATTTATACACAATCAGGGGTGTTTAAAGGGAGGAAGACATAGAGTAAAGCAAAAAACAGATTAGCACAGCATCTGATCATAACCTTTAGAAAATGCTGTTGCTGACTTTGCCATCTCAGCATCTGTCCTAGTTCAGCCACATCCAAACACAAAGCACAAGAGAGTCACATACTCATTTATCACAGGCTAAAGGTCACCTGATGGAGTCACATGATAATAAACCCCAAGGCTCATGCACACCCAGAAGAGTTAAAAAAAACTCTCTTGTCTAACAATGCCAGACCACAAGCTTAGAAGCATATGAAACAAATATGTAAAAAGCAAAACAAAAGTTGATTATATGGCATCTTGTTTTAAAAATGATGCTTTTTATATAGCCTGATTACTGAAGTTATGCTGAATAACATTGTTAAATAGCATGAAATGTATTTATGTAATGATAAAACATAGAAAGAATGGGAGACACAGATGAGCCTAAGCTCTATGTCAAACATCATCATGTCTTCTATGTACCAGCCAATCTTACAAACAATACTGTTCTTAGTTACGCTCCCTTGGTTCTATTTTCCTAATAGTGTGAACCTGCCAGATCCATGAGCAGATTTTTCAGGACAGTAAAGGGCAATGTAGGCATTGATGGTGGAGCTGGAAAGGAGCGAGCCCAGCATAATCTCTCGTCTTGCACCGCACCACCCACCTAGGCATGCTTTTCAAAACCAATCACTGTTTCCTGTCAAATTCTGCTAACCAAAGCAGAAAAACAATGATATAAATCCACATTCGCAGCAAGCATGTTTGGAGAAATGTACCCACTATGAACAAAAGTCTCTCAGTGGAGAACAGAAAAATGAGGTCTGTCTGTATGCATATGTATGTGTAAGCAAAGGGAAAGGGGTGAATTTTCTTTGTGGTCTGAATACACACTTTCAGCTTTTGGCTCCTAATGTTTTCCTGGAAAATGAGAGCATTGCTGGGATCATTGTTAGGTGGTGAAACTACAGCAACCGTTTAGCCTGAAAATATTGGTGAGCTTCTATTGTTTGTGAAACAATGCAAACTCTGCTAGGCTGTGAAGTTGTCCTGGGAATTGGATTGTGATATTATAGCTGCCTAATAATTTTGAGACTTTCTGGACAGGGAAATTGCAGTGACCTTTGTTGAACTGTCATACGGTCAAATGAAAATGGTCCTGACTCCTGTTGGGTTCTAGCGCTTGGAAAAATGTGTCATTCATTTCAGGTCTAAAGGCTTGTAGAGGTTGAATTGGTCAGAAGGACTTAGAAGAAGTCCATCTCTTAGATCTGATGCCTTGGGCGAGGTGTCCAGAAGATGTTGAAAGCTAAGGATAGATGGCTGTGTATTGTGCCTCAGTGGGAGAGGGTGGAGTAGTTTGTTCAAGAAGTCAGCTCTTGGACAGGAGTTTGGCTTGGCCCAGGAGTGCCGTTAAACCCATCTGGTCCCGGAACCAGAGTAGGGGGTTGATGATGAGCCTCTGTGGCCAGTAAGGGCTAGAGAGTATTGGATGAGTACAGTGATGTGCTTTAAGCTCTGGGATAGTCATTATAACACCCCCGACCCCCGCCCCACTGTTTGTTTGCCCCCTAAAGGATTAATGTCACCCCCCCGCCCCCCCCCCCCCCGCCGAGAATGGCAGCGATTCCATCAGGTGGCTCTTTGGTCGCCACCCATGACTACTACAGAAGTGAGTATGGACCCTCTGACTGTACAGTCGCGTCCCCAGAGTGTGAAAATGAACCTGGCCTTTATTGTAAATGTTGCTGAATGGAGGTGTTTTCTCACTGGCTGTGCAGGACGCCTGGGCTCCACTTCTAGCAGCAGCTCCTGTGGTAGCTCAGAGTACATAGGTGAAGTAATCCCACACCATCCAGGTAAGAACGGCTCATCGGTATTGAAATCAGCAGATTTTTGGCTCCCTGAAATGGGTTATGAAATCTATCCTGTGTCCCATTCTCAAAGGTTCAAATGGCAGAGGTCTCACTTTGGTTTGGTGTTAATATCCTAGCTTGGGCCCCCTCTGTGCTTGGCTTAAATACAGTTGTAGTATTTTTCTATTCATGCCATTCTGCTGTCCCGGCTTGTAGGTCTGCCCAAGCAAGACTCTGGTCACTGGTGGTCTGCTTTCTTTTTTGGGAAGCCACACCAGCCAGTGGCCACCACTTTGACTGAATCTCAGCAAAAGTGAGTGCAGTCCGCTTCCCACGGACTATTCTGCTCGTCCTGCTGTGTCAGTGTCGTGAAGACCTGCTATTTAAATGTGACCCACAGCCCCATGCCGTAAGCCAGGCTCTGATAGGCTGGCTGATAACTCCCAGAGTTCTCCTCATACTTTGGAGGCCTGTTTCTAATACACTGACCATTAGAGTAAAAAAGTTCTGATCTGTAATTGCACCAGTGTGTATAATATTAGTCTAAATTCAGAAGTGTGTTTTGAGGATGATCAGTCTTTGACAAAACTACCTTATAGAGGTTTAAAGAATGAACTGGGTTCCAGAATCAAGCTGGCTGGGCATCAGTGCCAGACAGCTGCTTAGCTGACATTCCATTCCTTCTGGGCTGCAGGTCCGGGACAGTCAGCCTGTCCAACGGGCAGGTGACATGCATCGCCAAGGACATGGTGACCAAGCAGCAGCAAGAAGTCAGTGACTCTGGGAAACCCGAGACTGACAGTCCACCTCCCTCGTGATGCCACGTGGGAGGCTGGCCTTAGGTGACGATGGCCAGTTGGCTTTTAGCCCCAGAATTCAACAGGCGCTTCCCCCCCCCCCTTCCCCCCATCTGACCAAAAAACTCTACAGAACAACCAGCCATTGGGTGTCCCTTTTAAATTGGCCCATTTTACCATCTGGGTGTTCATGTGAATAAATCAATTCAGCCTGCTTTCTCTGGTGTGGACTCTTATTTCAGGGTTGCAGGTGGTCCCTCAGCAGCTGGGAGGATGTTCTGCTTATTTCTCTAAACTCACTGACTCCACAGTTATGGAATGTGGGTGTATTTAAGCATTATTGCTGCTTTTCACAACAAATACCTTTTTATCCAACAGGGTTTTTTTTTTTTTTTTTTTTTTGCATAGAAAATGACTTGTGTAAAAAAAAAAAACAGCATTTTGTTTTCTGATGTTTATAATTACTAATTGTATTTAAGATTTCTGTGCTTTGCTGGTTTTGATTCCAGTACATCTTAATGTATTTGTTAAAGTGTACTTGGCACTTCTTTTGTTGGATTGAATAAAGAAATGCAACAAAACATTCTCATGTTCTTTTAAAATGGCTTGTTTGTTGACTTTGGAAAAGTGGAACACCACTGTGGATGGTACCCCTCTGCCAAGCATCACAGCAGTGGGTCCCAGGAGGCTGGTGCTGTTTTTTTTTTTTTTTTTTTTTTTTTTTTTTTTTTTTTACTGCTGCTGGAGCCAGTAGTAAAGAAAAGAACAGACTGAACTGTTCACCAAACCCCTTCGTGCCATTGGTATGATTACACAAGGGCCTACTGCTTATCAGTAAACTCTGACAACCAGGTGTTCTGGTGTAGTGCCAGCTTCAGAATTCCCCCCTGCAAGCCACTGTTTTTCCTTACAGTGCAAAAGACCTCAGAGCTTCGTGTTGGCGAATCGTTAAACATCAACGCGAATACTGCAGAAATACGCGCTCGGATTGTCTCAGGCTGAGCTGTGACTCTATGTGGCTTACAGCTGCCAAGTCTGCAGTTTAAGTAGTTTGCCTTAAAGTTAGGCTAATGCTTACAGATATAAAATAAGTAATTCTGTCAGGGACAAAAGAAAAACTGCTCTTCATAGCAGAGTTATTAAGGCAGTCCTGCTTTTCTTGGACCAGCCAGCCATTGGGTTTTTTCTGTTTCCCTCTCTGGAAAATCTGCCTACCAACAGGTCCTGGCAAGGGTCTGAGGGGAGCTCAGCACTCATTGGATGCCTAAATATAAAAAGAAACATTCCC
>JAACJT020000001.1:15915794-15936035 GCA_009936485.2 Gymnarchus niloticus
GAGGGTGTCGAGAGTAGGCGCGGTTTGCGAGGAAGGGGATAAGAGTATCGGATGATGACAGCCAGTTGCTTTAAGCCATGGGATAATAATTATAACCCCCCCCCCCCCCCCCCCAAAAAAAAAAAAAAAATTATAATTCAAAACGTGCTCTCTTACCATAGAAAATACTCAGTATTCATGTTGCTATAGCAACAGACACAATAAACAATTTTGAAACGAGAGAAAATATTTAAAATAAAAAGTATTAAGAGGCAGTAATACCATTGTTTCCTCTAATCGCACTTTTTTCCTTTGGTTTTTTCTGTCGTTCAGCAGGTGTCGCTGTTGTACTTAATTTTGTTGCTGATGTTCTGGATGAAACTGACTGGAATTTTTTTTTTCCTTTTCTTGTTATTGGGCTAACGGGGAATTCGAATGGTATTATTGTAATGTTTTTTTTTTTCAAAGTACTTGAGATTCATCTTTGTGTTCCTTAATAGTAGATATTGGCCAATGAACAATGGATTCCATCCTTCCATTTTCCACGCGGGGATTCAGCAGGGTGTCTGTCGTACACCCCCCCAACCTCTTCCAATGTGAGCTCATCCATAGCAAGACCACAAAGACTCCCTGCCCCTTTACTCAGTGAATATTAATATCTACATTTCTTTTAATGTCTTCCCGAAGATACTGGGTCTGACACTGTAATATTAATATGTTTCATCAGGCATTCCCCATTTCCAGAGCAGGCTTTTGAGCTTGCTGGATTTTCAGTTTGGAAGCTGCTCCAGGGCAGATGATCAGAATGTTCTGGGCTCATGAACAGAAAACAGCAATTAGGAAAATAGAGGAAATAAATCCTTTCCAAGAACGATTGGGCTGTAAGCCCACTAATCGCTTAAATAAACATGTCTGCTGGGTATTAGTTCAGAGCGGGCGGGGGGTGGGGATGCCCATGGGGGCAGTGATTAATTGCATTTTTCAACAGTGGTTATTCACAGGCTGTAAAAGCTGAGAAAAGGTTCAGCATTTGGTTTTGGCGATGCGTGACATGAACTCGGCTTGGAGGAAAAGTCTGTCCAGTTTACCCACTCTGGCAGGACAGGCTCAAAACTTAGGCAAACTTTTGCAATTTTAATAGGCTGCTTCATTGACAGGCCAAATGAAGAGTCCACTCTGCTGGTTTTCCACACTTAAAAGTGCAGTGTGTTGGTTTGTTTGTTGCACCGGTTATGGGATCTTTTTCATGTTTCTACCTATCATCACTAAACTATTCAAATCTGCACACAAACAACTGACCTACTTTGCAAAGATGTCTGATCTTCACGACGCTAATGCGCCATTAACACTATTACATTCCGATAGTGTAACTGGAGAGTTGAACTTTGCCTCTTTGACTGAGCACAGATGTATAATAAAAACAAGAATGACAGTGGAGAGTGACCATCTTGAAGACACACCTTAAGCGGCCAGCGGGGAGGATCGTTTTCAGGGAAGGGGGGGTCCTGTCTAGCTTGTGCCGCTGAACTTAAACTCATGTGATCCTTCCTCCAGCGTGTGACTCGGCAGGCCGCCACAGTGACCACTCCTCTTAGTTTGTGCAGGTGTGAGTCACGCCGCCTTATGAGTCCTGGGGGACCCATAAGCGGCCGCTTTGATTGGCTGTTCTCACCGAGGCTCTTTTTGGCATGCGGAGGGGGAGGAGAGTGAAGGGTGAGGGGGTGAATTGTGTCTGGGAGCCTATCTCCTGCCATTTCCTTCCCAAAGTAGAGACAGTGAGTGTAAGGCAATTAGAGAAGGGTGCAGGGTGTAGTCTAATTAGCTGTGTCAGTCTGGACCAAGCTGTGATCTGCAGAGTTGTGGTTTCTCCTCTCATGATGACTCTAGGGCTGAGAGAAGAAATGGTTATTCACTTACACATATGCATACACACTCTCTCAGAAACACACACACTCCCTCATACACATCTTAATCTTTCTCTCTGTTACACACACACAAACTAACCTATATATACACAGACTAAGAAACACATTCACGCAGAAACACTGGTTTGGTTTTCCTAAATCTAAAAAATTCCTAAGACTCATTTGCTCCCACTTTAATTAACTATTACTAACCGACAAAACTGTGATGAATATTGATGACAAACATAAAATTTTTAACACTTAAAGTTTGTTTTGTATACTCCTGGGAAAAGATGTAACAGTGGAAAATTTTCCAAGCTGTTATCACACACACGGGGGGCCTGGAGCCTATCTCAGGAAACACACACACACAAACACACTACTGTTTCAGTTTTACTGTAATTGTAGGCTTTTAATGCAAAAGAAACATTACTCCATTGACTGGTAATTACTTCGCATTACTAGATATAGCCACAAGATGGCAATATTGCACCATAAATCTGCAGCCAAATTTCCCTGGAAAACGGTTGCAATTGCAGTTTATCTCACACTTGTGTAATATTGACTACATTCTACTTAGGGCTTCTTTAAAAAATACATGTTTTTTTCTGATTTCCCTCCTGCCTGCTGTTCATGACCATCTGGATCATCAAATGGATCCAGGGAGCCAGCCTGCTGCAGTGTCCAGAGAATGGCATGACACAGCTGACATGTGCATCTGCATTAGCTGCTGTCTCAAGCCCCTGCTCCAGCTGCTTTCTTTCATCAGGAGAACATCTTTATAAGCTGAATACAGCTGCATTTGGCATTTGTATATTGCATTGTCACTTTTTCTAGTGCTATTTGTTTGTATTCTCTGAGGGGGTCAGGGAATATATTTGCAGTTCTTTTGCATAAAGAGCATTTTATTCTTTTTTTCATTTAAACAAATAATGAAAACTTTAGCACTTTTGTCGTGATTTTGTATATACAAATCAGTGATATGGTTAAAAATCTGTCACCTGGATAAATTTACAGCATTTTGTCTTTGCCATACTGTGCTTAACTATCAAACAAGATTTTTAAAAATATAGAAAAAGAGCCATTAAACAGTGAAAATACTATACAAGTTCACACTGATGTATAGCCTATGAATAACCATTGATCAATATATGCTGCATATGCAAGAGTAGTATGCATCTCTCCACTCTAAAGTTACTATACTGCACAGTTCAACACATTGTACGGTTAAGGCACATATGCAAATTCATTTTAAAACATGTTGTACAGTACAGCCATATGATTAAAAGAGTGCAATCATAAGCTTCTCTTTGATGTGTTTTGTTGCTCCTGTATCAATGAGCCCCTTCTCCTGGGTGCTGGACACCAAAAATGATAACCAGAATAAGTGGTGAGAAAATAGGATGGATGGATGGATGGATGGATGGATGGATGGATGGATAATAACTCTCTTCTGGACATGTGAAACTGGGTTCCAGCAGGGTGCCGTGTACTCCAGCTGCCCAGAATGGTTATAATTCCGCCAAACAGCACATGACAACAACATGAAAATAACAATCTGTAGAATCCTCGGGAGCTCTATGTGCCCTGCTGGGGCTGTTTGAAGAGAAGCTCTTTTACTGATTGCAGATTGATAACATCAAACCTTTCACATGCTGGTGATTTAATGACAAGAAATACTTATGTTCAGAAAGCAAACAGCAATCAGAGGATTGTTGAGCAGCGTGTTTTCTGCTTCAGAATCTATGGTAGACCGTTGAGTGCTTCTCTGTGGTTCTGACGGTCGCTCAGTGTTAGACCGCTATTAGAGGAAGGCATACTGAAATGTTAATGCTTTTAAATCCATCACAGCCCCACCATCTTCAGTATGTCAATGCCAAGTTTCCTGTCAGATATAACCCACCATCTTCATGAACCTTGGGCTTGGGCTGCAGTTTGATTGACAGTCACATAGCCACACGCACTGGCACTGAGCATGCACATTCATGACCGACCCATTCCTCGTGATCTTTCTCTACTCTGAGTGCAGAAAGACAGAGCCTCTGTGGCAAAGAAGCTCAGCTCTTCCAGCCCAGACACCCCAGAGTCCGAGATCAGTCTTCCTGAGGCAGATCTGTGCTCTTCTCCACAGTCAGAAGACGTGAAGGGCTATGATCAACCCCTACTCCCCTCTGACGGACAAATCTTTCAGTCTGATGGCTTCCCCTTCCTGTCTCTCAGGGAAGGTAGCTGTGAGCTAATGAGCTAGCCATGCTTCATTGATGCTTTATGAAGCACAGAGCACACAATAAAATGCACTGGGAAAGATCAGCACAGTTGCTTGTTTAAATCCTGGTACCATCATATAATAAAAGTCACGTTATACTAACTACTGAGTAAATTCAAATCCATGTGCACCATGGATAAGACAATGGATGAGGCTGGTAGCACTGTTGCCCGATACCTCCTCTGGTCAGTGCATGTGCAGTTTGCATGTGCTCTCTGGATGGTGTAGGGTTCTTGGGTTTCCTTCAGTCTCCCATAGTGTAGACTAGTGTGGCTAGGTGTGCCCTTTACCTAGCTGGCTTCCCATCCAGGGAGTTCCCCGTCCTTGGCTCCCGCTTGCAAGCCCGTACCGAAGAACTGTTTGGAAGACAATTTAGAGGCAATAACCAGCGGCTGCCTGGAGAGGGCAGTAAAGTCTATGGTAGCAGAGCATGTTTAATTGACATTTGTCAGGATATCACATACAGCAGAGAAGCAATGATCTTATTTATTATGTATAATATTAGCTACAATGTGGACAGCATGTATTGAATTGTATTACTAAGGAGGAAATAAGAGTGAATCAGTGGGCTATTCAAATTGTGCATGACTGAGTACCACTTACCACTATATTCTTCAGATGAGTACAGGTATTTTTTGTGGGTCTACAGCTACAGCCACAACAGTCCAGAGTCCAGGTGGACCTTGACGTGCATCTGTTAATGCATCGAGGAATATACTGTATATTTGATACTCTTAATTCTTCTAGGTGACCACTATGCATACTCAGGATGCTGTAGTGATCTCTCCAAGCCATTGATATTATACACATAGATCTCTCCACGATTGAACCAGCATTGTCATGTATTAGCACAGCTGTAGTGACACCTCAAAGGATTTTACAGCTAAACTGTTTTTTGTTTTTACTGCTCATTCTGCTCGCTGACACAAGCTGGAACCAGCAGACTGCTTTCCATTGAAGTTTCAGACATGAAAAGACCAGTTTTAAACAAACATTGAACTCAGAAGTAGTAAGCAGGAATCCTAATAAATACACACATCTGCTCAGTCATTTTTTTTCCATATGGATACGTTCCACTCTGTGGAAACCAGTTCTGAGACCAGATTCATCCAAGAAAGCTTTTGAAACTAGAAGTTGTGATATTTGAGGCATGATTAAGGTGACTACAAGGCAAAAAGACTTTTAACAAATCGAGGCATCGGCCTTTAATAAAGTGTTACTTTTCATCTTGCAGTGTATAAGTCTACATTTGCAGGTGATGCAGCAGCGAAGCAGCTGGTTTCATGGGCAGAATGTAGCAGGTGTAAAGATAACAGTAAACACAATGCCCTGGAGCTGAAGCAAATACCAGCAAAAACCCTGTAGGCTGTAGCGATCACTGTGGGTCAGCGTTCATATCCAATGGTACCCTTATAAACCTAGCGTTCGCTGTACTGACACTATATATGACATTAGCAGGGTGGCATGCCAGGCAGCAGTGTTATCCCACAGCTTCAGGGTTACAGCTCTGAAAGAGAGTCTTTTTCCAGGTTAAACCTAGAACAGTCAAAAGACTGGGTGACCCAGTCTTCTGTGAGAGTGTTGTGTAATGTTCTGCTGTCTACCCATGATGTACCCTGAGTTTTTCCTCACGGTAGTGTAACACATAGCAAAATGAGCTAACAAAAAATGACAAGCAGAAGTAGAACTGAATGGGAAATATGTCTACATCCTGTCTAGTACAGGGTCATAGTGAACCTGCAGCTTATCCAGGAAGCACAGCACACAATGCAGGGAATGCCCTGGGCCTAGCAGATAAACATATTACAAGTTATAATGACAAGAAATTCCTGAACAATGTTAGCTATTTGCTGCCTCTTTGCTTCTAAGACAATTTATATATATGTCAGAAAGGCATCGGCATTATTTACATCTGAAGTGGTTGGTTTCACATTTCATACACAAGCTAATCTCACTGATGCAAATCTGAATTAAGTGTCTTGTTGACGAGTTTAATAAAGCAAACATTGATAAGGAAACCTGTTCATACAACGTGAATGCTGAGGAACATAGACAAGAATAAACACTGCCGGCTGAAGAACCCAACATTAGGAAGAGCTGAGGAACACTTTGGATCAGAACAATGATAATTTATAATCAATAATAACATTTCTACAGGCCAGGGGAAAACAGATTTTGGGTTAAACTTCCCAGATATAAAGGCATGAGTTGTAGAACTCAAGTCGGTTAAATGCTGCAGGTTTAGGCTAAAAATGTTCTTCAATGATGTCTCATTTTGGGATTTCTTGGATGGGTCCATGTCACCGACATTGTTGCAGTCCCCAAACAATAAGAAAACACTCCAGATCAAGCAAAGGAACATTTCAAACTTTATGTACCTTGTTTTACGTCACTTTGGACGAAAACATCTGCTAAATATATAAATAAGTTTAATGCAAATCCAGTGATATGTCATGCTTTTCCAAATAATCTGTTACGTCACAAAAATGAAATGCATGTAAACCCCAATTAAAGCTTTAAACAAAGTGTATATTTCTTTCTTTTATACAAAAAGAATTGCCCTAAACCAGACGTATTCATTTAAAAACTGACAAAATGTTTACTCAAAAGCACTTTTTTTTCTGCATAAAGAATTCCATTTTAGCACATCAGAAGACATCAGATTGTCTTAGCTTGGCAAGTTCAACCACAAAGGAAACACTATGTCAGACACACTTGATCTATCTCCTGCGAATTCAGCATATATTGCTTACATTTTCAGTGTCTGACAAAAAAATGCAGCAGACCTTTCCAGTAAGTTGGTGGTAAAAGCACACTATGGCTAATAAAAGTTTGGTTGATTAATGTAATAGCATTAGCCTAAATGTGACTGGATCTGGGAGGGGTTCCAGGGAACAAGGATTCTGATGCAGCAATGGTAGAGCATACATCACTCTAACAGCATGCCCTATATCTCTCAGCATCGCCAGAAGTTGAATTTGAAGAAGTAGATCCTACGTTGTGTTGGCTGCCAAGCCACAGTCAAGGGCAGTGCTTACTGAGCAAAGTCGGGATTTCCCAGGATTCCTAGACTTCCTGAATGTGTGTAGAAACTAGTAGAGGAGTGTTGGTTGCAGCCGAGGGACAAAGCCAAGGATGATATATATGACCATGGGGGCTCAGTGGGGTGGGTAGCACTGCGGTCTCACACCTCCACGTTGGTGGTTCCAATTCCCATCCTCCAGTTTTGTCTGCGGTGTTTGTGTGGGTTCCCTCCCACAGTCCAAAAGCATGTGGTTAGGTGAACAGATATCTCTGAATAGCACAGTGTGCCCTGTGGCATCAAGTCCTCGATGCCCCATACCCTCTGCTTCCTGATTAAGGCTCCAGCATCACCTAAACCCCATTCTGGATGAGCTACCAAGGCAAGTGGATGGTTACTTTATCTTATTTAAATACATAGAAAATTCTCAGAGCCACTTGCATCGATCGACATTTTTATACTTACTGAATACTCCATCAATATTGATGCTCACCCTCTCATTCTCTCACCCACACACACAAAGACTTTGATACTCTCATATTTGTTTCAGCAAACCAGCATAGACACACACAGAAGAGCCTATCATTCCCCCCAAAATGCTGCATTATTATAGGCATTCACAGTAGCCTGAACCACATGATTTAGAATCTCCACACTGATTCATGAGGTATCATATGCCAGCTGTAGGCTAACCAGGCTCTGCCGGGGCCCAGTGTCTTTTATTACAGATGCAGGAACAGAACGACACGGATGCTGCAGTGTATCATCCAGCTCGTTGTTAACAATCACCATTCCTTACATGGTAGCCTGGGAGAAGAACTTATCTGGTTCTCAGGATATCCCTGAGCCAGCTGCTGTCAGGTGATTTGCTAGATAACAGCACTGAGACTGGGATGAAGAAGTACTGTTGTAGTGGGAGCTGAGCTTTTAGGACAGGATGCAGGTAGGAATTGAGGCCTGGACTGCAGTGTGAGGAGATGACTTCTGAGCATTTCCTTCAACTGCAGCAGTGATAGTAATTCCAAGTTAACCAGAATAAAGCACATTCGGCACGCAGCAAGATTAGATAGATTACAGCCTTTTCACACCGGGACGGCATCACACTCCCTACCTGGCGTCCTCGGACTAAATGACCGCATTCACACAAAACCTGGCTGGTCATTATGGCAAACTGACCCACAAGACACAGGGATGGAGAGACAGAACCGGGAGATTTGGTCTCGCAAACACGCTAACTGGATATAAAATAAGGACACGTCTTGCTCTCTTATCCAAACGAAGAAGACATACAACTCACAAAAGTTGGACCCCACCTTCCAAATTCTCTCCCTAATGCAGACTAATTTACACCTTCGCGGTCCATCACAGCAGAGGCTCATCACTTCCCCTCCCCTAAAACATTGACGTCCACCCCAATTCCATATATAGTTTTGCTACAGTAACTATGGATAATATTCTAAAAAACACTCCTTTATTACCCACAATGCCCTTCTCATATATGAAGAACACCAAAGACCAAGGAGGGCAGCTCCTAATAAAATAAAATAGAATAAATAGAATAAAAACTAAATAGTAACTGCATTAGGTTGTTCTGTAATGACTGGAAAAGATGCATAATGCATAACCCACATACAGGCATGTTATATAGACTGAGGTGATGTCACATACTGTGAGTAAATTTCCCAGAAGAGCAAGCATGACTTATTCAATATTGCACTAGACAAAAGAAAAACTCTTTTAGGGGCATGATGAGATCATTTAGATATGGTGCTGCTCCCCCTCCCCCACTGCACTGCAGGCCAGATCCAAGGTCTTGAACTTGAGTACTTAAACTAGTAATCAAACTAAAGAGCCCTTGAAGGAAGAGAAACAGGAATCTAGGAAGGTCAAACACAGCTTGTAGTGTACCTACGCCTTTTGGATAATATCAAGCTCACAGAACTTCAGGGAAGACATTATGAATAAGCTACAATATTGTGGAGGAGAATAGCCGAAGCCTGAATCAGCAGGTGGTTCAACAGCATCCTGATATATGGGTAGACTTTTTATAAATACATATCTCTCTCCAGACTGTAACAGCATTTTCTGGTTAGAGAAGACTGCACATTTTCACTCCTTTTGGCTCCTTTTCTTGGTACTGTTCTTTGTGCAGATTACTGATCTTGCCAAAACTCTTTGTGTGGCCAGCTGATTTGGGAACAGTGCTCTCTTTCAGTTGCTCAGGAGGGTCTGGTTTTCTGTGTGCATTCCTACTCTGGGATGAGCTCTCCACACAAGCTGTCAGTGCTGCGAGAGCCGTGTCTTTGGGGTGCTCATCTGGCCAAAGCAGGACTTCTTGGCACAGCTTGCTGGGTTGAGAAATGGCTTTAGTGTGCCTTGATTTGTTATCAGGTCCTTTTAGTTGCTGATCTGGAAACAGCACTTGGAATCTGCTCTGCTGCTGATGTAGGATACTGAAGGTCAAAGCTGTCAAGTCATTGCGTTGCAGAAGTTCAACTGCCTTCTGCATCCAGACCACAAGACAATTGTTTTTATTACAGACAGTCATCAGCAGTTACACATCCTATCATAAACAGCACAGTAAAAAGTGAACAGCGCACACAGAGAAACAAGCAGCTGTAAGGCGTACACTACACAAAATGACAGCGGATAAACAGACGCACATCAAACTGCAGCAAAGAGATGTACCTTCATTACATCAAGGACATCTGAGCACAGGAATAAAATGGTGACTCAGACCGAAGATCATGACCTGAGGAAAGGCTCAGTGAGCTGTGTCTTTCCTGTGAGCAGTTTATGGTTAGCCTCTGGTTATTTAAGTTGCGGTCCCTCATTCAATGTGGGGGCTTGGCAGTCCCGTTTCAATGACCCAGTGAGACCACCAAGTCTCCTCACCTGCACTGAGTGGAGCAGGAGGTCGAAGGACAAGGCCCTGCAGATGAGGCCCGTGCTGTGCACTGCGTACGTGACGCTCTCGACACACTCCCGAGTGGTCTGAGGAAGGGCAGAGAGAGACAGCAGCTGGGGTCAGCCCAAGCACTGTGTTACCTGCCAATGTGGCAACACAAGCACTCGGCACAGGCTGTTTAAGGCCGACTGATGGTGGTGATGATGCACACATGTACACTGTATTACGTGTGTAGACACTCATAGAACATACACATACTGTATCTATGCAGATTACTAAGGAACCTGAACACACATTTTCTGAAATGCATGTGCAAATACCCAAACATGCAAATTCATGCCTATGCAGTATAAATTAACATAAATATATAATCACATGGAATCCTGTCTCTGCAATTGACATTCACACGCACTTGAACTATACATAGACTTACTCCTCACTCTACTCTCTCACATTTAGTCATTCATGCAAACATAATCTCCACACCGATCCTTTTTCACCTCCAGGATGATTTCGTCCACGATCAGATGAAGGGCTCTGTCCATCTGCTGTGTTGCTTCTAGTCTGTCCATTAGGTGGTGCTGTATTCTGCTAGGTTCACTGTCAGGGGACGTAACACTACAACCACTCATTCTGAAGGACGTCAGTCAATTTTCACAGTTAACCCGAGGTGATATTCTTTGGAATGTTTTACAATTCCCAAACATCTCAAAAGTCAACATGCAAGTACCCCGGATCAGTCTAAGACGGATCTTGCTTTGGTGTCTCTCTGTTAATGGGAATTACAGGCAATGCCGTGTCAGAAATCCATTCCCAGGATCCAGAGGGAACCAGCTGAAGCAGATGGAGCCATGGTATTGTGGTTTTTGGAAAAATGTCCCCACAAGGAGTGTAAAGCTGAGAAATAGCAAAACAAGGCATTTGTTTGGTGGCAACATTACAGTACTGTTAGTTTTGGGGCTGTTTTGTCTTTCTGGGGATTTTTTTTTCCATTGACAATCTGCAGACACATATATCCTGTACAGACTTATGCATAATCTGTACACTCACATTTCATGCAGTACATACAGAACTCCACACACACACTTTGCATACAGACACACAGACTGCAGATACAGTGTACACATTAGCACAAACATACAGTTCACACACACTCTACTACTCTTCAGTGTCAAACAGGACACGCTAATCTGCAAAATAAGACACAGCATTCTGTCCACAGGGAACATTACCGAGAAGTGCACCTCCTTAATTACAGCTTGTGCGATTCAATAATGTAACAATGTAATGAAGAGGGCTTTTTCACCACAAATGCACAATGAGCTGTGCTGTATTAGAGAAAAACCGCACTCAACAGTGATAAAACACTTCATTCACAATATGCGGTATTAGCGCAGACCATTATTCTTCCACAGGCACAAGCGCACAATCTACCATGGGCTAAATGGGTTAACTATTTCCTGCTATGACTCTGTACCATCACTAGAGGATGATGTCGCACACATAACTGAGGGATACTGGGTAGTGTAGTTCCTCAAAATCTTCCAAGGCCTCTGCCACTGCTTCACTGAGAGACTGGTACACCTGCACAGGTATAGTAAAACAAAAAATTCAAGTCTTCCTCTGTCTGCTGAGGCACGGTGATTCTGCAGTGGATAGTTACAGAAAACGGATGCAAATAGGAGCAGATGGTTGGGGACATAATGAATTATATTAATGGGTTCACTTACACCTCCTGCCGATTGGTTGATCACTTTGCCCAGGATATGGTTTGGCTCACAGCACCTCAATTTGTACACATGGAGCTCCAACAGGAAATGATATCAGAGATTCGGTCAGCCTGTCTACCTAGGGAACCTGTCGCTGAGTTAGCATTGTCTATTACTGGGAACACCTCATCTTCACCTTCCTTTTCTCAGACATTGTCCAGACATGATGGTTACAGAGCCAGAGAACATGCAAATTATGCATTCTATGATAAAAATCTGAACTTTGGTTGTAGGAAATGATCATAGAATACAGTTTACAGAAAGCATATTAAGGAGGGGTAAAAGGCAAGAGATCGAACCTCAGACTCACAGGCTTAATTCATGAGAACCGCAGACAAGCCCAGTAAACTTCCAAGACCACAGTTAGAAGAACCCATCAATCTCATGCCATGATGTCATAGTCCTAGAAAGCCCATGCAGCTACTGTGAGATTTCCTGCACATGGCTAAGCCTACGAGCAAGAAGTGTCCAACAGGAAGTGATGTCATAGGCATGATCCACACAGTATATTTTCTTTTACAGCGAGGTGCCTGAATGCAGGGCTGTGGGGGGACAAAAGGACAAAAAAACAGCCAGAATTTAATTTTCTCAGGCTAGGAAAGAGAGACACAGAGTGCCTCCAGTCCCATTACCATGACTGCAATCAGTGAAATGGTCATTGTTCCTAACCTCCTTCCTGCCTTGTTATGAATATGATTGTTAAAAAAAGGACATCCTGTTAACTGTGATGAACAAAGTTTTAACAAAAGAACACAACAAAATAATACAGCACATGAGAAAAGGAGTTTCATGATGAGGTTTTTATTGAAGATTGGGAAAAAATATATATGATCCATTTGTGAGAAACAGCTTATTCTTGTAAAGATAAAGCTATTCGCTCTTCATTAGTAAAGTGCACTTTTTAATTCACACTGACCTCCGACCTCCAGGTGGCTCTGTATCTTATCATAGAGATGAAAGATTCACACCCAATGACAACCTACTGAATGATGCTTCCTATAGATCTGGGAGGATCATACAATACAATACTTAATTGTGACACAGTCTGAATCAGCCTGTGCAGTGGGCCTATGGTAGAAGGAACAGTTCAACAGGAATAAGTCATCCTATTGACATCAAACACATTACTAATGTAGTGCATTACTATGGATACAGATGAAGTTCATTAAACTGAAATTCAAGCTAAGATATAATGACTTGGAGCAAAAGAGGTATTGTTACTGGGGATGTCATGGCGGGGTCACTATCTCTGATGGTATACCTGCATATTAATGAGGACTAACAGTGACTCTTTGAACCTCCTGAACCCACACCACTTAAACTACAAAATGGAGGGTGTATAGAGAGGAGGTGAAGTACGATTAGCAATTACTATGACCGAAAACAAAAATATTTATATATTTTCTTACTTCAAGATTAGCCAACAGTTAACAGCAGTCAATGATACTTCTGCTGCAGACCTTCAAAGGTGGGCTAAGCAGTGTGCAATCTAGGAGAAATACGACACCCTTAGTACCTTTAGCAGCCTTCCAGAATTTAGTCCTTTTAAAAATATATAGTGTTATTTCTGTACATACACAGGTTTTCTGTTATCCACAGGTAGCATTTCTTATCTCAAAGTTAGCTCTCCGCCCGCAGAGCGTTTGGTTTTGGCACTGGGTTCAACCACACAGAGCTGATCCAGCTGATGTTCACACCATCTTGCTGGAAAAACATAATATGGGTAGGGGGTGTGGTTTGTGGGTGGAAGAGGGCGAGGCTGGGAGCTGAGTCAGCCAATCAAATCTCCTAACACCCTGACACATCAATAGGGATTGTTGATGCATGATCCCTCTTCCAAAGAGCAAGTTAAAACTCTTGCAGCATCAATATGGTTTGTTTTAGAGACTTGCAATCAAAATGGCCAAAATTTCTAGGGCTGGAACTAAGAACACCATCAGGAAGAAAAGGTAAAGACAACAGCCTTGTGGATTACTTCTTGGTTTCTATCAAAACAAACATGAAGTGAGTTTCAAAAAGAAACTATTTTCATCAACCAAAAACTCAGGGCGATGAAGAGAAATGAGCAAAGCTCCATTTTGTGAGAGTTATTAAACCCCACAATGCTGAAGGACGGTCTGGATCGTCTATGTATACAAACGGTATTAAAAACAAATCCGGACACTTGTTCCACCTCTGCAACAAAGATGGAGAAGACCGTTAGTTCATTAGCTCGTGAGTTAGCTATGGCCTGACCACTGTGCCTCACATAGCCGTTAGGAAGAGACGCACACAAGGTGGATGGATTCAGCACCAAGCAGAAGGGGCACCTTAGGTTTAACATGCATCAAGACTGCCATCATCGTCATCATCATCATCATCATGATCACCTCCAAGAATCAGGTTAAGCTTTGAGTATTATAGGTAACATAGCTGTGAGGTTACGAAACGCAGGATCAGAAATCACCCATGTTGAATAGTGGAGGGCACCTACTGTTTCCTCTTCCAGACAACAGAGGGAGTAGTGACCATCAGTAAATCACACAGGACATCACTTTGTGGATGAGGCACAGAGTCTGTGCCCTCTATACTCAAGCCTGTCTGAATCAAAGCACTATGGGAACGCAAACAACTCCATGTGCCGATAATCAAGTCCAAATCCATCCATCACATTGATTTAACAGCTCCAATAGTCACTTCCTGTTCACTGAGTACATCTACTGCCCACTAAATTGAAGATGATGCCCTATGCCTGTTCCACAAAGTGATGCCATCGACCGCTTGCAACTAAAGGACTAGACCAAAGACCAGAGTCTACAGAATTCGTAGACACCACACATTCTACAAGTTTTTGCAATCTACACTTTCCAGCAGTATTAGGTCCACACCTCCAATTGGCTGATTGCCCCTCCTACTGGTAGACACTTGACACCAAAACAGCCAACACCACTAAAAATGAACGGTAATGAATGAGGTTTGGCATGAGCAGGAATGCAGAGGGAGCTAGTGATCATGGTGAACGATTCTGCTCACGGAACGTTTGCAGTCACACGTGCGGTGAAATATGCGGGCGTCATATTCATGCCCCTTGATAGCATGGACCACGGTCATGTGGCAGTCGTGCACATCAGTCATAACCGGTCCTCTTCTATGTGCTCAGGGCAGTTACTTTGCTGGAGAAAGTCAGGTTCTGCCGGTTCTGCTCTGGCTCGTCAGTTCTGCTCAGTCGGGGACTGATCTTAAAGTGCCTTTGGGTGCAGGTGAGAACAGTGCAGCCTCAGTGTTGTCCTGAGCACAGAGAAAGGATATTGAGGAGAAGCAACGGAACGTAGAACCGAAAGGGGGCTTAACTAGGAAGTGGGTGGCCATAGTTTTTGGGGGTATACTGTCCTGCTTGGGCTAGGAAGGGCGTGGTGAGGGACACAGGACTCCCCCCCACCCCCACCCTGTTACTCTCTGGACTGGTAGAACAGGATGTAGCCGGACTCTGAGTTTTTTGAAATGTCGGAGGTCAAGCCGTAGAATTCCTCGATGGCTTGGGCATCGATTTTCTGCACGGGTACAGAAACGGGGAGGTCAAATGATACTGTGATAGCTTGTTTGTGTGTGTGTGTGTGTGTGTGTGTGTGTAACGCACTGTAGGATACTCACCTCCACAATGTCGTCATCAAACAGGAGCCAGAAGCCGTGACTCTTGACGATGGTGATGTAATGACCTCTATTGGGGCCACTGGCAAAACATGAAGAGCGAGAACAATGAAATCCTCATGGAAGAGGAGTGTGTGTGTGTGCGCGTGCATGTGTGACTGCAAGACTGCATGCCCGTTGTGTACCTTCCACAGTGCACCACCACTGCAACCAGGTCGTACATGCGGTCCAGGTTGACCGCATCTCCGGAGGTGTTGAAGAGGCGGAGCTCCAGAGGAAAGACCACACGGTAGGAGAGTTTGGTGTAACGGTGCAGCTGCTCCATGTACTTAAACCGCTTCAGGTGCAGGGCCAGTATCATGGGAAGCCTCTTCACCCGCATACTACACACACACACACACACACACACACACACACACACACACACACACACACACAGAGTGTCAGACACACGGAAGCATGAACGTGCAGCGACACACACTGACATGCGGAGTGTCACGGCATGCCAAAATCCCATCCTGTGATGCTCTCACCGTTTCTGTGCCTCCTGTTTGCTGCAGCACGTCTCGCAGTAGTATTTGTACTCACTGCACAGTGTCTCCGTGTTGCTGAAGTCCCTGCAAAACAGTTACCACTGCAAACTGTTTTTACTGACTTTACAGTGCAGCACAGAGCTCCCTACACACTCAAAAAGCTAAGACTAGTGACATTTCTACAGTGTAACATGCGACTAACAATCAAAATGCAGCGCAGAACGCATTCAAACCTTATGTGTCAGCGTGCTACTATGGCATGTTCCCAGACTTCGAGCAGTGCATTATCGACGCAGTCTCCTACCTCAGACAGTGCGTTATTGATGTATTCTGCTCCACATCCACAGAAAGATCTAGAAAGTCTTCGTCTTTACTGCTGACCTGTGGGGCACAAAGAAAGGGAGGAATTCAAGAAGAGCTTTAAATCACACAATGCACACGGGAAAATTCACAATGGATGCCCTCTCGCAAAAAATATGAATTCTTTTACATTCATCTCATTACCAAAGTGAATACTGATTATTCAGACACAAAACAAGTTACTACAGTCTATGCACATTCATAAGCATTCAGCTGAGCCTTCCCAGTATTTCAGTATCTCTTGACCGTTGGGAACACCCTGCCCAATCAGCATGTCTGTGGCTCACCGTCTCGCAGTTTAGACACCGCGTCTCATTGGTCAGAGTGCCCTGGAAGATGTCGTGCACCCAAGTTGGCTCCGCCTTATTGTCCTCTGCCTGTCCAGGTGGCACAGAGCCGTTCTTCAGCCGGCCGTTCTGCTTCTCCTCCTGCAGGATGTCGGCCACCGTGTTCAACAGGTAGTTCAGGAACTCGTGAGCGTCCTGCTGCATGTAGTTGTCAAACAGATCTGCAGGGGGAGACAGAGTGACAGGTGTGGGGAGGGGGTGCTGTCAGGATAGCAGTGTGTGGAGCAGAGTGTTGAAAACGCACGAGATGGTTTATTGAGAAGATGGCCATCACCTGATACCATACTCTCAACCAATGACTTTAACACATATAGTGCTGCAAGCACTCAGTTGAAATTTTAGTCAGACATCAAGGTCACTGCCACTTAAACTAGGATAAGGAGCGAAATAGAGCAGCAGGAAGGCTGAACTGACCCTTCACATGCTTCACTGAATTGGGGCCACAAAGCCTACAGGGAACAACCTACAGCTTTTTTATAATGAATACGAGAATAATGGACCATCACATTATAAAGTCAGCACTTTACCAATGGTAATCATAGTTAATCCCAGCCAATCAATCAATCACCAATCCCAAAATCAGGATCAATTATCATTATTAATATAAAACAAAGGTAATTACTAATTAATGACACCAAGGCTGCATACAGATGGACAGTAGCCATTGAAGTACTGTAATTCAATGGTCGACAGTCTTAACAAGCGTTTGTTCCAGGCTGGTTTGTCACATCACACTGAATTATTTTGCGATTTCCAGAGGCACCTGCCATATCATATCCTCAGTATATATCAGTGATTTACATCCAGAAGCATTTCCCCGCTTGAGTGAGGGCCGTGGATCTGAGAGTCCCAAAGTGTCCTGCAGTGGCTTAATGGATCGAGGGGAGAGCGACACAGCTGTCCACGGGAATTTTGGTTCATAAACCCTTCAATATGGGGCAGTAAAGTGGGTCAGAGCCTCACCGGCCGGCTGGTGTGTGAAGATTTACACCTGAACAGCTGTCATAAACTCAATGCAATAAAAATAAACAAAAAACAAACCGTAAACGTAGGGGAAGGGAAGCATTTAGAGCACTGCCCTAACAGAATGATCCGGAATAAAAAAAATTAGAGAAGTGGAAGTACTGACCAATATCTTCAGTTTGCCTCTGTTCCAGTCCCTACACACCTCAAGTCAGCCATCGTCGTACCAGTGGCAAAACAGCCACAAGTAACCTGAATGATTTGCACCCTGTTGCCCTCACTCCCATCGTCATGAGATGCTTTGAGAGACTGGTCCTAATGCACATCATCCCAGCCACTCTGGACCAACACCAATATGCCTACTGGGCAAATTGATCCAGAAGCTGCCACCTCCACTGATCTTCTCACTGCTCTTACTCTCCTTGAGCACTGGCACGCTTATGTTAGGAAGCCTTTCCGCATTCAGGACAATCATCCCAAGAAAGACGATTTCCAAACTACCTAAGCTGCCCTTCAGCCAGGCCCTTCACAAATGGATTCCTGAGCTCCTCCCTAACCACCCTCAGACAGTCAGGCTGGGATCCCATCCATCTTCCACCCAGACACTTAACACCGGTGTCCCCCAAGGCTGTGTGAGGAGCCCCACCTCTACTGGAAACCCCCTCATCATCTTGACGGATGACACTACAGTAACATAGTTGATCTCTGACGTCGATGAGTCAGCATACATCAAGATGAATATATCAAGATGAGTGTCAGACTGTTGAGTGATCAGGAACATCAGTAAGACCAACAAACTAATCATCAGCTTCCGGAAATGATCCTACAGTCTACCCTAGCAGTGACCTAGTGTATAAGGTATCCAGTTTCAAATTCCTAGGTAGTCACGTCCCAGAGGACGTCTCATGGACAGCCAACTCCCTTATCCTGGTTAAGATGGCCCAGCAGGGGCTGTACTTCCTGAGGACACTCAGGAGAGCCAATCTACCCTAGCAGCTCCCTCCGCCTCTCTACAAACCACATCTTGCCATGCTACACTAACTGCTCCTCTGCTGACTAATACATACTGCAGAAAGTAGTCAGCAATGCTCAGAAAACCACAGGAACCCAGCTACCAACTCTGGAGGACATATACAACACCCGCTGCCTGCGGAGGACCACCAACATCACAATGGGCCTGTCCCACCTCTGCTACCTTCTCCCTGCACTGCTGCTGTCAGCATAGCCCCTTTCCCAGGGCCACCTCCAGATGGACCCGAGCACTGATGAAATCGCCACCATCCAAATGTTATCACCACCTCTCTGCTTCTATTATCATCACTATTAACACCTTATTAATACTAAACAATAACTGCTGTAAATTATTGATACTTTGATAGTGCACTACTGTCATCAGGATTATCCTGTTGTCATATCATACAGCTGCTGAGCAATATTATTTTTACATACCTGAAAGCCATTGTGTCACTTTACCCCTTTACATTTCTTTCCTTAGATTTTTAATATATTTATGTGCATGCTTTATAAATTATTTATATGGGTACTTAATATATTTATGTCTGCATATCAAAGTTCGTTGTACTCATTATGTTAAAATGATAAAGGTATTCTATTCCATCCTATTTTAATTAATTACCAATTCCCTCTGTACACATATGCCAGGCATTACTAGTCACTGTGGGTCCCCACGGTCCCATCAGGCATTGCGAGTTGCTCACCGTTCTCCTTGCGCAGGCGGGAGATGAATTTCTTGGGTGGGATGACGCCCACCTTCTTCTTCTGCGTGGCGATGCTGTGGAAGAGGTCAGCCAGGCAGGTGAGCAGATTCTCCTTCTTGCGCTGGCTGGCCTTGTAGGCCAGCACGTTCTCCCGGAACGGCCTGCAGAAGTACAGAGCCTGCAGCACTGAGTTGCAGTAGCAGGTGTTGCCAAACTGAGGGGGCAGTGAGGCAGAACAAATACTCCAGTCAGCAAGGTAAAGCATTCAGCGGCATAAATATGACAAGTCTTATTTATCCATCAAAGTTCATTTATAGTCAAACCTGACTGCAATTTCCAAAAACTGACAGTCTGGATAAGTGACTGGATGGATGGATGGATGGCTGGATGGATGGATGTACTGGTAGAAGAATGAATGGGTGGGAGGATGGGTGGATGGACTGGTGGAAGAATGAATGGGTGGGAGGATGGGTGGATGGACTGGTGGATGAATGGATGGATGCCTTAACTGAAATTCAGATTAAATGAAGCACTGTAAAGATTCAGATCTGACACTTGATCCTTGCAGGTACATTACAAGAGAAACAGACTCACATTGACCAATCCAAAGTAGTGTTCATTGATTGGGAACTGTTCCGGACCAATGTCTTTCTCCAGTGCAGAGGCATTGGTGCCCTGGGGGAGAAGCAGCATCAGGGCAGACTGAGCATAGGATCTATTCAATTGTAAATAACAAAATCTTCTCTAAAATCTTAGAGAAAATAGTAACAAAACAATTGTATTCGTTCCTACAGAGAAGTGGCATAAATGAAGTGTTTCAATCCGGGTTTAGACAATATCACAGT
>JAACJT020000001.1:15936135-15968156 GCA_009936485.2 Gymnarchus niloticus
GCCCGGGACTATGTAAAGCGCTTTGTGACCGCGCTCCGTGTTAAAAGCGCTATATAAATAAAATTGAATTGAATTAAATAACATACAAGTACCTTTACAATCACCATTGTTACCTAGCAATTTACAGAACCTTGGGCCTGAAATCCTTAAGAGGATGAGCCTGAGGAGACAGTGACACAGGAATATTCCTTCAGAATGAGGGGGAAACCTTAGGAGAAACCAGACTCAAGGAGGACGGCCAGCATCGGACAGTACAGGTTCATATCATTTAGTGCAACGTAAAGCCAGGCCTATCACGGGAGAGCCCTGTGACAGACTAAGGGGAAATATGGAACTGGCAGGTCAGGTGGATGGGTAGGTGTGGTGGCTCAGGCAGATGGTAGGCGGCATCCTTGTATGCAGACCTCCAACTGGTTCACCCGTGAAGGGGGGAGGGGATAAGGAGAAGTGCAGAACAGAAAAGCTTCAGTGCAAAAGGACACAGTGAGTACCGTAAAAGATGGGAAATCTGATGGGACTGCATATAGCAGAATGGGGGGGCAGGTGGAAACACAAGCATTAGGCAGCGCATGTACACCATCCAGAAGGGCAAAGACCCGGTAGTATAAACATACTCAGTACAGCCCTTTCCACTCTGAGAACAAATAAATAACCTACCCCTTCAGAAGAAAGCAAATGAGTAGCGTTATATGAATCTAAAAGATCACACATGTACTTTGAGGTAAGGTCAATCAGGGCTTTATGGTTTAGTAATAGTAGTTTTAAATCAAAAGAAAACATAGCAGGAAGCCAGTGTAACGACGAAAAAAAGCAGGACTAATCTAATTAAATCCCTGGTGATAGTAAGAACTCAGCAACCTAAGTCCGTTTAAGGACCCTGAAGTACAGCCAGAAAGTAGAGCATCACAGACAATTCTATGTGAGACTTTAAGACACCTTTTAATGTTTTTTTTTATGCTGAGCTACAGAAACACACACAGTTTAGGTAGCTGTAGATTCTATACACGGAGCAGCATAATGATTTGCTTTTAAGTCTAACTGGCAGACAGCTGACACACGGAGCTTAATGATGCATGTGAATAACCGAGCCTGCGATGATTAGAATAACAAAAGCTCACACGCATAGCTGCATGAGCTGGATACCGATCAGAGGACTGAAACTCGCTCGAAACACGATGACATGACACCTATGATCCAAGGAGGCAACCAAGTAACTGATGTCAACTGTGGACAGCCGATAAGCTGTGCGTAGCATGGTGGCTCTTCAGATCTCCAGGGTCACTTGTGCTATCAGTCTTGGGGGGGAGGACTGGAGAATCTGGAAATGACACCACATGAACGGGGGGGAACGCAAACTCCATCCATATACAACTCGAGAGAGATTAAATTCTGCTAATCAACTTGAAACACGGCCAAATAGCATATAAAAACCAAAGCAACAAACTTTAAATCCATTTCAAAGTTTTCACCTTTCCCGTTTAGGAAGAAGTACCCACAAGATCCATATATACAGCGTTTCAGATCGGTGGCAGCACTGGTCCCAGCGCCATGCGATAACCGCGATTATCCTAACGCACAGATCGGACATCCTTCCTTAAGACGCTTTTAACATCACTGTCACTCTCGCCTGCAATGCAGGCAAGAGGCTCACACCTCTCCGCTAGCAGGACGTATACTGCCTTTGATCAGCACAGGGTAACCTATTTCGGGGTGACAGGGCGAGTGAAGTGAGAAGCGTGCGCTTGGCCGGCATCTTGACAACGAGACGTCAATCCAAGAGCAGGCAAAACATTAAAAGCGTTTAATCTTCCAACTCAACACTTACAAACAATTCGGCTTGACAGCTGAACGCAGTGAACCTGCCGTGTAACCAGGCGCAGGGGACGGCGAGTTATGTGGAGTGCGTGATAAATCCAGCATAGTGACAAGACCGGCGGACAGGCAGCTAAGCCGTTGATTCTAACATAGAGCCCAAACATTACTCACCATATTACAAATGGAGGCGATGTTTCTGACAGTCATTTAGTTTACAAGGTCCTCCTCACAGCCATCCTTTATGAAATGAACATGATTGCGAGAGCAGAACAACGGTGGAGAGTGCCCGCTTTGCAGCCGCACCCGAGGGCCAACCTGCAATCCTAAAACCCCGAAAAGTGACTTTTGTCGGCCACCGAGACACAAACTGCGCTGTTTTCACAGTGGTGATCGGTTCGTGCAAGATGCAGGGAGGAATTTCTTTTTCGAAACAAGATCCAGTGCCTAGCTCAGTCCATTGTCAACCGTCTGGCTTTGATTAAAAAGACGGATGAATGGACAGTAAACACCGATAATAGCGGCAGGTTGCTGGCATTGGATTACAACCTATACCCTGTAAACTGACGGTCCCGCCCACTAAGGCAGAACTGTGCGGGGGTTTAACGCAGAACTCGAGCGACTTGCAAACTAACCACTGAGAAATTGGACAAGGCTGCAAGCACGGACCGCGACCAATCACAGGGACGCAGAGGCGGGCGTAAAAGTGAGGAGTTCAGGAAATGAACTCTAGCGGACTGGGAACAGTTTTAAGTACAGTAAGCGGTAAGTATAGCATCCGAAGGGCTTTACAAGGAGGCGTCGTCATGGTCGGCTTATTGATGTGAATTACATGTTTATTTATTGAGATTAGCTACATCCTTAAAAAAATAATGATTACCCGCAGGCAAGAAAGAATATAAGTTTTATAACCAACAGTAAGTGCTTTCTCTTAGGTGAAGCACACACTCCATCATTATTAAACACCTTCGGCCATGTTTAATTTGGTTGCATAAACAGCAGCTCCTAACGTATGCAATCTGTGTAATAAGCAATTCACTACTATGAACGTCATATATCCAAAAATCACCATGCAGGAATAATACTATCAAAATAAGTCTATTATTTATTTTTCGACGGATAGAGATAACTTCTTGAAGATACATCAAAATATTAACTGCATATTACTGTGCCGGAAAATACATGAAGGAATGTTAAAGGCTACTAATATCACACAGCTTCGAATGGACCCTGAATTTATGAAATATGACAGCGGATTCGTTTTGGTGAAGTGTTAATTGACATTTACATGAATATAATTTTGTAATCAAAACCCGCACGTTTTAAATTCATTTTGACTTTTGAAAACAATCTTATTTACATACAAGGTTATTGTCTACCTGACTTTCACTTAATAACTACTATTAATCATAGGCCATCGACGGTAAGAAATAAATAAATTTGTTTCCCGGAGTTATGCAGAGCTGCCAGATTCTTGCTGTTTCAGGGACGATGATGATGATAATGTATGAGTACAGGTACATAGGAATTATGTAGTTTTCGCATATCCCATCTTGCTTTCCATCACACACAAATATAAAGGCGAGAGTGAAGCGTGTGGTATAATGATTTCACCGCTTATTAAATATTTACTATTGTAAAAGCACGTTTCCTTTCTGTACTCGTTGTTACGTAAACGTTTTAGGGCCACTGATTTTAAAAAATTATATAGATTTTGATAAACTCGAAATGTCATTAGGTGGGCTGTCGGGAGAAGTGCACTAAAAGAATCGCTTTCAGGTTGGCTTGTAACATAACATTAGTCCACACAGATGGTCCTCTAACATTATGTGTAGACCTGCAGTAAATGTCATATCTGGACTGTCGTGGCAGCATAGCTACTGGTAGCATATTAGCCTAGTTTGCGATGTGGTCTGTGAATAAAATGAAAATATGACCCTGGCCGTGTTTTACTCCTACTTTCCTACTCCTACACGTCCACTCCATAACCTTGTAGACGATCACTGAATGTGATTTCTCTTTAAACAAAACTGACAATGTTCTCCAAGTTCGTGTGGTTCTAAACAAACGCAGATTCTTGTACAATCTTATCAACGTTACTATACTAACGATAATCAGAAGATTAAGTATTTCTTTATTCGTGAAAACATAACTTCACCCATTCATCAGTGTCCCTCATGTTGATGTTTATGCTGTTAAAATTACGACTCTACTTTCGAAATCATTTCGACTTTCTATATTTCGACTCGATTTTCAAAAATCTAGTTTTCTTTTAATTGGAGGCCCTAGTAAGCTTCCGTAGTAGCCCGGTGCATTTCGGGATGTGTAGTGTAGTCTGTTTTAGATGCCGTGCGACTTCCCAGTTGTTTCGTCTTGAATCGGCCCATTAGCAAGATAACCCAGCGCACAAGTCTCGCTCGTCCTTTTGTCTCTGCCTACTAGAGACGAAGGACCTGTGTCTCTGCGTGTATGAGGGGAGGTTGCGTAAGTATTGTACATTTACAATTCTACCCAATAAGAAGTCATTTTTCATCAGTTTGTGTTTTTATGTAATAGTTTCGTGGTGTTAGCCTGGTATGGGTTACTTTTTTTTAATCTGAAAGCTATGCTCTCTTCAGAGATGGCTAGGCTAAGCTAAGTAGCTATGCTTGCTAGATATAACCACGTGGTGCAGTAATCGGGACTCCAAAAATACGGTACAAACCGTAGTTCATAGAAAGGATAGTAAGATTGAGAAAAACAATATAAACATGGCAAGTACTTAATGTGCGCGAAGACAAATGTTCTTAAAGGATTTTCTGATTCTGCATAAAACGTCATGGAACGCGTGGTTTCGTACGACTCCTGTAAATTACCAGTAACCAAAACGTAATTATTGAAAACCTTAATTTCCAAAAACCCGGTTACTCCGAAAAGTAGTAGGAGGTTTGTAGCGTGATTCTGGGCTTTATCCAGTCTTATCCCCTTTCTTGCCCATTTAAGACGTGTGCAGTGTCTTAAATGTCTAACACAGGGGGGTAGATCACGTCTCTCATAAACCTAAAGCGGAGGGTGGAAACCTCGCTTTGGATCCTGTTGGGAGATACACATTTATTGCTTATGTGATTCTTTAATTTAAAGCAACTTTTTGCGGAAGTAATTTAGACAGAGCGTTTTTCTCCTGGACATTATTCCTGGGGCCTAAAATATCTACAGTACCTTCTACCTGTGCTTTCTGTGGTGTACTGGGAGATGCAAGCACTTGCTAGCCATTCTTGTAAATAAACTAATGAAGGCTATCTTGCCTATAGTTTGGATGATCCGCCTCCTATGTGGTCGTTGCTTTAATCAGAAGTAAATGACATTTTTGTGACTTGCTGTTTGTGTCCTTCTGGTTGCATCTTGTCAACCAGGTGACTCTTGGTAAATGTGGAATTAGGTCAAAGCAATATTAGAAATGCTAAACTGGTCTTAGAATACATTATAAAGTTCTATTACAAAATCTTAATGGAATAGCGCCTTCATACATATTTGAACTATTTACTTTTTATACACTTCACAGGACTTTGCAATCTTGCAGTGACAGACTCCTCCTCATACCAAGAGTTAGCTAAAAGCTGCCTCACCACTATATTTATGTCTATTTTGCCCCAGAAATTATGGAATACATTACCAAGAACTATCAGAGAAGCCAAGTCAATTGCTACTTTTAAAAGGTTATTAAAAGTACATTTTTTTACTTTGGCTTTTCCATACATTTCTTTTACTGGTTCCTACATTCCTTTCTGTCTGCTTTTGCTACTTTTTAATATTTACAACTTTTTAATACATTCATTGCACAGGATCCTATTTTATTTGTATATTTGCCTTTGTTGTATTTTTTCTCTAATGCCTATTTTATTTCCATTTTATTTTTAAGGCATTCATGTTTTAAAGTGGACCTCGACTGTAATAAAGGATTATCTCTCCATTTTACTTAATTTGCAAATTTAAATTAGGTTTGGTACTTAGCAGTAGAACTAGTGGTGGTATCAAGAGTTACAAGAATTATGCATCACCCTGTCTACCAGAGTGGGAACCTCAGCACTGGGTGGGTAATTAAGGTTTCTGTCTGTGTCTGCAGGGTGAAATGGTCAAGGACAGCTGCAGCCTGGATGTAGGATCCATATGAAAGGTATGGGTTTCCAGATTGGTGCCACAGCATAAAGCCATGGCAGAAAGGACCGGCTGTCCACAGAATGGTTTCCCCTTTCTTGCCCATTTAAGACGTGTGCAGTGTCTTAAATGTCTAACACAGGGGGGTAGAGCACGTCTCTCATAAACCTAAAGTGGAGGGTGGAAACCTTGCTTTGGATCCTGTCGGGAGATACAACCAATCTCATACGAGTTTTCCTGGGTGCAAATCGGATTGTGCTGCTCTGGTTGGTCTGACATATTGGGCATCAATCTGTGTAGAATCTGTACCACCCCTCCTCATGCTTGAGAGTCTTGGTTTTGAGGTTTGCGCAGATGAAGCCAATCCGACTGCTTGAGGGTTGTGCACCTTTTCTTTTTCTCAGTATCTGGACTGGTTTACTCGATGTTTGCAATCTATTTGAAAACTAAATCATCAGGTTGCTGTGCTGTCCCAGAACATAACTCTGATGTACTCTTTTCTGACAGGGATGGATTCAGATATTAGGTGTCTCAAGAAAACAGGAAGTTCGAGATGTTTCTTGTTGCATCTAAAATGGTGAGCAGATTTCAAGAGGACACTTGTTTTATCTTTTGAATAGGTGTTTTGCCCCATTTTGTCAGAAAATAGCCCACCGTGTAATGGATGATGTGATATTTTCAAAGTCAAAAGCGTGTCAGAAAAAGATTCACTGTCTAAAGTAATTAATAAAGCTTTTCTGACTACTAAATGGATGTAGGTCTAATTTGTTGAACTGTGACATCAGTACTTACACCAATGAAAGAACATCTCTGTCTCCATGGTTACCTTCCGTGCTTGAACACCCTGAATGTGTTGAGTTCAATGCTGTCTTCATGCCAGTTTCTGAAACATGGGGTCATAAAAAATCTTCTGTGTCACGTTTCCCTTATGCAACAGTAAGTATGACATGCAAATTTGTTGTTGTGGATTCACGTTGGGGAACAGGTGAAACTACGCGTGGCTGTTTTACATCTGTATTCATAAATTTCCCTCAGTCTGTGCCCATTTTCATTACTACAGTTGTAGTTGGTGGTCCACATGCACATAAGTGGACAGTACTATTTTGGGTTGTCACAATTTGCCCTGTATTGCAGTAAGCCACCATTACAAACATCTCTGGACAGGACTCACGGTGGAGTAAAAGAGAAGGACCTTTAACCAGAATAGTATCGGCTGGTAGAGAGTATTGTAATGTAAGAATGCGAAGAATATAGCCAAACCACTATGCACAAATCCTCTACCTGTCGCATAGAGACATAGTTCTGTACCTCACGCTCAAGGACATTTACTTCAAAATGTATGCCATTTCAGGCTTGCTTATGAGTCACCCTATTAAGAGGGGAATTTTTAGATCTTAAGAATATGAACTTCAACTAGTGTGAAACTATTCCTTGATGAATATGACGCATTTAAACCAAGCTTCTGCTGTCTCACAGCTGATACCAGTCAAAAAATCATATCCCCTCAATCTGCTTTTTATGATCCTGTTGACACATCTAACCACTTTTTTCCATAATTACCCCCGCATGTTACCTTCTAATGACATTGATCTGGTGACACCATGCTGACAAGCACCACAACAGAAACAAGCCTTGAATTTCACGGAGAAAGCTGATCTGCACAGTCAAGCTTGGGACAATAAGAATGATTGGGGAAGTTCAGGGGAAAGACTGATTTGGTCAATTAGGGCTTCAGTTATGTAAGATTTGCTTGATCATTCATTTCTCTCAGCATGAGTCAGAAATGTTGATCCAGGCTTTGTTTTGTCTTTCTCAAGGAGGAATGGGACACTGGTACCAGAGGTCTCGCTATAGGTTCCATTCATTTGGGTCAGGACAAAAGCTCAACAGAGAACAAATTGAGCTGGGGAACTTAATGAAAAGAACAAATCAGCTCTGAGAAAGGGTATGCCAATTCAGTCTTTGTTAAAATTTGACAGACATTTTGTGGTAGAGATCATTGGCACGGCATTAGCACATAAGTACCAGCCATCTCCACATGGAATTAGTATGCATCATTAGCACGGCAATATAGCATGGACTTGCTAACACAAGGTGCTGACTATATGGGTTCCTTTAAGATATATAAACCTTACTGCCTATTATTTCATTACATGAAAATGTTTGTCTTGAGGCCATTGCATGCTGCTCCCACCTTGGCTGGGTGGCTGGAGGGCTCACCCATGCAAGGATTGGTTTCCAGGTATTAACAGCCATGGCAACAGTAGAACAATGTAACCACTGTTCAGCTCAGAGATGACCAGGCTTGGTTCTACTGTCCTACACTGGTATAAGTAGTGCACCATGTCTATGTACATTATATGATGTATGCGTGCCAGTTTTAGCTCGTGTAAATTGTACATATACTTTGGTGTGTTAGTCAGCTACGTCCCTCTGTAACATGCAATAATGCAGTGGGGGACAACTGACCTCATGAAAGTCATTAAAGTGCCTTGGCAATTTCATTACTCTCGTTTACAAATAAACACTAGTCCCTAAATCCCAGCACAGGTCCGTACTGTTCTGGTTTACTGCTCACTTTGACAATTTCCCCATGCTGATCACATCAAGCCCCAGTTACATTGAAACTGAGAAAATCTTCCTCTGCACCTCATTTAAGAGTCAATGGGAATTCATGTGCAGGGCAATAATTCAATATGATTAACACATGCTGTTTTCAAAACAGACTCTAACGTCCAATACTTACCGCCTTGCTGGAATGAAACCAGCCCCATTCTGCCAGTTACGCACTCAGCAATCCAAGAACATATTTGCACCTACTCATGGAACTGATCAAGACACAGTGCTATAGCAAATGACAACAAAGCCAGCACACAGGTCTAAATCTACACCATGCTGCAGAATCTCTCTTTTATCACCTCTGTCCCATGAAGGATATGGGTAGCAGACATGGTAACAGACAGCTGTGTCCTAAATATTAGTCTGCTGTGACTCGCAGCCCTTGTCTCGGTTAAACACAGTACTGACTCGTTCATTCAACCGACCCCTTGACAAATGGGACCCTGCAGGAGTGGTCTGCTGTACAGCCCATGCATATTCACCATTTCAGGAACAGTGGGGCCCTCAACTTGACCCTAAAGGGCTCCCCTCTCTGCTGTAGCACCTTCATTTAATTCAATGGTAAATAAAAAAAAAGGCTGACTGCTGAGCAATGTGAACCTGCCACTTGGCCCAGATGATGGAGCTGTCTACATCTCCCTCATCTACAAGGAGAACGGCGAGTACTCACCCCTAACAAACACCCAGTCAGCAAGGAGTTTAGAGCTCAATGTTTTCCAGCACTATCTAGGACAATTCAGCTCTGCTGGAGAACCCTATCATAGAAATATGGCTTTTTCTTTTCCTCCCTCTAACTGTCACTTGAATGACGAGTCATTTTCTGGGGGCCTGTAACTGAAGGATTCCTAACAAATACTCTAGACCAAAATGCCATCCAGCCATCAGGCACTATTGTTGTTACTTGAATATCAGTGCTGTCTAAATAAAATAGTGGCACAACACTTTGGACCTTTCTACCCAGTAAGGAACAGCTGTTTCACCTTAGATAAGTATGCTTAACGAGAAAAAACTCTTGTATCCAATTGTCCCATTTACCCAGTGTGAGCCAGGCAGTATGCCAAAGATATGAAGTCCGTCAACATGATGAAACACAAAGTGCTGTGCTATAGACCTTAATAGTGGCTTGCCCAGGAAGTTCCAAAACCTTTGACCACAGTCATTCCAATGAAAATGATCCAGCGACAGGGCCTGCATGCCATGACTAGGCCCAGCTATTGGACTCTTCAGTGTAACAAGATGACACAGCTTTGAGGTAATGAGTTCCACTGAAAGCCAGAGACGTGCGAGGTTTTTGTAGAACCCACTGACACACGGCGTGCTCCTCACACAAAGCGGTGCTGCCTGGTAACGCAGGAGGCACTCGTCATTTCTGGCCTTGAGGCCGACAGCTGGCTGACATGTACAGCATACGGAGAAAATGCTGTGATTCTGAGATATATACAGTCTGACGTTCAGTTTTTTATTACAGTCGCTTCACGCTTTACACAAGTTTATGTTATATTTGGTAAAAGTCAACATAACATTAATTGTATAGTTAAGCTATTTTTTAATAAGGGGGAAAAAATTTATGCAGGAAATTTGTAATATGTGTTTCCAGAATGCAACTCTCGTGTAAATTTACAGCCTTCTGTATAGTTATTTAATAATTTATCACAAATCTATAAAAATCCACATGCCTTGAAATCTCATCCAGAGTGTACCCCAGCCTTGTGCCCTCACAACCCTGACCAGTATAAATATAGATGGATGGATGGATGGATGGATGGATGGAATTGTGTGTGTCTCTGTATATATGTGTGCTGATTCCCTTGACTCTATACAGACACACTACTCAACAGACTGCTGTACGAAAGTCTGAAGCAGGAAGCTGGATTACCAAAAGGGGGCTCCACGGAAGGCTGAAGTAGTGAGCTGGATTACCAAAAGGGGGCTCCATAGAAGGCTGAAGCAGGGAGCTGGATTACTAAAAGGGGGCCACACTGTCACACACAGACATTTATTAAGAACCAGATCAAAGACGTCATTTCAATTTTCACTATGATTTCACAAATGTGCATTAGCTGTAGTGACCTGTCAAGGCATATACTAGGAATATATAAAAAATAAACAACAACAACACAGGGAACTTATTACTTCTACAAGATGGGTGGCTGATCCTTAGTCAAGACTGGCCCCTAGGCCAAGATGAGCCAGGATGGTGTTGAAACAGCACCCAGGACGGAAAACACCCACAGACTGAAACAGCAACTGGCGTGACTGTGCTGTGTGTGCGCGTACACATTCCTGCAGCAGTAATGGCTTTATTGCAGCGCTTTGCAGCTCTGTGTGTCGTGAATCCTGAATTCCACAGACTCCTGCAGGGTGGGGTTTGGATGTCTTTAAATCAGGTGTGGGGGGTGTTGAGTTCTATTTTTGGAAGTGCAGAACCAGGCCCTTCAGGGTTAGGGGCTGAGACTAATTGCACTGTTGAAAGACGTCACAGTATAACTTTACAACAGACAGATTCATCCCGGATCTGAAACAACACGCACTTGCTGCTCAGACCACTTCTGAATTTCTTTTGGGATACGGCAACAAGACCGCAGTGACCAAAACAGACAGAGATCACTGGTTGTGGAATAGAGGAAGGCTTACAGATACTGAGGCTCTCGGGGTTCGAGCAAGCCCTTTGGGTGCTGATTTGTTATCTATGGATCACAGAAAGGCAGGCCCGCACTCAGGCTGCTGTGATCTTGTACATGTTGTAGCTTCCCCTGTTTTTCACATAGTCTAGCAGATTTTGGGTCCTGCAGTCTTTTACTATGAGTAATGCTACAGCTGATGGGAGAAGGAGTCCCACATATACACAGCTAAGAGTGTCAATGTCATAGTGTCACAGAGAGCAGTGTTGCAAACACAGTCAGAATGTCTCAGAGTCACAGCGCCATAGACACAGAGTCAGAGAGTTATGGAGTCAAAGCCCATGTGCAGCAATGTGAATAAGGGGAAAAACACAGATGTGAACACTATGGCAGATTGCGTGCCATTTAGCACTAGGATCAGGCTCCAATCACATTCCTCCGTGCATGCCCAAGATGCTAGTACAAATGCAGACCACTGACATACGTGAGTATGCAAAAAGCACTAGTGAGCCAAAACATTTCCATTTCAGAGAAAAACAAGGGGGGGGGGGGGGCTGGAGAGCTCCTGCTTTGCGTGTCACGCTGCTTTTAGAAGTATGCTCGATCATCTCCGCAGGAATGTGAAAACATGATCACGTGTGTGAGGCCTCAACACGTTAATAAAACTGGAGAGTAAGAAGATATTTGAGGATTACTTGGGTGATGGCCAAAGAGCTACACTGCAAAGCCTCTGCTATGAACCTCCACACGAGCGACTTTTACAATTTAACAGAAATACGTAATTTATTCATTATTAATTTTATTATTGAATGTACGTGTGCACAAGGTTGTGTTTTGTGCACAAGGATTGTTTGTTAAACACTATGCCACTATGAACTATGAACTATGGAACTAGGAACTATGCTCCCACACACACACACACACACACACACACACACACACACAGGCCTTGATACATCCTTCCCCTGGCAGTGTTGTGGCTACACTCCCTTTTTCCTGTCCGTTTCCATCTCGCTAACATAGTGATCGAGCCCCCTTCAGATAGCCCTTTTCAAATGCCAATCATTCAATGTTTATTCTGTCTTCACGGTAACGACTCTTCATTCAGAGTCAAGATTATGCTGTACCTGTACCCCGCAGTAGGACTACTGCTTGCCCCATAGCCCAATACACAACCGTGTTACCATAACAACAAAGGTGGGGCCAAGCATTAGCCAATGCAACCTACATCAAGTCAGTAGCTTTTTACTGTCATTTCAACCATATACAGTTATTACAGTACATAGTGAAACGAAACAACGTTCCTCCAGGACCACAATGCTACACAGAGCACAGGACTACAAAAAACTACACATAACAACATAAAGTGCATGTGTGCAAACATATATTACATACAGACCAGCCACTGTAACAGGAATGCATGATGCTGTGGCTCTCTGTTATCTAGGAAACGGTCAGTCAAATCTATCAATAAGCAAATACACAAAGATCAACGTACTAATGGAGTCAGCTCATTTGCAGGTGTAACAAAGAACCTTCCAACTCTGGAGTCTGAGGGACTATTGTCCTGGATACTTTTAAAACCTCCGATGTTTTTCAGGTGAAGAACTGGAGTATGATTTAAGCGATAAAACTGAAAAAGGGGAAATAAACAGACTGCACACCTGTATGGAGATATGGCCTAACTGTCAGCGGCCTGTGTGCATTTCTGCTTCACATTGGCGCTAATGAACATCCCCCCCCTCACAGGTGGAGCAAAGGGAGCCTCGAATATGGCTGGGGGCCAGGAGGGGCCTGTGGGCTGGTGGGCGACACATTAATTTTATATTTCAGGCTCCACCTGGGTCTGTCATCACAGCTTGTATCAAACACATTCCAGACCGTAATAACTGAAAAGAGTGAATGCCAAATACCTGAGGAGGAGGTGGGAAAGTGACGGGAAGGAGGGGGGAGGGGACAGGAAGACAAAGGGACACAGAAGGTAAGAAAAATTATAGTGGGGGCTACTCAAGACCTGCCTCTTTCACAAACACCTCCCCCGACCAAAAAAAGAAAGAAAATTCCATAAAAGTTTAGATGCCCAGGTGGAGCAGGAGAAGCATTGGGATGTGGTGTGGTCTTCAGGTACATCGTTTGGCCCCGTGGTGAAAAGGATAACTCAGGCATATGGACACGTGACCACAGGAGCTGCACAAACACCATCTACTGAATCTCTCAGGTGATCAGCAATTTCATTATTTGAGACAGATGTTCAGTACCTCTGCACATCGTCGGGCCTTCTACTTAGCATGTGACCAGTCATCTGGAGCTCTTCAGTGATCTGCAAGGCTGTGTGCACACGGTCCAACGTGTCCCAGGCATGTCCAGACGGGCTGGACCGCGTCCTGCTCGCTAGCCCAACCTGCTCAAACCCAGCACTAATAGACAGTGTGGCCAAAACTCGGCACAATGCTGATTTCTCCTACATACACTGTATATACCTAATCAGACAAAAGGCAGAACTGCGTACACAAACATGCACACAAACCCCCAGCATGCAGCGCACTGTGACATGGCTCAAAAGTAGATAAAGCGTAAGCTGTAATGTGTGCTGTATTGTCTGTTCCTGCACGCGTATGTAGCTGCGCGTACGACTGTTCTGTGTTTCTGTGATATACGAATCAAGTTCTTAAATTGTTATGGCATTTTCAGTGAAGCCGCTAAAGACCCTCATCGCCGCAGACCACATCTATCTGATAAAACTGAACTAACAGTTCCAGCTGGGTGCAAAATAAGACTTTTTATTAAAAAATGCTTAGTTATTATTCAGAGTTAATTGTCCTAGAAACTGGCTTACAACAATGTAGCGGGGTGCTGTTTTACTCTAAACTACAAAGATGCTATATGTAGCCGCGCATTACTGAATGCCGGCCCTCTGAAGAAAGCATGTTTTGCCCACCTGCCAGGGTCCCGGTCGGCTCAGATTCGCCGTTCCACGTCAGCCAATCAGCGAAGAGACGCCCTCCGTCCGTATAAAGACCGCGGAGCCGGGGTCCGAAGCTCAGTCCGGCTGTTTTGGCGTCGCTGGTGGGGGATTTTGTGGGGACGGTGTTCTCGCATAAAGTGGTAAAATAAATGATTGTCGGGCTGTATTTAAATGCTGTTCTAACTTCGAAGTCTGAAGAATTGCTTGACACGCTTTGAAAATTACATTTTTAGGCGGTCATCTGGATTTTTTTTTTTCTCTGAAGTTAAAAATCAGCTAGTTTTGCTAAGATGCGTTTGATTCAGAACATGTCTACTATCGCGGAATACCCATCGTTCGAATGCCCCTCTAGCAGGGTCCTCAAAATCACTGTCCTCGGTGGCAGTGGGGTTGGAAAAACCGGTAAGTCATCAAAACTGCTTGGGAGTTTTAATATGCGGCGCAACGGTAGTGCTATCTGTCCGCTTTTCATACAGGTACCCGTATTGACTTCTCTCCCTGATTTTTCTTTACCAGCCCTGGTAGTAAGATTCCTCACTAGACGCTTCATAGGTGATTACGAGAGAAACTCGGGTAAGACGAAAGTCTTTCTTTGCTTCTCCACATATTCCTACCGTTGTGCATTCAGCACGTGTCCGGAGACTGACCTTGTTGACCTGTCATACCATACCCATTGTATTTCAACAGGTACCCTATATTCAAGAGAAGTCCAGGTTGATGGAGAACAAGTGGCGATTCAGGTGCAAGACACCCCAGGAATCGACTGTGTACGTTATCCCCTTCTCGTCCTCCCATGTGCATGCATTGACATTTTAATCCGAAGCTTAACGCTTCTCCTATTGCTCTTTGATGGTAGCGCACGCTGAAATGGTGTCTCCCCCCCCAACTGCATGCCTTTCCTTTTGTTCGGGTTCCGCTGTTGTACCCGCTCGCTTCGGATTTCTTACTGCTCAGGCAATTGTCACCTAACTGCGCGGGGGAGCGGATCGTGCCTTTCTAAAGGCAGCCTAGTTGGCCGGGGGAGGGGGCTTTAAATGGCGTCAAGTGACCATGCATTCATGGTACAACACTTAAGCTCCCTATAATGGAGCCTCCAAAATAACTGTCCGACTCCATGCATCGATGCGTCTTTGCAGTTGGCTGTCTAACACATGTGAATGTCAACATGCTTTTTACACGATACTCAATTACCAACAGAAGGTTCTTAAAATTTAAATGCATCTCTGTAGAAACTGCTGTGAAGTTCACTAACTTCAAAGACAGCTGCCATATTTTTTAGAATCTCAGCTGGTAGCCTAATGCTCCCAGGTATGGTTGCTTGTTCAGTTTGTTTATAAACTCAACCATTCATTTCCTTTCCCCTCAGGATGCAGGGACCACTCTCAATGTTACTGATCAGGTGACACATGCCATCCAATGGGCAGATGCCATAGTCCTGGTCTACTCTGTGACAGATGACCGAAGCTTTGAACTGATTGGCCAGCTGCACCAGCATGTACGCACCAGCCGTCTGGAAGCCCGTGTGCCCGTGGTGATACTGGCCAATAAGGTGGACCTGCTGCACATGCGTCAGGTCGACACCCAGCGGGGCTTTCTGCTGGCCACGGCATTGGGCAGCATCTTCTGTGAGGTGTCTGCCAGCGAGGGTGATGGCCAGGTGTGCAATGCCTTCCACCTGCTCTGCCGTGACCTGAGCAAGCAGGCGCCCCCTACTGCTGTAGCAGAGAAAAGACGCTCCCAGCTCCTCCCACGACCAAAGTCACCAAACATGCAGGACCTGAAGCGGCGTTTCAAGCAGGTGCTATCAGCCAAGGTGCGCACGGCTACCTCTGTGTGAGGCCTTTGATGCTCAGCCTTTAATATGTCACTGACCGAAGTGAAATGAGTTCATCTTGTAGATGTGCTGCAGTGGTTGCCTGAACATCTGAGCTCCCTCCGACTCCTGGGAAACTGTGCTGGATTCTGATGGCAAGGACTCAGGACAGTGATGAAACAGTCCCCTTGCATCACTCTGAAAAGAGCTGAGGGACAGACTCAAATAGAAAGCTGGCGATGAGGTGACCATGCAGAGCAGAACTCTGCTGTGCTTATGTGGGAAGGCCAGTATTTTTTTTCTTCCCTTCTGAATTACGTTTAGCCTGCTTCCTAAGACTGAAGCATCTTAGGCTAAATGCTGCCTTGAGGTTTGCCCTGTGCTGCCAGCTTGACACCCTCCCAATATGCCTGTTCTGTAATGTTCTTTGGGGGGGGTCACTAACACCCTCCAGGAAGGGATTATGTGGGGGGAGGTACTTTGAGGAAATGGCATGAGCTGAAGTTTGATGCACTTTATGAAATGCTGAAGTGGTTTTTTTTTTTTAATTTTGTTCTAGTGGTGTCCTTGTCTGGGTTTCTGCCTAGAATAAAGGTAATGTCTAACTAGTACTGCTGTCTTGCTCTGAGGGGAATTTAGCACAGAGCCAGGATGTCAAACTTATTTTCAGTTTGGGTGTGGAGTTCACCACACTCTTGACTTGGGGGGCTTGGTTCGCTTTCAATTTTAGACTGCCTCCTTAGCGAAGTCCCACCAAGGGGGGGAAAAAAATAAACCTGTAATGTAGGCTCATTACTGACTTGCATTTTAGACATTAGTATGTCTCTGGTGCCTCCCATAATAAGTCTCATCAGCTCACATGACTGAGCTTGAGCAGCATTAAGTCCATGGGTGACAGTCATTGAAAGCTACTAGTACAGAATCCTGTTCCTTCACCCTGTGTGCAGTTTACCTTGTTTTTTTTTGACCTGGGTTTACACTTGGAGTGGCTGAATAATCAAAATGCAAACCACTGATCTGGCTACTTCAGTTATACACCAAGATTATCTTTCATCATATGAGGATGTAGGTAAAGGCTTATTCTGTAATGGTAAAGCCTGCAACATTTCAAACACAAATCCAGATGTGTACAGTACAGCTGTAGCTCCACCACTCTGCTGCCTGGTCTGTGTCCTCTCCTCACAGTGGCAGAAGCGGACTTGGCTGCAGAAGAACAGGGGGCTGGAATGTTTACTGGTCTGGGAATTTATGACCAGACCAATTTAACCATAGGCTGCTCCAATGCAACAGGGCCCCAGTAGCTTTGGGATAAAGAATCACAGTGCTTCATTAGGCCTGTGTATTGAATTCCTGCTGTGGCTTTCAGTCTTAGAATCTATTTAGGGAGCTGCTGTTGTACCCTGAGTGAGGTATTTTACCTGAACTATCTTATTAAAATACCCACTGGTATGAATTACCATCCAAATCGCACAGGTATTTGTGAAGTACCCCCCTGAGGTTCTTCACAAAGAGGACTGGAACTGGGGGGGGGTGAGGTAGTTTCTTACACCTTAGTAACACAGCTGAAGTCAAAATTGAGCAGGACTTCACATCTGCACGACAGTTTAAAGTGTAGGAAACAGGACCCAGTGGAAAACCACATAAATGTGGAAATTTTGAGCACTGGCTGGACATTTAAGTAACCTCTGCTGTGCACATTAACGCTTACTCCCTGGATCAAATGTTTGCCTAGCTTTAAAGTGGGGAGGTAATCAGCCGTCAATCTGTGCTGCTGCATTTTAATCCAGGTAATGCCAAGCAACAAAGCAAAGGGGCAACAAAGCATATGAATTTCAGACAAACACAGACATAAAAAGAACCCAGCAGCAGTGTAGACAGTTATGGGAGGCCCAGCAGGTCTGAAATGGCACTTCATCCGAGAGTAAACAGTGTCATGTCTACCTCTTATGTGGCCATGGCAATCCTGCAAGCTGAATACGAGAACTTGAGTCTTCTCTGTGGAATAACTCCCCCACACACACACACACAGAGGAAGGGTGGCCGAAGAAGGTGGACCAGCCAGGCGGGTGCGAATGGTTTGACGAGGGCTGCTCTTTTCACGCTGCATGAGAATGACTGGGGTCAAACGACATTTCTGCATGTTGGCAGGCGTCAGCGGCATAGCGGAATAATGACCTGTAATGACATGTAACGAGCGAGTTGCATGCGAACTGCCATTGATGGGGTCGCGTTGCGGCAAAATGCCGGCCTATGCAGGATTCCTGTCCAGCCCCAAGAGGGATGAGGTTGGTCTGAGAAATTCATTCAATGGGAGCTAAAAGATCACCGACACTAGTTTATTGTCAGCACATGAGACTGGTCGTAATATCAGCTGTAGTTAATAAGAGATGACGACTTCGCTGCCTGGAATGTGGCCAGCATTTAATTTCTAGATCTTTCCAGCGGGATTTTCCGACTTTATAAACTGCCACCTGGTCTGGAGTATGCAGGGCCACACACTAAAGAGAACAGCTCTGGTTTACAGATGACGGGGATCAGGAATTCCCACCAAAGGCCAAAGATTCCAGAAAGCTCCAAAACAAGCCTGGGCCCAGAAGACATGAAAACCAGGAACTCCAGAGTTGTGTTTTGTGTGCTGTTCTTGGTCCAAGGCTGATAGCTCTGCCCTGCGTGCACATGTGTGTGTGTGATACGTGTGTGTGTGTGTAAGATCATACATGTATATGTACATGTCAATGCTTCAAAGTACTCCAGTGTGTTTGAGTGGGTTTCCATCATACGCTGACATCAGGTTTCAGGTGGTCCGTGGCAAAAAGCAGCTCCAGGATGTCCGTGGGCTTCAGCATCCTTGTGGACAGAATCAGAACCTGTCAGAGAGGAGACAGGACACTCAGACTATCAATCATCCAATTATCCAGTTAATCAGCCAATCAAAAATTAAACCATCGACTCAGACCATTAAATCATGTTCTCCATGTAAAAAAATGAAGCCAATTCAATTAACATCTGAACCAGCACTTAAACAATAAAGCAATAAAGCAAATACACTGCATAAAACAATACCAGTATGAAACTGTTCAAAATGAATCAGCACCATGGCTGCCCTTTAAATGTGAATTAAGTTGCCAAACTGTAATTCCTGGTGGCTGAACTTCACTGAAAAGCAGACAGAACTAAAACCTGGGTTCTGCCCAGGAGAACAATGGGAGGAACGTGCCCTGACCTCGCTCTCTCTGAAGTGCTGCTTTAGAAAGGGACACCAAAGACCCGGGCGTGCTCGCGTTGGCACTTCCCGCATAGTGGCCAGAAACCCCAACCCCACCCCCGGTCATTCAGGGCCCAGAAGTGAAAATAAAATGAGAGCCCTGTTTCCAAAACAAATTGCTAAAGGGAGTCGGGGGGGTGAGCATTTTTGTATAAGTGCCCCACTTGGAGGGCAGAACGATCCACTCATGCTAACGCCCCTTTGATTTCACAGGGCTCAAACAGCCTGTCATACACGCCATTGTCATTCAAGCCCCAGGTAGGAATGCACTCCTAATCTTCACAGGACTCTGTGTGTGTGTGTGTGTGTGTGCGCGCGTGCGTGTGTGTACGTGTGTGTGTGCGTGCATGCGTGCACGCGTGCGCTGGGAGGGCAAGTTCGCATGTTCCTCCAGGGCAGGGGTGGGGTCCTCTGTGTAAATGTCACAGCCATTCTCATCAAGGTGAGAGCTGTACTCATCCAAGGGGTGAGAAGATTGGTGTCAAGAGCATCATTTTAATGTAGCTAAATAATATACTGTTACTAGAGTTGACCATTAATACAGCTAAATATTATACTGCTAGTAGAGTGTACCCTTTTTATGGCTAGATATTATACTGCTTTGAGAGACTACCCTTTATAGCTAGATATTATATTGCTACTAAAGTTTACTCTTTACAGCTAGATATTGTTACTTGAGTTACTGTTTATACAGATAGATGATAATCTCTATTAGCAGCATAATATCTATAAAGCTAGATATGATATTGCAACTAGAGTTTACCATTCATACAGCTCAATATTATACTGCTACTAGAGATTACCCAAGTATATGTTACAGCCATTCTAGGACTTATATTTATATACAGCTATACACAATAACCATGACTATTTATAGCTACATATAAATAACCAATCAATGCTGGCAGTAAATGAGGCAATCACCAACATTGATTGGTAGCTCAGGATACTCCCACCCATCTGCCTGTAATCACTGGCGATGTGTGACGGTGAGCGTGTTTCTGTTTGTAATAAATGCCGATGTGTGACTGTGAGTGTGTTTCTGTCTGTAATCACTGGCTGTCACCATGCTGTGGCATTAAGCCCCTTCCTTTACTCTCATACATGTGGGTTAACCCCTCAGCACACAAAGTGAACAGACCCATTATGGCTGACTGCCAGTCAGCCTCATTCCTGTGGCTTTAACCTGTGCCCAGATAGACCCCCCACCCCCCAAATTAGAGAGACTCCTCCAGATGCCATGGTCCTCATGGTAACAGTACGATGAAAGTGCAGCCTCACATAACAGGCCACGTCACTGCTCACCTGAGCGCCCGGCTTGTGGGCGGAGACTACTTCCCGGACAAGACGTAGCTCAGAGGGAGTCACCCCACCCACTACAAAGAGGATGAGCAGGGCGTTGTCACTGGGATGGGGTCGAGTAACCTGCAGATACATAGAGTTGAACTTGTAAACATATGCATTTGTATATGTACCTCCTCCAGAATAGCAGGTATGACGCTGGTTAGAAACAGAATTTTGTAATTTAATGGTTTGGGGGGGGTTCAGAATTGATCAATATCCCACTACAGTCATTTTGGATACAGGCTAATGGAAGTGGGCGTATAAGAGGCACCACGAGTTATGATGATAACAAAGCAGGCCCTTAACTCTGTATTTATAATAAAAACCATTCTTATTCAAGCTTGCGGTGTTGGTGTACCTGGTTAATGACAGGTGTGTCAACAGTACCTTTCAGATATCGTTATATTAAGAGGACATATATTACTCAAATATACAGCATATTTAACATAACAAACCTTCTGTTCCTGTACTGGGAAGAGTCCAGCAGGAACTATCTGCATCTAACAGCTTCAGTATGGATATGGGCCAGTATAAAGACTTGACATTGGCCAAAGTGTGTGAACAGGTGATAATTAGGGGGCAGGGATCTAAAAGTTCTTTTATACCAGTGACATGGACCAATCATCTTAGTTATTCCTGCATTTGGGACCAATCAACAGTTATCCAATCAGGCACCAATCAGAATAGAGTCTTAAAGTGACTTGCCAAACGATTTTCATCTACTGGTGCTAGAGACCAATCAGCATTGAAGTGCTACTGTCTGGGATGAATCAACCAAAATCTTGTCTGTAAACACCAATCAGCATTAATCTACTGATGAAACTGAACAATTTTTTTTGAGCTACCTATAACATGGGTCAGTTAGGTCCAAGCTACGCATTCTAACAAAAGTTCCTACCAGAACAGCTCACAGCATGGTGGTTAAGCAGGGCAGCCTGGTTGTTCTTTGGGCAACAGGTATGCTGTCATGGACACTAACGGTCTCAGCTGATATTGATATGTCACAAGTGACAAGACCCATTAACCCTTAGCCTCCTGAACTCTCAACCATTTTAAACATGACGCCTCTGAAATCACACTGTCCAAACAGACCAGTTAGTAGCGGTCTCACCTTTAATCCGGACAGAGCAGAACTGCATGGAGTTAAAATCAAAGCCAACTGCAGCTCTAGAGCCCCCAGAAAGTGATCCATTTCACGGGGTGGGGGGATGCGTGAAAAAGGAGCCTGGGGGCATCCAGCTCACCAGCAAATATGTAAAGTCATCCAGTAAGCGTCTCGGATTGAGATGCGATTCATCAAAGGGTTGAGGGTGAAAGATCAAATGGGGACTGATGATGGTGTACAAAGAATGAGACATGCTATCGATGCCAATTACAGTCCATTTACATACATTTATATTTATCTCTCATACACATCTGTAATCTATACCTCATCTCATACACGTGTAATACAGTATATACCTCATATTATGTCAGATCAGCAGTGAGAGAGGAATGACATATGTGAATGTCCCAGTGTGTTTGCGAACGTGACCGAGCAGCTCCATCACCTTCATGAACATGCTAAACCCGGTCTTCAGGAGGTCCGTGAGGCCTGCAGACATGTGCTCGATGTCGGCACAGTCCGGCCGGTCTGGGTGGTAGATCTCCTCCAGAACCTGCTTCAGGAAGGGTCTGTAGGTGGCCTGGAGAGGAAGAGGAGTTGCCTGAGTGCACACACACGTACAAACACACACACACACACACACACACACACACACACACACACACACACACACGCACACACAGCTCACCAGCAGATGGGGAATACCAGAGACTGGCAACAGTTACTAACTGAACTTTAAAATTTTCCATGATTAAACATGAATCATAATCAATCTATCTGAGAGTACCTTGGGTATTTCATAGGGGGGCTCAGTTGTCTGAGCAGGAGAGAGTTTTTGTTGTGGTTTAAAATAGCCTTACTTTTTGTGTGTGTGGGTGGAGGTTAAACACTGCGTATCACTGTTACTCACTGAAGCTTGGAGCACACATGAGACAAAAGCTGTCACTCAGTAGCCCCAGGGCCTGTTCACACTGATGCACTCTCCCGACACACACATGCACAGTCATGTGCACACTGAGACAAAGGTGCACACACATGTAGACAAGCACACAGACACTGTATGACTGATAGTAGGCTAAGGTGTGTCTGGAAAAAAACAGCAGGGGGTACTGAAGAAAGAAAGAAAAAAAAAAAGTCATAAATCAGTGGCCTAAAGAACTGTGATCCCGACTCAAGTCTCTCTCCTGGCACAGCAATGACTGTAGCCTTGCACCTCCATCTTACTCAGAGCACTTCCTGTCTGAAAATGATGCCCCAGATGACACTTCCTGTTTCTAGAGAGCAGCTTCCTGCCTGAGGTAATTTCAAACGGTGGCGTGTGCTTGCAATCAAGAGATACCACGGCCTGGTGCTAACCATTAACAGGGTATGCTTTGAAGGCCGCTCCGCACAAGTTCCTCCATAACACACTTGGTTAATGAAGGACAACGGGCTGTAGAAATTCTGTGTTTGTCTGTTTGTTTTTGTCACCTGTGCATGCTTACTGGGACAGGAAGCTTAACAGCGTTTTATTTTTTCAAGAGGGTTTACAGGACAAAGAGCAGGCTTAAGTAGGGGCCAAAGCACCATTACAGGGGCTGGTCAGTGAAGAAGGTGCACTTATTTCTTATATGCTGATTGAAGAGAAAGATCAATTCATGTTGAACATAACTGTCTAAAACATTTACACAATGTACAAAAAAAAAATCAAAGACGGCAACTTCAAATCTTTTGAGATACAAGTGTGGAATACTGGATTTAATAATTTACCAAAAAAAAAAAAAAAATCAAACTTTTTTTTTTTTTAAAAAAAAAGGTTCTCAAAACCACAAAAACCAACAACTGAAACCACAGGGAGATTAGAGATTTACCACAGTGATACAATTGCTGAAACAGCCCACAAGAGCAGGTCACGTGCTAAGAGCTTTCTTTCCACTCTTGTAAACATGGCCACATAAGGTGGGAGTCTTACTGTAGCTCTCTCTGAAGTCACCTGAAGCCAGGAAAATTAAAGGTTAAAGTGACAGTCAGGGACCATATGACCACAAACTCCACTCACTCACTCAGGCACCTGCCTGGTGGCGATGGATGACTAATGGAAACTGAACCAAAGACAACGTTCCTGACAAAAAAAAAACACTCACGTTGCTTCACAGTCATACTGACATATCCATGTCGGTCTTCCTGTTTTTTTCCCCACCAGTTTTCAGCAGGCCTCATTTCAGAGCGACCAGAGGAAACCTCACCCCATATTAGTATCAAGCCCTGCCCACTTGGCACATCCACCATAAATGCTCCACCCAGATGAACTTATAAACCAATTGGAGGCCTTCAAACAGCCATGGCCAGTGAAAAGGCTCCACCCCTCAGCTTCCTGTTCAATAAACCTGTCACAGAAGCCTCAATGTATTCATTCCAGCTCCCACATCAGTCCCACACAGTTGATAAGTCTTCGAAACACTTCTGCTGTAAACAACAGTGTTACTCAATGACGCGAAACCACCCAGGATAGCGGGGGACTGGGGCAGCATCAAAACCAGTCCACCCCTGGTGCGTGACCTCACCTCATCCACGGCAACAAATCACCTGCCAGCTTTCCTCAATTTAGAGGGACACCAGCTTCCCTCGTTAATGAGTGGGTGGCTTGCGCATAATATTGATGATTTTCAGCCCGGCTGTGCGTATATCAATGTGACATCGAAGACAACGAGGAAAGAAGGCAACGCCCTAAAAAAATAATTAACAAACCCCCAGTCTGGAGGTTACACCTTGTATTAACACATTCGCACCCACAGCCACAGGAAAATCAGCTAACTGACACACTCTGACACAAACAGAAAAGAAAAGCACATCCTCGTGGACTGTCAGGTCCAGTTACACAGACTTGCCTCTGAAATGAGGCTGAGGTTAGAGGCAGGACAGAAAGGGCATTAAGATTAGGGTTAGTGGCCTGGGAACTGGGGGGCAGTAGACACACTCGACCATACAATAAAGATACAGGGCTACAGGATACTGGGCTGTATGGGAGAGACTGGGACAAACAAGGAGGCATACTGGGCAATAAGGAAGAGACTGGGATAAGGAGCAATACTGGGCCGTATGGGAGAGACTGGGATAAGGACAGGGATTCTGGGCTGTATGGGAAAGACTGGGATAGGGACAGGGATTTTGGGCTGTATCAGAAAGAGTAGGCTAGGGATACGGAGAGGGATCAGCCCAGTTCAGCTCAAAACCCTGACAGCAAGGTGAGTGAGACCAGCGGTACACAGCCTGGCTCCTCGGAGCAGCAGAACAGTTCGTCCCAGAGCAGCATTCCAGCTGTGGCTGGCTGCTGTAAGTCTTTATACGGCCATGAGAGATTCTCCTAAAAGGACACACACACGCACACAGACAAAGCCCAAACATTAGCAGGAGTGGCTATGTTTCGGCTCAGGAAAAATGAAGAGAACCATTAATAGCTGCCCCGAAATTTCAGGATAAGGAGTGAGGCGAGCTTGAAGTGTGTGTGTGAGATCTCTGTGGCTTTGTAACATGATGTCAATAAATGACATCTCAGTGTCCTTCTGAGACTCAGGTTTCTGGTAGTTAAACCATGAGCTACACCACATCACTACATAAGAAGACCCATTAACCGTGACTCTAGGCATCCTGTTCACGCTGAGACTTGCTCAGACGAAGGGGGGTAGGGTACCTACTTGGTGCATGCCATCCCCGCCTTGGTAGACGGAGCGGAGATGCTTCAGATGGTCGCGGGCGTGGCCCAGGTCTCGCAGCACGCTGAACAGCTTCTCCACTGCCGAGTGCGCCTTCTCCACAGTGAGCTCGGTGCAGGTGGAGCAAGCTGGGGGAAGAGGGGCAGGTCAGAGCAGCAGAACCATACGTGTCCATCAACCAGAGAGAAGACACTGATCCCAAGCACTAATGCCAACGGTTGAACCAAAAACCGAAAAACCGTAAAATAAAACCATAGATAGCGGCTTATCTTCTTTAAGATTTGACCATGTTTGCCAACTTCATTCAGCTTTAAATTTGCATTAAAAAACAGGTTGCATTAATTGAGTGTTAGATTACTAACTGTAAACTTGTACGTTATCAGTGCATGATTTTAAACGGTTTAAGTGATCCAAACACATAGCAGAAGTTCTATTCTGGCGAAAGCATCTACGAATTAAAAAACAAAACTCAGAGCACTCAGAACGCATTATGGACTATAAAGAGAACTTTCTCAGGCTTAAGTAAGCACACTTCACTCTGATCTGCTTAAAAAAACCACACTCTCTGTCCCTCGTGCTGTTTATAACACTAGCAGCTGAAGGTAAACATGACTGCTAATGCACATCTGGGATATGTCCACTGGCATGTCTCTTTATTGGTGGCTCCAAACCTAGAAAAAATAAACATAGGTTGTCCTGACAACTCATGGCACCCCCTACAGGCAAGTGAGAGAACTACCGGCTCTACCACACCTTCAGTTCAATTCCTAAAACCACACTGGCTGATGGCACAGAAAATGTACAATAACCACGAATTACAGAAAGTCTTACAAATTCTGTTGTTCAGTAACTTTTTAAATAATACAACATATATTTTGGACATAATGTGGTTCAAAATTTCATTCATCTGGTCATTATAGGCATGACAATGAGATGTGGCATCTGAATCAGAGTAGGAGAAAGGGAACTTGGTGTTCCACTCAGGAGCAAAATTTCAGGACAGCTGGTACGAGTTCTGACCAGAACCCAGATGAGCACAGAGCAGAGAACACGACGCTCTGATTTCGGTCTGAAAACCCGGGTCAACTGGATAATCCAACTTGGCAATGGAAGATGTAGCTGTTTATTTTCATAACACATTGCTGCACGTCATAATATTAGTTGGTAGCACAGACAAGGCAAAAACACAATACAGATACTGTGTAGGGCCTGTGCTTAGCTGAAGGTGAAGGGATAGCCACAGGATTTTCTAGAAGGGCCGGGGAATTTGGTGCCCAAAAAAAGGTCAAAATATCTGCCTTAAAAAATGGACATACTTTCTTCTTGTTTAGAATAATCTAAAAGAATCTTTGACTGGTTGGCATTTACCTAGCCTTAGGGTGGGCCAAGCTCATGATGGAGTGGGCCAGACTGGGCCAGGTTTCTGTGCAAGGAAGCTCAGAGGGGAGTGTAGTTGTTTACCTGGGTATTTGACAGAGTTTGTGAGGTTACCCGAGTATCTGAGAGAGTACAGGAGACTGCCTGAGTATCAGACAGAGTACAGGAGGGTACCTGAGTATCGGACAGAGTGCACAAGGTCATATGAGTATCACACAGAGTACAGGAGGCCACCTGAGTATCAGACAGAGTGCACAAGGTCATATGAGTATCACACAGAGTACAGAAGGCTACCTGAGTATCGGACAAAGTACAGGAGGCTACCTGAGTATCAGACAGAGTGCACAAGGTCATATGAGTATTACACGGAGTACAGGAGGCTACCTAAGTATTGGACAGAATGCACAAGGTTATCAGAGTATCAGACAGTGTGTGAGGCTAACTGAGTATCGGATAGTTTGGACAGACCGTTGAGATCACATGACATTGCCATGGAGGCCAGGCAATGCTCACAATGTGAGCTCAATGAGTCAGTTTTGCTAATATCCCATCCAACCAGACTAGAACAGATGTAGACGCAGATACCAGTGCCTGGAATTTAAAACAAATTTTATTTTGGAAAGTCATCACTGCCCACTTGCCTGCAGGGCCCAGTGTCACTTTAAGGCAGCATTAGGTCCTTTATGAACGAACTCTTTCCAAACATAGCTGCTGGTAAATTTAGCCCCTTAAGAGCTGGCGCGGCCTCCATGCCTGGGAATGGTTATGCTCTCTGTCACATTCAAATCCTGAAAGCTTTATTACTCGTATGGCATAACGGTGTTATTGCGAAAGCATGACTACTCGTGGAAAAATTCTAAAAATAACAACACAACAAAACTGAAGAAAACGAAGACGGAGTAAATGTGAATTGATGGATGTTCGTATATGACGTCCATGGACATATTTTCTCAATATCCATGTTCCTGTTGCTGACATCCGACCACTTTACCACAGCTCTCCCCAACTGCCCTGCAACAGGGCATGGGACTCATGACACTGAAGGTGTGGCAGTTGGGGAATCTGCAAAACCAGAAGCATCTGGGGCTGGTCGCTACACCTGTGTCGTACGTTACCCCTGAAAGCTCAAGCCACACCTGAGCAAATCGACTGCCAGGTTACTACAAGAGAACAGGAGAAGGTAGGGGGCAGAGGGACTAAAATGAGAATGAACTAAGCTGCACGATGATTATATTGCTGGAAATGTGGGTTAAGGCCTTCATTTTTCATGCATAAGAGGTAGACAATGTGAGATCATTATGCCATTACCTTGTGCCACTTTAACAGGGTCCCTGATGACACATAACCAGCTTTTAAATCCTGTTCTAGTGTTTATGGTCTTGTATTTATACAGCAGTAGGCTCTTATATAACAATACGCTAAAATGATTATGAGAGGTATTGAAATAATAATGTAGGGACTGTTGTGTCCCTGAAGTGGTTTCATTGTTGCTGGTACCTTACCATCATAGATAACATTCCCTTCTTGTCCTCTAAGAGAATAACATTAATCCATTTGTTTACCATAAACATTTGCAGTGGTTGGTAGAACGTACAATGCTGCAGAACCCAACTGTGAAAACACTTTGCTATGAGCAGCAATTCCTGTAGGTTTAACTGCAGATTGACACACTTTGTTCTGTGTAACAGCCTGCAGAACACCATGACAAACCTGAACTATGGAGGCTGCTGGAGATTTGGTGATCCTGTGACTCAACAAAGAACAGTATTGACTCTCTCCCTGTGCCTAAGGCCAGTAAATGGCTGAGGGGACATTATGGAACTAACGCTGTGGTACATTATGTGAACAATGTGCTCTATAACAGCGTCAAAGAAAAGTCATGGACGACAGTCAACCCGGGTGAGAGGACCAGCAATGTCTGATGATCGCTCCCATGACTCATCCTTCAAAGAAAACATGGCTACCACAGTTCTTTAGTAATAGTGACCTCTAGAGGGTGCACTTTCAAAGTACATATGATTATAAAGCAACCTAAAAAAGTAAAACTAAAACTTCCTAAAGTAATGTCCCAAAAAGGCTGTATGTTTTAGGCTAAGAGTCACTAACCACACAAAAGACAATCGTCCATGCAGATATCAGGTGTTTCTTCAGGGAAAGACTGTGACGTTTAGGTATGAAGGCCAAGAAAGACTCCTTTGAGAGACTGAAATGTCCTCCTCCTGAATAAAGTATTAACATCAGCAGAGCTACAAGAAGGACATTCCAGGAATTCTCGAATCAGACAGTTGTTGCACACCAAATAAAGAGGGCAGAGCAGCCATGTAAATGAAGTGGGTGGGGCAGAGCATGAACCCAGTAGAGATAATGGACAAGTGCACATGAGTGCTGACGCACTACAGCTCGGGAATTTAATGAATGACATGGTAGGAAAAGGACGACATCCAGTCCATGCGGTTCAAATCTGGCCCCCATCAGACAGAAGACCTGGTCTACTCCTTTCACACCAGTGCCGGTGCCCAGGCCGAGCCTAAATTTCAGCCCGTTTGTTGCATTCACACCAAAGAAAAACATGGTGCCGGGCCAAAAAGTCCATGCCGGTACTCATTTTTCTGGCTCCAAGATCACTGCTGGGCCAGAGTCGGGAACATATGACATCAGGGGGTGGAGCAAAAAGTCTTGTTCTTAAACTACACGAGACAATTCGCCTCTGTTGTAACACCGTCTATGAAATAAAAACAAAATATCTGTTAGCAGCTATGAATCCACTATTTTAATGTACTATTACAAACAGTTAACAAAAGAAGTTTTGCAGTTTAACGTACCAGACGTCATGCACGTATTCGATGGCGATGAGAGGCTTGTAGAGAACGCCGTCATTGTTCCACAAACATGGATGTTATCAGCAGCAGCATCTTGTTTAGACTGATTCTAAAAGCTAAAACTAGTGTAAGTATTTGCAGTAAAGTGGTTTCATTGCTTCTTGCACGGTCCTCCATCTTTGTTTCCTTTACTTCCTGTATAGAGCCCCTCCTACAAACTGACTGACTGACAAAATGATGTCACCGTTCTATACTTTTGGCACCAAAGTTGGTGTGAATGCGAGACATTTTTTGCAGGGCCCATTTGAGCTCCAGCCGAGCTCCAGCACCGGCACTGGAACAGGTGTGAAAGGGGTAACAGTTACTCTGAAGTGCTTAGCAACAGGAAGTGGCACTCCTGGCAGAAAGGGCCAAGACGGCACCCGACGTGGACGGAAGACATGAAACTCCAGTGATGCAATCGGCAGCCCAGGATGCTACTGTCGGCATGACGACGTGAGGTCCAGAAGGCTACTGACACAGTGGAGACATCCCAAGCATAAAGGGAGACGGTTGCCATGTTACAGTCGCCATGTGTGAGTTTTGTTATCAAGTGTCCTGTGTGTGAGATTGTGGGTGCCAGAGGTATCAGTGTGTATGCCCAAATGATGGTAAGACAAAACAAAGACAGAACTTACAGATTTTTCCTTTGGGATTTCAGTTAAGTAGGAGCATCACCCAGAAGTCATGATGACATTTCCAGGGAAAATGTTCCCACAAAGACAGCACACCCTATAAAACAGCCCATGCGTGAATGACTTTGTGCTAAGTGTCATTGGTCATTGATTACATCGATGTCAATGTTAAACTGCAGGTAATCCTGGGCTCTCAACTCTGCATGTTTGAAAGACTAAATTTAGTATCTACCACCTCCTTTTCTTACCCTCACATTCAGTCACATCCATATATGGGCACCTGAGCTTAGACTTCCTGTGAGAGGCAGTGTTTGTCCAAAGAACAACATTTTCTGTGCTGTACAGTGTCTTTGGAATATGAGCAATTCATTACACACTTGCACAAACCATTCCCTTTACTAAACATCTGTGTCTGAGGCCTGTTTACAGAGTTAATGATATAAAGGCAGCCACACAGGGTCGCAATTAGGAGCTCTGCTTCCCCCTGGTGGACAACCATGGTACTGCCCATACTACACCATTCAAAGCTACGTGCTTTACTTGGACAGAAATTACAGCAAAGTTGAAACGCCAAGCTTCTCAAGAGCAAGAAGCATACATTTCCCCTTTGTTCTGGCTCTTATTATAAAAGAAAAGAAACAACCCGTTGTTCTAATTACCAACTGGCAAAAACCTAATTGACAATGTGTAGTCTATGTATACATACAGCAATAGGTCAGAAGCACTAGGTACTGTAGCAATTAAGGACATAGATTTGCAATTTGAATATTTCTACTTCAAGATACAGGATTGGCTCTGCTGTTGAACCATTGAAAAAAAAAAAAACAAGGTAACCAGTTGTTCATATACATTTTTTGTCCAAAACTCAATGAAAAGTTAATTCAAGGGTAGAAACAAGAATTCAAGTTTATCAAGTATTACATGAAGACACTCATTGGACAAGGGAAGTAATCAGATTATCCAGGCTTTCCAAAAGCAGATTAAAATGTTGACTGATATTCAACTGAAAAGTGACAGGGTTAGAATGGCTGCCATTCATTCACCAAATAATCACAAACAGAGGTTACTCAGTCTCTGGCTCACATGCACATATGCGCTCACCCCTAAACCTCATCGTTGACACAGGTCAACAGAAGGTTAATTTGTTCCATCCCCCAACTGCAGCCATACTGCTATGTGACCCCTGACCCCCATTGTAGAAACAGACTCGTTGTCTGATCTCAAAGCAGTCAGCAGGGGGCACTGTAACTCCTCGCTACACGAATAGCACAGTAAAATAAATGCATGCACAAATTTGCCTTATCTTAGAGGAGTTGAAGGACCATGACCTCACAGATGTGGTTACAGTCCTCTTTTGTTAGCTTACTAAGCTCCATATTGAGGGTGGCCGTAGTTTTCATTCTATCGGACAGTTAGCTTTGCACGAGGAAACTGGGGAAAGTGCTGTATACTAACAGATCAGAATGGAACATTCCCATTGACACTTGCAGAGTCCGGTCCTCTAACCTCCTCTCCACACTAACCATCAGGTCCAGGTTCCAGTCCTCTAACCTCCTCTCCACACTAATTGTCAGGTGCAGGTTCCAGTCCTTTAACCTCCTCTCCATATTAATTGTCAGGTCCAGGTTCCAGTCCTCTAACCTCCTCTCCACACTAATTGTCAGGTCCAGGTTCCAGTCCTCTAACCTCCTCTCCACGCTAACCGTCAGGTCCAGGTTCCAGTCCTCTAACCTCCTCTCCACGCTAACCGTCAGGTCCAGGTTCCAGTCCTCTAACCTCCT
>JAACJT020000001.1:15973945-16000922 GCA_009936485.2 Gymnarchus niloticus
GAGAATATGCATGAGCAGAGCAGCGATTCAAGGTGGCAGAATAATGGGTGATAAAAAAAATTAAACAGAAACAACAATGATCCTCTGATGGGGAGTCCCCATCTTCCCAGCGCTGGGTCAGTGCCAGTTTTTTCAGCATGCTCCATGTGTGCTCCTGGGGGTAAAACAAAGCTGTACATACTCACAGCTCAATGTAGAGGAAAGTAACACATCATCTGCTGGTACAACGGCTATGAGCACCCAGGTGCTAAGTCACGTTTTACGCTCGCTGTCACCATCTGTACCAGCTTCCTGAATGTGTATCCTGTACCTTTAGCAGGCAGACAAGGCAGAGTTGCTTGCTGAAGGAGAACATGGCCATCATCTTCACCATGTGACTTAAGAAGACACTTATGAGAGCCATTTCTTTTTTTCTTCATGAATAGGCTGATTGAAGGCTGTGCTGTACTCCACTGACCTCTGGCTGTGACAAAACAAATTACATAATGAGAAATTACCCCTTAGTCTAATTCACGTCATTCTCCTGAAACAGGTTGTATATTGTATGGACTCATAGTAGTATCACACCTTTGCAGTTATTATGCAAATAAGTATTTAGCTCTAAAAAATTAAGGTTTAGGGGAGTAGACCTTAATCTTGTTGAGCCACCTGTGTGTGTGCATTTTCTGTTCCATCTGTGGTCCATGGGGGGCAGGTGTGATGTGAAGCTGCCTACCTGGCCAGGTGAAAGGTGTCATCCAGTAGGCTGGCTCTGTCAGCAGAGCTGAGGGCAACCGTGTTTATCTGCAGCTGGATGATCAGGGCCCTCATAACAGATTCCTTGTACATCACCCTGTAGAAACCGTTGGAATTCACATTTGCCTTTACCCAGGAGACCTCCTGGTGAATATTGATGACGTCTGAAAGGTAGTAAAGTGGAAAATGTAACTAATGTGATATTCAAGAGATTTAGTTCATGCAAAAGATGGAAAACAATAACACGATGAACCTTTCAGTCTTGATTCTGGAAATGCTACGTAGACAGTTTTTTATTGTCATGCCCATAAAGAGTAAATACTGTCAAATCTGAAAGCATCAAACATAAAACTAATCCCACCACTGTCTCTTGAAACAGCAGAAGTGACAAAGTCATATGTTTATGAGACTTAATTACCCTCTTTGCTCTTCATCAGATGGGTAATGATATTGGATCAGTTGCTTGTGTAGAATGTAAATGGAATCTGCCACAGTGGGCCTCTGGGGAAGGGGAAATTAAAAATGAAAACCTGAATGAGAAACGGGCAGGTTGGTCAGCCAAGCGGTACAACGGTGAGAGGATAATGAGTCGCTTTCATTACTCTGTGTGGTTCTGGGGGATTCTGGTGAAAAGCTGCTGGTGCAGGTGAATTCTGGTCCCTTGGATTCTGACTGTCACCATTGGGTACACTCTCTGCGTAGTCCACATGTCCATCAATCCTTTGACAACCACAATCGTCTGTGCCACCTGGAGCAGGGGGTGTGATGTTACAGTACGTGGCTGGCTCATGGTGAGTGAAAGGTTGTGGGGGGAGGGTTTGGTTATGCCACGATACCTCTGACAGCACCTCCCACATGTCATCCCGCTTAGTGTTGCTGTAGCTGTGTTGCCGTAGGTAAAGGCGAATTCCCGCGGTGAAGACCTTCTCGTTAAGGAGGACACTGAGCATGTGTAGAATACAGGTTCCTTGTCAGAAAACAGGAATCGTTAGCCTTCCAGATAGTTAAAAACATGACAAGTACACACACGCAACTCACAAATCTCAGATATTTTATTAAAATTAACAATAAATGACTAAGTTTATGTAACAGCTAAAGAAGAATTTATTTGGTGCTTCAGGGATCTTGTTTCTACAATGCTTCTGACCTTGGAATAAGAGATGATGTCGAACATCTGTCTGATCTGTGCTGTCGTTCACCGGTACAGAGATGGGGTCATGAAGGAGTCCCTCTGTAAGGCTCTGTATGTGTCCATAACAACAAGCTCGTTCCCCTGTAACGTGACAACACACAGGCTTCACTAATGCACATTCTCGTGCAGCAATCACACGAGAGCAGTGCTGTGTCATAGAAAAGAAGCTAGAATATCGGAGTCCATCAATGCTGAAGCTGCAGTAACCCTGGATGGAAGGCCAGGGGTCCCTGGGGGTCCTCAGGCTGAGCAAGACTCACTTTGTTCTAGCTGGGCTCCAGGGGGCTAATGGCTTGGTACTCCATGAAGCTTACGGATCCTTCGTTCAGCCACAAATTGTTCCACCACTGCATTGTAACCAGGTTCCCAAACCACTATAGATGCATTGAGATGGGGGACAGCATATACAGCCCATAAATGAAAAATGGATTCATTAATTTGACAGCTGGTTGACTTGACATGAAACTCCTTGATTTATGAAGAGTGATGCACAACATACCGTACATACCGTCCGTACATAGACTCGTGGACATATTCAGATCTGTACTTGAGTCTATGGTGTTTCCCTGAGGATTGAACACTGTTTGGGGGCATGGACAGTGGTGAGGTTTCAAACCCACAGTTGGCAGGATCGTCTGGTGATTGACATTGTTTTTCTCCTCAGTCTTTATAGGGCTGAAAAAGCCAATGCGAATCCGGTCTGGGAGGTGGTGGTCCATACCTGATGGACGAGCTCATGGGCTATGACCAGCATGACCCACAGTTGACTTCTGAGTGTAGCTGTCTGTTCCTCATACAGCAGGGACATCTCTCTGGATGTCAGCAGCCCCCAGCTCTCCATGGCTCCAGCCTCGAAATCAGGAATGGCAGCCAGATCTGCGCAGAGAAAAATGCATGTGCAAATTATGTTCACACATACTGTACACACAGACACATTATTGGTCTTAACCGGCAGGTGAACCTAGCAAACTAAAATTGCTTTTAGAATACAAAAAATAATTCCTAGAACAATATATAGTACTGTATAAGACTCCATCTGTCACAGGCAGACAGACAGACAGTGCCTACCTATCTTTGGAAGAGGATAAGGAATCTGGAAATATTCCTCATAGAAGCTGAGAATCCTTACTGCAGCTATGTGAGCATAGTGAGTATGGTTGATGTGATAGCTGGGGGCGAAGACTGACACCTGCCAATCACAGGCCATAATAAGACTATAGCATTTAAGCTATGAAGTTGGCCAATCACCACGCCACCGGCCACCCGTGTCATCACGGAAGCAACCAATTACCTTCACTCCCCACTCTGTCAATGCCGAGCTGAAGGAAAAGTCACAGACAATGAAAGACACCAAGTAACTGCTCATCTTTACGCTGGTCAAATAGTGGTCCTCCTCCAGCCCATCTAGACGTGACCTTGTGAATTCCTGTGGAGACAACAGCACCTCATTTGATTGACATCTATGACTATGTTCTGTAGTATTCTTAATAACGTTACTGTACACGATGAAGAAGTGAATAACAAATCGGATTGTCATCTGCACCCTTTAATAAAAAACATTTCAGCACTTCAGGGATGTTTGAAAACACTTTGCACACATGTTGTTGAGGATTACAGCACATTTTTGTCTGAGTGTGTATGACCTTAAAACGTTTCTGTAGGTAGCACCCTTTATATTCTGAGAAGGATTCATGCTACTGGTTAATGTATTCCCATCATCCTCAGTAGGGTTGCGAAGGGACAGTAAATATCCGGAAACTTTCCATGGAAAGTTAAGCTGGGGAATATACAAACATAAATATAAACATTTTGTTTTAACCAAAATTATGCTGCAAGATGTTTTTTTTTATTATTATTATATTTAAGTTCCCCATTATAGGCTAACCTGCAATTTTGCAAAGTTTCAGTTCATTCCCATTAATTCCCATGGAAAGTTTCCAACCTTGAAAATTCCCAGAATTTTGCAACCCTAATCCTCAGTGCTTACACTTTTCTGTCTCACTGCTCTGCAGTGCGGACCACGGCTCATTGTGGTCGTCCAGGTCTCAGGTAACATAAGGGATGCGATTGAGCTTTTGGATTGGGCTTATGCTAGTGGGATAACCTGAAATCCAGGTTCTTCATTATTGCCATGTTAAATGGCTACAAAACTGAAAAATAATTGTCAGTGAACAGCAGGGGTCATGGTGATTCAGTTGCCTCACGCCTCCAGGTGTGGGGGTTCACTCTGTGTGTACAGAGTCCATGTTCTCCCTGTGCTTTCCAGGTTTTCTCCCGGTACTCCGGTTTTCTCCCACTTTCCAAAGACATGTTTTAGGCTGATTGGCATTTTTAAATTACCCGTAGTGCCTGACTGTGCCCTGTGATGAGCTGGAACCCTGTTCATAGAGTGTCCCCTGCCTTGTGCCTTAAGCTCCTGGGACAGGCTCCATGCAACCCTGCATATGATGAAGCAGTGTGGAAAATATATGAATGGTGTTTCTAAAGTGACTGTGCCCTGCAATGGCTTGGCACCCCAGTCTTACATGCTGCCTGGGATAGGCTCCCTCTGCGACACTACAAGAGATAAGTGGTTTGGAAAATGGACTGACATCTGCAAGCAACTGCAGATGCAAATCTAGCTTAGTGGGGGCTACTCAGTGCTCGGGCACTCTGAACATGTCAAGTTCCACAGCAACGTCCGGAAGCGATGGCCAACCATTTAAGGAGTTACAATTCTATGCTGTGGCTGGCAATGGATCAACAATCCACTAGGGGCACTGATATGACAGCCAGAAACTGATTGTCGACCTGAATTCAACCAGTCGTGGAACAAAACCAGTTATAACGTTACTTAACAACCCCAGGAATGGTCGGCTAATAATTTCTCTCAAGGAACACCTTCCTGGCTGAGCCAGCTTCTTTGATATTAGCTGAACTGCTGATCGTGGCTCATTGGAAGTATAAAACTCTGACTAAAATTAAAAACAGCAGGCTTACAAAATAGACAATGTAACAGGTAATACATACATCAGAGTAAAAGCACTGTCATTTTTCCTAGCATGTGTCATTAGGCCACCTTTGCACTTATAAAGCAAAGAGCATTAACATGTTTAACATGACAAGATAAGTTGAGCATTAATATTAAATAGATCGTACATTTGCAGCGTTGTTTAGCCTATAATTTTATCCAACTATTTTTACCCATTTATCCATGAAAATACTTTAATGGAACAATTTCGAGTAAATCATTTTACATTTGAAGTAGCTGACTTTGCTACCTGCTTGTCCCAGAAGACCAAGTAAAGATCGAGATGAGAAACGTTAGACATCAGCGCATTTTTGCTCAGGGACTAACTGATCTGACATGGAATGGACATTTGGAAAGTCTTTGACGGAGAAGCCCAGCAGTTCCAGCCCAGCGCCCTCTTCTGGTCGAGGTCCTATTTCCTGGACATTTGCACGGTTTACCTTGGGCATGTTGGAGAGCGTTATGTAATCCTGCTCCCTCACGATCTCCAGAGAACATGGCTTTCATGACGGGCTCGTCGAAGCACGGGAACACCCTCCGGGCAGAGGTGGGTTCCATGTGGGTCACCACCATGGATCTGGTTACCGTGAGAGGAACACAGAGCCATTCACCTCACAGTAATTATCACTTGTAATTACCACAGTAATTGCTTTCTTTGTCATATAAATTATGTTTATTCATCTTTACGATCATCTGCACTCAATTTCTTTTCTCAACAAACAGTTTCATCTTAGAAGAATTACAGGTCTGTCAAGGCAAACACATATTTCCCACAAATAGCACCTGTGAATGAAGAACCAGTGATCCTTTGATCTCAGAAGGTTCAGAGGTAATTGATCAGATGGGCAGGCCAACCTCTAAAACAAAGTGAAGTCATGTGCCATTCATATAAACCCTTTCATCAGCCTACACACCTGCTCATCCTGTCGGGCATCTGGTATGAGGTTTTGTAGAGGCCAGAGAAGCTGCTGGACAGGCTGCTGTTGTAGGTAATGGACAGCTGGTATTTATGGCCAGCCAGGAGCTCCATCTCAGGGAGGAAGGCAAGCTGCTCTGTGGCGTGCAACTCCAGTACTTGCAGAGCCAGGTGCCTCTGGAACACTAGTGTAGGTGTGAGGTCCTCCAATGAGTTAGGCTTTATGCAGGATCTGGCACTGGAGTTGACCAGTGCTTTGCTTCTGTTCTGTGTTGGATGTCGAGGTTACAAATATGCTTATTTTGGGGGAAAAAGATGCCAGCTCTGATTTTAACTAAACAGATCATTAGCTATCTTGGTCTTGTCTCTCACCTCCATGTTTGGCAGTTTGAATTCCATTCTTCAGTTTCCTTTGTACCTGCATGGGTTTCCTATTGCAGTCTAAAACATATGGCTAAGTGTCTTAGTATCTCTAAATAGCTCTTAGTGGATGGATATTCTGACTGGCAGACTGCTATCCTGTTCAAGGTGTCCCATTCCCTGTGAAGGACTGGCATCCAGTTCGAGATGTGCCCAACCCTGCGCTTCCTGGGATAGACTCTAATCTCACTCTTACACTGCATGGAATTAGAATATAGGAATCAGTATAGAAGATACATGAATGTATTTGCAATGTAAGTTTTTGTCCGTAATAGTTACTTTACAATTTGAAATGTCAAATGTTTCAAGATATGTCCTGGTGAAAATTTTTATATTATGCTGTCACCATGATGATCCAAGTTCTTAAGATTTCACTCAAAAGTTTTTGCATTACTCGAAAGCACCACAAAGGCCACATCAACGAGTTGATTTGCAATTGAAATGCTGCACACTGGCAATGGAAGAGCCCTTAGCCTTACTGTGGTTGGGAGAAGGAGGGGAGCATCCTGACTGCGATAAGTCCAGCTGGGATAAACATGTCCACGAGGGCCAGTTGGACCACTGTGCAATGCAATGAATAGTTGGCAAGGATTATTCAGGTCATTTTACATTAATCCTTTATTAAAAAAAATAAAAATAGTGCATTTTATGTACAATACAATAAAAACAACAGTAACAATATCAATATACAATACAAAAAATACAGAGCACAACAATTTTGTACAATAGAGATCATTTATAAAACACTTACATTAAGCTTACAAGACAATATGAATTCAAACAGTTGAGTGAAATGAACATGTTTGTTTATTTATATCAACATCAGAGTGTATCCATTATAAAATGTCCCATGGTATACCATGACAAGTCACACAGGATTCTGCAACAGGTTGGCACACATACAGTAGTTATGGTTGATTTCTGAAAGCCATCAGATTAATTTTAAATAGGTATAACAATCCAGTAGTGAACCTTGTAGCATAGTAATAGACCACAATGTTGTTAGTGGTAGGGTGGCTCAGGAAGTAGCAATTTTGTTTCCTGCGTGCGTGCGTGCATGTGTGTGTGTGGAGTGCATGATCTCTCACCGTGTATGCAGCTTTCCTCCTGCTAGCAGTCCATTGTCATAGAGTTTAGATGTCAGAAGCCAGTGTGTCCTCCCTGCAATTGACTGACATGCAGCCCAGAGTGTGCTGTGCTTTTTGGGATAGGCTCACATTTTCGTAAAGATTTAATACCACTTTGTTGAACCTGTTTTTCTGGAGTATTCTTTACGCAGTGATCACTGTACACGTTGAGTCCCATGGCTGGCATCATTTTACCAGTCGCAAGCTAAAACTTTTGTACCTGCTACTAATCAAGTTATTTCTTAAACCATTTGCCAGTGTTGGGTAACCAAAAGTAACCCATTAGGTAACCCATTGAATACTGTCAGGTACCATGTCTATGACTAAGTACAATGACTATACCATTCCTCCCATTACTGACCCTGTTGTTTTGCCATAACTCCACCCAAGCTCTTCTCCATGTGTGTTTGGCAGTTAGTGGCTACATTCATCAATTCATCATTAGAGCAGTTTCACCAAAGCTGTGAATTGCATAAAGTAATTCTCAATTAATTTTTGAATGCTGCAGATTTCCACAGAAGAAATAGCTTCGGTCAAAACCAGAATGCAAATGCAATCATTGCCCGACTGTTTGTAGTGTCATAGCAAGGGCCAATGATATGACGCAACCCTGCAGCGATGCAAGCCCCGCCCAGCCCAGGTCCACACCCGTGAATAGCACAATCGGTTGGCACACACAACACAAATACGGACGTGCTACATGGACAGAGCCACGGAAACACAGGGCAGACCGTACCCTTAGAGGGGTCTACCAGACTCAGACTATGCACTGACCGGGAGACAGTGGTCAGGCTGGCCATAACCACAGTGGTCCGTCGGTGACCTTGTCCCTGTGTGTCATTCACCAGTGTCACAAACGCAAATCTGTCATAGCATAGTTTATATACTGTAGTTTGTCCGGTGGGCAGGACAGACAAAGGATAATGATAGCAACCCCCCCACTCGGAATGAAGGCTTGTGCCATGTTTCATGCAACTGTAAGGAGAAGGTGGGAGAGATAACAAAAAAAAATCCCGTAGAAAAGCAGCAATATGCACATTCCCGTAAAGACATTTCTACAAGACGTAGCATCAGATCACTCAGACAGAGATTTACATATATACAGATGAATGCTGCTACTGTCTGTACACACAGCCAACCTGTGAAATGATCTCCCTTGTACACATTAGACAATCACCACCGAAAGTCACATGATAAAATGTGCTTACCTAAGCATTGTTTGGGACCATTCGACAATACAATCTGTGTTTAGAGTCAAACTGCTCCGGTATATTTTTAAGGACCCCTCCCACTTTTTTCCTTTACACCTTTGGATAGTGGTTTGCTAAGTCTGATGTGTACTGGCTCACGTTCCACCACATGAGAGCAGAGCATGCTCAGATCGAGTATTGATGATGTCACTGGATAGCGTCTTGACAGACAACCATGTCTTCATCTCTGCCGCACTCTGGCTTTTTCTACTGTCCACATATCTACAGATCATCCAGCAGGGGAAGACAGGCCTGTATGTCCTCTCTGAGCTGCTATTCTCCGCCCCGTAGACCAACAGGGGTAGGACGGGGGCACAAACAAATATCAGCTTTCACATTCTCGCTGTTTAAAGTATTAACGACAATTCTGAAAAGGTAAATACTATAGGTTTTGGCACACTGCAGTGTCATTTTGGTCATGTTGGGAAATGGGCCACTCCGTGCTGGCTTTGTTCACCTTGCTCACTTGAAGATCCCTCCAGACGCTGCAGGGAGGCCCGTGTGGGTTGAGGCTGCACTCGTCCGTTTTCCTTTGGACTGAGAACCAGCCGAGGCCCAGACTTCCTAGGCCCGCATCACTCTCCACTCAGTTCTGAAAGCTTTGACCGCGTACGATGTCATGGTACAGTAATGTCCAGAAGTACACCCTTTCCCAAGCCAGAGGCTTGACACACACACGTGTTTAACACCAAACTGTCCAATTATGCACACTTGTACCTGCTGGGTCACATGAACGCACGCAGTTTTCTGATAAAGTACCTCATCTCCTAATCACTTCGCATGGTGAGTTTTGCATAGTATGCCTGTACTTTACTCCTTTTTTTTTCCCCAAGAGGCGGGTTTTCACTAAACTCAGAGAGCACATACAAAGCCATACATGCCATATTTCATATTTCCCCTTAATCTTTTTAAGCTTTCTCCAGGATCATCGCATTTTCTGCTTTGCAGTGAAATTCAGACTTTGGTGACGTATTCGACTTAGTGCTTCCTTCACCAGTGTGGCTCGTGCCTAGAGGTTGTTGCCATGACGACGAGACTGTCCGAGGTAAACTTCCTGTCGTGGACGTGTGGGTGACATTGGCTATTCCAGAACAGGAATTTTTTCCCCCGTTCCCAGTATTACTGAGGACGAGGTTTTCCCATGAGGCACACAGACGAATGTGGATGCTGGCAGGGATCAGGCAACCATCTACGGACGAGGTCCTGGCCTTTTGATTGTGGGGCGATGGCCAAAGCTGATGGGCCGGAACGGGCGATGAAAGAGTATCACCATAATGGCACAAGGCATCACAGAGCAGCTAACGTCACATATCAAGCTGTGTCAGCCTTCGTTCGACTCGAAAGGGAAGCTCATCTTCCCGCCGTCTTTGGGAAACGGAGATGACTTTGGGAAGCGTGACCAGAAGCCCCCTGGCCAGAGAGGGTGGCAAGGTGCAAGTGAATGTGAAGTGCCTGGGGGCCATGCAGGGCAGTGTGCTCGTGCTCAGTGAAGGCACCCCTACGAGGAACGTGGGGAGGCTCCTCTACACCACCGAGTCCTTGATGTCGGAGCCCAGCCTGACACGGGGCCGCGGGCAGCTGGGCGAGATCTCCACGCGGCTCTCCTTCAGGTGCAGCGGTCTCTTCTCGGACTCTGAGAAGCTGCGGCTGTTGTCGGGAGACGACTCATGCGTGGGCGTGCCGCAGGCGTAGCTCTCGTTCAGTGTCTGGTAGCCCTTGTGATCAGAGGCAGGGGCCGGCGCCACGCTGCCGTTGAGAGGCAGGCTCTCTACCGGCTTGGCCACTGCCCTGGGCTTCTTCTGCTGCACGCTGGGACACTCGCCCTCCTTCAGAATGGCCTTCATGTGGCCGCGGTGACGGAAGACAGCCAGCAGAGACAGCAGGAGCAGAGAGGCACCCAGCAGCACGCAGACCACCACCAGCTCGTTCCAGTAGGTCTTCACGGCCACCTGAGTAGAGCGGGCCTCACCGGGCAGGTTGAGGGAGTCGTGGCTCAGCTGGGCATTGTTGGTGCGCCCCACCGTGGTCTCCACCCACCCTTCTGCTCTCACGCAGTAGTTGGCCACAAGCTGCCGGAAGCCCTCCTCCACCGACCAGCACTCGTACGTCTCATTCCTGTCAGCCTGGGCCACCACCACCAGGCCCCCCCCTGGGCTGACATATACCGAGCTGTTCGCCCCCTCGCGAAACTCCCAGTGCCTCTTCGCCAGGTTGGAGCGCAGTTCACAGGGAAGGAGGCGGAAGCTATTGGCCGGAATGGAGATTACCTGACATGCTGATGAGCCTATAAGGGAAGATTAAAAAAAAAAAAAAAAAAAAAAAAAAAAAACTTCATGGATCTCTAAGTAACAAAATATTGCTCGAACACGAAAGGCCTCTTATTTTAAATATCTGAGAGCCAATTAAGGACATTCTTATGCAATAGTATAATTGTAGTGTAGTATTACAGGTCTGTTTGGAGGCTGTTCCGAAGTGAGAAATGTGTAAAATATGCTGAATGGGGGACAGGTGACCTTATACCTGCAGATTCACACAGAGCTTATCTGCGTCGTCAGGTTACCTCCCACAGCCCTTTAGCGTGTGTTTAGGTGAATCACTTTTTCATAATTTCTAAAAGTGTGTGAGTGTCCGCCCTGTGAAAGACTGCCATCCTGTTCATAATGTACCCCATCTGACAGATAAACTTTGTTAATCTCTGAGGGGTGAACTAAGGAAATTAAATATCCTACCAGTGCAATAGCACAACGACAGACAAGTGACACATTATCAGAAGGGAAAGATACATGTGTAACATCAGATTACCTGCCAATACTACAGAGTGGCACAGAGCAGAGCACATGACGTGTGAATGTGAGGCTGTCAGTGTTCAGTGGCTGGGAACAGTGTTAGAGGTAGGGTTAGGGCACTGACAGGCAAGGTGGGAGGAGGATCAGTCAGTACGGACAGACAGACATGTCGAGCAGCCGCGTGAGGTGGCACCATACATACGTGGGGGGGCCGGTTTGAAGGTGCGTCCCAGAGGTGTCGTGCTGCAGACAGACTCCGTGTCAGCCCTCGCCATATCCTGCCAGGGGCTGCCAACACATGAGTGCAGCGGTCAGTCATTCCAGCAGTGTGGTCCCGGGGTCTCCATGGAGACACGTGGGGAGGGTTAGGCACCACTCTCATTACACAAGCTGCTATTCATTAATCTATAACAGAAACATTTACTGTTTATCTATTAATATTACCTGCTGTACTGTTTCCCTGCTTCTCAGTATGTCTTTTAGTACAGGGTTTAGTTAAGTTTTCGGAATTACTGGGTTAACGTAAAATATAACGTGTGCCTGTTTCATGTCACAGCCCTCTCTACAAACACAGAACAGAATCGAACAAAACCAATTCCCATAAACCTAGTTATTGAAGTCTCCATTCTCTCACTATTCAGCTAGTTAAAGAGGCAGATTTCCTTAAAGATATCCTATTCTCACATATTTAACCATAATTGTACGTCTTTATAAACTGTCTAGGTACTGATCTCCCTGGAGACCTCCCTGGTGCCTTGCAGGGGCATTCTGTCATACCCTCTGGTGGAGGCATCCTTGATGCTAGCGCACTCCCTTCCCGTCCAAAAGCAGTAGGGGTCCCTGGCCAAGACACACTCCCCGCAGTTCTGGTAGTTACTGCAGTTCGCCACTGGGAGCGAGACCAGGCCTGAGTATGAGGAGACGAAGAGCAGGCCCTGGGAAGGGGGAGCACCAGGCAGAGGTCAGCCAGACGTCAGGATGGTGGGCGGTGACGCGGGAAATGAGCCGCGAGGAAGCAGCTGACAGGCTTCCAGCAACCCAAAAGGCTGCAGTGTCTGCAAAGCATCTCTGTGGAAATTTGCTATCGCAGTGTTTGCATATCCTGCTATAGTATGGCGCCTAGCATCTTTACAGCACAAAGATTCCTCATCACATATTTGTATAGAGATAAAACACAAATATTACTTCTCATTAACCCTTCTAAATACTGGATTATTTCTTTCAGTGCGTCAGTTTTTTCCCTCCCAAGGTTTCTCATCCTCCCAAACTGCTTTGCAGCCTGTTCAAATGTTAAATAAAGTTTGAGCAAAGGATGGACAAAGTCCCCAAAAACAATACATGAGTGGACAGAATTGAAGGTGGAGCACAGAGACCCGGATCTGAGGCCCTCTGGCTTGACCGGTCGGCTTACCTTTTCCGAGTCCAGCTCGATATGCTGCACCGGCTGGTGATCTGCGAACAGGGTCATCTCCTCCACGATGTGCATCCTGCCGTTGACATTCACAGCCTTGTGCAGCCTCCCGTCGTCTGAGGAAGGGTGACACGGGCATTAGTTAGGGCACACGGCTCACAGCGTGAGTGTGGATCGGCGAGAGGACGCGCCCACCCACCGGTGCCGATGAAGAGCACGTCGTAGAACCTCTGCAGGGCCCGCACCCTGTCCACGGCAATCTGGGTATAGCTGATGCCACGCTTCAACAGCAGGGGGCGCCCCCGTATTACGCCGTCCATCAGGAAGTGGTCCTTCACAAAGTTGAGGACCTTGTCAGGCATCTGCAGCGAGGATGTGATGCCCATGGCTCTGGCTGAATCCGTGATGCACTGAGGGAGGGAGACGTCAACGGACTTGAGACGCACAAACCGGGGAAAAAAGTGTTTGTGCACTTGTGTGTGTGTAGATTCTTACCTAAACCATTCCTTTAAATAATTTGATAAATCCATTTGCTGATTCGTCTGTATTGCTCACTGTGAGTATTAAGTATGGCCCTGAAGGTGTGTACATTTTACTAACCCTGGTGGGACCGGTTATTATTTTTGTAGTTTTCTTGGGATGGAGTTAAGAATGACACACTACACCACAATGACCATGATCATGAACTCTCGTAGTGACAGCTAAACCAATGTGTTTATCTGTGTGCGTCTGTGCGTGTGCTGGCCAGGGCAGCGAGAAACCTGGCAGGAAATGGAGTCTGATACTCATCAGGCTTTCTAGCATAAGGCTCTGTCAGGCACAGCTGGTCGCACACAGAACTTGCACCAACCCACGTGATGGGACGCGGGAGGGGGGGACAGAGCTTACCGATCCGGGCCGGGGTTCGGGTACCGGGTGGTTGTAGGTGTACCACTGCTGCGTCTCGCGGTTGACCTCACGGTAACGCCCGTTGAAGGCGGCATCGACCTGATCCATGGTGAAGGAGCATACTGCCGAACTGCCCGAGGCACCTCTGTACCTGATGGCATGATGGGCATGGGCTTAAAGCATACACACACACACACACACACACACACTTTTGCACAGAGCTCTAAAAAACAGACACACACTGCTCTGAACACACACTCAGAGGGAACTCTATAAACATAAGCATGTGCTGCTCTGAACACACACCACACACAGACACACACACACTCACAAATTGCTCTATACATTGACACCCGCAGCTGTAAATATCACTCAGCACCTTACCCCTTTCTCAGGCACAGAAGAGCCCAGACACACACTGACACAGAGGAAGACACACTGTCCTCACTCGGCCCCTTACCCCTTTCTCCATCCCCAGCCCCACTCACCACTGGGAAGTGAAGACGCCGTAGAACACGGTATCATTCCAGTCCCCACCGGTGGGCGTCAACACGAACATGTCTTGGATGATGTTGAAGGGGAAACCATCGTCAGGCAGCGAGCACAGCAGCTGGGCTTTCAGGAAGGTCGTCCACTTCTTCTGCAGGACCCTCTCGCCACCCATGTCGCCCTGCATGCGAGAGCCAGTGGATGACGACAGATCAGCCAACCGTCAGGGACTCTTGGTACAAACAGCTCCAAACTGCCCCTTTGATGTAGCGTTCGGTTTTCACTACAAACATGAGAACAGGTCGCGAGCAGTGCTGGCGTTGAGGACAACAGCTGCAAAAGGAGACAGGAGATGTTTCCTTTACTGAGGCAACGCAACAACGCACCCCGATCAGAGAGGCTAATACAACGAGATAGCCCCAGCCAGTGGGGCTAACTCAACAACGTACCCCAAGTCAGAGAGGTTAATACGAGGATGTACCCACGCTCAGACAGGCTAACATTTGAAGACAGAAGCAGCGCACATACGCCAAATGGCTGAAATACTGACCTCACAGTCCTCTGACAAAAAGACAAAAAAAAAAAAAAAAACAAGCCCCAAATCCACCATTGTCTATTTAGCTATTGTCTATTTGTTAGGGATACGGTAATAAACTAAAGCTTGTGGTGTTAAGATGAGCATATTCAAGGCTGAAACCCCAAAGGGTCCCAGAGTGCAGGATTACTCATATGCCAGCATGAAAGGCATCCAAACCCTAGGGCCAAACTCTATGTCTGCAGATCCACAGCGTCCTCCAGAGCCACCATGGGCAGCAGCGTCACTGCCAAGGAGGAGCTATAGGCTTGTGGTGAGGCTCAGATAATCGGACATACGATACACAACATAATAAGGGGAAGAGGGAGAAGATAAACATGTGAAATAACAAGAAATATCAGGGGAATAAGTAAATATAAAGCTGTCGTAAAGGTGGTGGTATTCTTAAAAGGTGCTATCAATGTAATAACGTGGCAAGTGCAGTTAATTGCTACAGATGCTAAAATGTTTAGTGCAGAGTAAACTGACGACAATAATGGTAGTGTTATACGTAACAAATTAACATGCGTTTATTAGCCAAATACGGCCGCCTGGTGTTTAAGCGTTCACTCTGTATCTGTTCACAGTTGCAGTTTCTAAGAAAAGAGAAGGGGAGTGTCGGCTGAGGAGACATCACAGGGCATGTGAAGGCAGGCATGGGCACATTGGTGTAAGGAGAAAAACAGTCACCATGCTTAAGGTACACTCTGCTAGCTGGCAGAAACTCATTTAGTGATGAAGTGCCAACTAATCTATAGCTGACTTGGTAGTGGCACCTGGAGTCTGACTGGGGGGGGGGGGGGGGGGGGGGGGGTTCTGTGGGCACAAGGCTGGGGTACTCCCTGCAGAGTGCCAACCCATTGCAGATGACAGTCACACACACACTCACTATGGGTAATTTAGCAATGGCAGTCAGCCTGAACCACATGTCTTTAGACTGTGGGAGGAAACTGGAGTACCTGGAGGAAACCAGGAAAGCATGGAGAGAACATGCAAACTTCACACACACAGAGTGAGGGCAGGAATCGAACCCCCAACCCAGTGGTGTGAGGTAACAGTGCTAATCTCTGAGCTATTGTGCTCCCCCCCATCAAACCACATATCAGGAATATTTTGGAGAACAGCAGATTTTTTTTTAATTATTTTTGTATTAATTACTGTTTATTTATATATATACTAATGTGTGTGTGTGTGTTTATATGTCACATACTCTCAGTGGGATCCTACATAATACCATGTAGGAATGCAGGACCCTCTTCGGTCTCTCAAACCACTTTAAGGGTTGATGAGTTGTGCATTCAGAGAGGCCTTTCTGCACACCACTGTTGTACTGAGCTATTATTTCTGCAACTGCAGTGTAGATTTAATGACTCAGGCCATTCTCCTCTGACCACTCTCATTAACAACGTATTTTCAGCCACAGAACTGCCCCTGCCTGGGTTTTTTTTGTGCATTCTACAATTCCCTATAAGCTCTAGACACTGCAGTGCATGAAAATCCCAGGAGGGTGGCTGTTTCTGAGATGCTGAAATCACCATGTCTGGCTTCAACAATATTGTCACGTTTAAAATGGCTTAGATCAGTCATCGTAGCTGTTAGAATGCTTACTCACACAGTAACTGACCCTCTGGTTGTATGTCTGCATGCTGTATATATTCAATTGCAGCAGCACGATTTGCTGTTTGTTAGGGCTAGCTGTCTTTAATAACAAGCAGGTGCACCTAATAAAGTTATTACTGAGCGTATATTATAGAATAAAACATTCATTGGAAGTATATATTTGCTGCTACATTACAAGCACAGAAAATGGTTTCCAGGTGGGAAATGGTAACCACTATGGTCTTGGTGAAAGGTCTGCATTTTCTCTTCAGAAAGTAGGCATTAATGGAGAAATAAAACCAAAATCAGAAGCTAAATTAAAGCAAGTAGCTCTTCTCTGGTGAGAAGTTCTATGAAAATAAAGATGTTTTCTTTACTCTTGCATTCCCTTACAAACCCCTCTATGTATACTACACACAGTCCAGTTGGCTGTAATCTTTCCTAACCCTAACCAGCTGGGCAACACTGGCAAATACTTAAAACCAGCCACTGAAGCAGGGATCCCCAACATTCAAAAAATTCAAAAATTACTTGGCATCCCTTGTTCTAATCATAGTGGCATAGAGTAGACCCATGGCTCGGTTCCCACTGAAATGTGCAGAGGGGAAGGAAGATACTCCAGGCTACAGAGTGCTGGTATGCAGCGACTCCCTCATGTCCAATATCTACCAGCAGGGAAGGAGGAGCACCTGTACTTTCTTTCGCTGGCCATCCATGTGGAAGAGGTAATGTTGCATTCTATCCCATGCTGTCACTGCCTTTGGCTCCCAGGAAGTTCCAAAGACACAGTGATATAAGTACATGGGTTGAGTGTCTTCCCCGAGTAATTCAGCCAGCTGATGCTTATTTAATCAGATTGGTTATCATTGCAGACTCAGGGGATGAACCCAACACGCTTGGCCTAACGGAACTGGGCACCCTTCAGCTTCTCTCTAATATTCTGATACTTAGTAGCAATTAGCACAAATGTATTAACTCATGTCAGCTGATCTGATTGCGCTGGGTTAGGTCCATCAGGTTGAATTGTGAATTTATGACCATCCAGGGGTTTTGTCTATAGTGTGGTCTCACAGGTTCATTTCCATGGTTAGGGACTACATTCCTTGAGCTGCTAGAACAGTTATCTAAAAGGATCACTTCATGGTCACAATGGTCTGTTACCTGTTGCCAATCCTGAGAAGGAATGTCACAGACTGTACTTTTACCGGAATCCTCAGCTTTCCAGAGTCCATTCAACGCCTCCTTGATCAGATTTACTCCACAGCCTCATATGTGCCTGAAGAACAAGCTTGTTTCTAGGAGTTCTAGTCTGGAGCTCAAACAGCTGTCTGCTAGTATGTCGGGCTGATAGTTTAATAGTGGTAGGTCATTTCTCATCACTTTCTGGTCAATTCAATGTGCATTTCTGGGTCCCAATACATTTAAATTATCACGTGATTTAGATAGAAAGCACCGGGTCAAGTAGATAATGTGCTGAACCATAAACGTAGCCTGTGCCCCTTTCCTCATGTGAAATGATCTATGGACATTCCCTGGACTCCCACGCCTTCTCTGGGCTCTGGGTTATGATTCTGGATGAAAGGGAAGGCTGGTATAGATTAACAGGTTTTTCCACACATATCATGTCAAAGCACGCTATTTAATGTGGCAGATAATTTAATGCAAATGCCCAGCCCAGGCAACAGATTTGCCGTAAATCCCTGAACGTGGTTTTTTTAGAAGGCCTATTGTTATTATCTCTTGAGGCTTGTTGCTCTGTCTCCTCAGTGCATAGATCTTAGTGCTAATGGTCTACAGACACAGTTTGAGATCAGCCTGACTATCTGTTATTGAACTTGGGTATTTAAATGGACATTTAAGAGCATAACAGTCACACGGTTCACTTTGTGTCAGGGCCACAGGAGTATCATATGTTGTAGAAGCTCAGCAGAACCTTTTAGCTGGAGCAAAGCTCAATTCTGTCCATTTATACAACTGAGTACTTACTGAACTGGTTCAATGTTAGAATCTTGCTCAAGGACACAATGGAAGATTCATCCCAAGACTTCAATACACAGTCTTTAGGCCAAAGTGTCTAGCCTTATCAACTGTATGGCCAAATCAAATAGTTAAGGTTACTTTCCTACCGCTAAGATAATGTTAGTAACAATAATATCTATAATAATGTTCCAACTTCTTCAATAAAAATACGACATATGAAAAATACAAATATATTCCAGGCAGGGAATGTGTAATTCTGTCTTCAATGTGTTTTTTTTCTTCCAAATCCAGCAAGACTGATCTTTGACTGGTCACAAACGTGTGACAAAAATAGTTCCTATTCAGTACAATATCGGGGCTATATTACAGTGTATTACCCCCATAAGTTCTGTGTGGTTTTTAATGAATGATGGCAGTGCAAATTCTGCTGGATAGACTAGGGCCTGCTGATGAGTTTTTGTTTGATGTCTGTGCCCGTGATCCCCCCTGTTGTCTCTGGTTTGAGTCTGAAGCTGGGTCTTTACATTTTACAGCATGTGATATTTATGTTGAAGGTGCAGCCCATTAGTCAGACTAAAGACGGGTTCAAGGAGGTCTACAAAAGAAAACATTGTGCATATTGATGATCCATCACATTATAAATAAAGGGCTTCAGTTAGAAAATTTATTAAAGAAAATTAGCTCCCATTCCTTTAAGAGCTTTCAAATTCTTAATAAGGGAAATTTGTTTTTTAATTGTCATGTACTTTTAATTATGTCATTTTAGTACCACAAATCCTTGTAGTACCTTAATACATTGTTATTATGTTTGAATAATGCTTTTAATCTCATTATATTGGTAAATATTACCAATGAGCAATATTAAATAGTAAATATTACCAGTATATTACATTGGCTGTGGTGGAAGATATCTCCTTATGTATGTTCATCTAATATGTAGTTTGTGTTAGTGCACGAATGGTACATGGCTTAGAATGTTTTGCTACCTTTAGAATACTTTATTGCCTTCAAAAACATTCCCCTGGCACATTTTAACCCCATAGCTTTTGGATAAAGCGGATGTTTTCTGTGTTTATATGTGAAGTGTGGCCTGATATCATTTTGGACCCTTCGGGGAATACCATGAAAAAAACTAGCTCCTCCTTTGACAGCCAGACCTTCTCTTGTCTTCTCTCTCTCTCTCTCTCTCTCTCTCTCTCTCTCGCACACACACACACACACACACACACACACACACACACACACACACACACACACACACACACAGATTTTGGCTCCCTCTGGGATACTCCTAGTGACACAGAGTCAGGTGACATCACATGCTAGGTGAGAGCATGCCCTAGCTGCCTGAGGAAGACAGGAAGCCTCCAATCCCTGTTTTCTGGGACAGGAAGCGGATTTTGGAAGGATCCCATCCTCTTTATCAGGAGGGAATTTCCTGTTATGAGCTCCTCTTCTGCTGCACAATCTGGAGATATCAGACATCAGTGTGCTCACATAGACTCATACAGCCACACACAGACAGTCTCACACGCAGTCACAGACACTCTCACTGACACAAGCACAAAGACACACTCAAAGACACTCTCATACACTGTCAGACAAGCAGACACACTCTCACTCTGTCACATGCAGTCACACACACACACAGGCCATCCCATGTCGTGAGTCCCTTCCTCTCCGATACACTGACCCACCAGCCCTTACCCCTGCAGGGAACACTCTCTCATGTGCCCTGGGCTACAAATCCAGTGGGGTGTGGTTAAAGGTGGGCCCTGGGGCAGGAGGGCTCCCCCCAAAGTGCAGGCCAAGTGCACCATCCAAGGTTACAGCTCATCCAGCGTGTGGTTGCCATCTCTCCGGTGCAGCATGGAGGTCCCATTGCAGGGGCCTTAATTACAGAGAGCACGGAACACCCACGGTGGCGCTAAAGCTAACACGCGCATCATTGGGCCCCCTTAGTGGTCTGTTTGGTCACGTGACTGGCCCGGCTACAAGAGGAGGGGGAGGGCCTTCGACTCAGACCACCTCTGGTATCTGACCAAGGACATAGGCTATAGACCTGACCACAAAAAAAGCTGAAAAGGCTAAAATAGCTAAAATGGATATGCTAAACACAGGTTTTCTACAGGCCCATATTTTTAACATTTCATATTACCGGGGGACGGTAGATACAGGACTGGAAAGACCACGCACATACACCCACACAATCAAAACACACACACACACACACACACACACACACACACACACACACACACACGACGATCAAATCAAACTGGATTATAGGGTTGATGAGATCTTCAGAGACTGTTTACAGTTGAGCATGAACATTAAGTTGTCATGGCAACTCACCATACTACACAGGCTCCACGTACTTCACCACGCCCAGGGTGGGGTCCATCTGAATGGCCAGTACTCATGCCATCTAGATTTTGAACCTCTCAAAATAATGGTGCCCTTGGGTAACCTACCTACAGGTACTTATGGTCATGCATGGTTTAGCGTATCCTCAATTACAAAATCGTGGTACAACATGTACTGTACTTTGCCAGACCATCTTTCACGTGCACGGGTCTCAGAGGCGTGGCTTGGAGGAGGCAGAGTTTGTGACAGATAAAGCAAGGCTTGAATTAAATAGGTTCGAGTGGACAGAAGAGACTGGACGCCGAGACTATTTGTCAAACTCAAAGGACCCAATCAGACTTTTTACAGTCATGTTGTTATTTCAAGTCACGTGACTGAATTCAACATCGTATGGGACACCTTTTGCCATTAATACTGAAACATCTTAGCCAGGGATGGTTAAGGTGAAATTTTTCACTTGACGGTCTTTCAGTAGGTATCTTAAGCTACAGCTCAGGAGTTCACATCGTTTAAGTGCATCAAAGCCAGTCCGAGAGCCCATCTGAGCCAGCGAGGTGGACGGACATGCCCTGCAGACAAGGTCGTCAGCCAGTCAAGCCGTCACAGCTCCAAAATGGGACAGTCACATGAGCGTGGCTGCTCCCTGCTGAGGACCCAGAGCACAGACAGAAATGTGCAGCCCCCCATTATGGCAGATGCACACCCAGGCTGGCCCGCCAAACTTGTCTGACCTCGTAGGTTGGCCAGTTACAGGCTGGCAGACAGAGGAAGACAGGGAGAGAGTGAAACACCAGGTTTGCTGGGAGTTCCAGACAGAGCCGTCAAAGACATGATGTTAAACAGTTTTCACCGTGGATGGTCAGAACCACGTGTGTGTGTGCGAGAAGGTTAGGAGGCTGGAGGTGAACATCAGCCATGCTGATGGCTCTCATCTGGGGTAACATACAGAGGGGGGAGACATAAGGTCACGACAGGGACAAGGTGAAGTGCTATTTTCTCTGTGGACGAGGCACTGCTCTTATAGAAACAAAGGTACAGGCAGGCACACACAGACACACACCAGCATGTCCACGCAGACCAAAATGAAGATGCGCGCGCACACACACACACACAGACAACCACAGAGACTCCGATAATACGCACAGGCAAAACCATGCAGAGATACACAGATACACAAAGACATACAACCCCACTGGCACACTCAGATACAGACAAAAAATAATGAACACGTCGGTGCACACACGCACACTCCTTTCTAAATATAACTGGGGACACTGTGAGATGAGAGACAGATGAACCTGAGCAAGCACGAGAGATGGCCACCCCCTCCCCATAGGAAAGGAGGGATGAAAGAGGACAAAACCTCCTGTTCCCTGGTCTTCTATCCCCTCAGCGTCTTAATGCTTTACTTCCTCAAAACAAAATGCTTTTCCAGCAGAAAAACTCTGACGGGTTATGTGCGGAGGCACTGTGGACGCTGTGACAGCATCGATGATAGGTAACATCCCTCGCGCCTCTGATAATGGAAACTCAGCGAAACTGCAATCACGTCGCTTTCTGGTCTTTCTCTCCTTCCCGCATGGGATCTTAGTGCCACATGATGTTAACAGTAACGTTGGCGAAGTGGTTTGGGGCTCGTTTGCAGGGAAGGAGACTATATAAAATAAACAGTAACTGACTGAGTGGATATGACACCCTGAGGTGGGCAGGGAGCTTATGGTCCTAAAGGTGCAGGTTGAAAGTCTCTGTTTGGTGGGGGTGGGAAGCAGCTGTTGCACCTAACCTGGAGTGAAACTAACAAAAACACACAGCTGTCCAAATGAGCGATAAGAAAAACTCAAACACACACATCTGAAGGAGTAAGAGTGAGAGGGAGGACGGCGGACATGCTGATTAGAACCAGGCCTCTGAGTAGGAAATGAGCTGTGTCCAGAGCAGGTCCACATGCTCGGGCCACAGCGGTGTCAGGCCCATTTTGGCTAAGGCTGCCCAGTGGTGATCACACCTTCTTACACCCAGATCACCTACCAAAGGGTCTGGGGTCGAGGGTCCGTGCCAGTGCACAAATGTGGTTCCACATGGCCACACAGTCACTTGGTCACGTGCCCCTTCTCTCCCTTACCAAACATCATTCTTCTGTTTACAAACCAGACAAGTGGAAGAAAAAAGTCATTAAGCTCGATGTGACTTCAGAACGACTTTTCAGATCACCCAGCTACGACACTGTTTCAAGGTCATTTTCGAAGGTAGTTCAGTGAAACAAGGACCATGTGACACCTTGTCACTTGTTTTTTCTTGCTCTGCGAAAGACGTGGGCGAGAGAACAAGTCAGAGAACCCAAAGGAATAATGTTATTTCTGCTGTCGTTTGGCAACCTTCCAGGGAGAGACGCTAATTAGCTGATGTCGCTGCAAATCAGCATCTGTTTTAATTAGGTGTCATTTGGGGTAGCGATTCTGGGTGGCTGCGGCAGTTTATCTGACGTGCGTAAATCACTGAGATTGCAACGAGGTCCCAGACCTCATTACTGAACTTATCCTCATCGAACCGGAAACCTTGGACCTGGAAGGTACCCTCTCTCTTCCAGCTGTCCCTGTGGACAAGGCAGCGACTCTCGGCAACAGCCGAATACCGTCAACCTCCCGGCTCTGGGCCAGAAACCCAGAAACAGGAGATTAACAAAGTTGATGGACTGTGAGGGCTTATGTCTGGGTGGAGCACAGAGATACACGGACATAAACATGCATACCACATGCACGCACAGGGAGAATTCCTCACTCACTCCTTACTTCTGGCTGCTCAAGTGAAGGTGACAGCAGGGTTTGCTGAAGAAGTGAGTGATGAAATGCCAAGCAGCCCCTGGCAACACCTACCGGAAGGGGTGGGTATGAAGCCCAGGTGTCAGTTACTGCTGCCCAGTCACTCTGACCTTAATACATACGGTTACCCTCTGACCATGACATCCCCAGTTAACACTGTTATCCCCAGTTTCTCTGACTACAACGCGCAAGATTAACACAGCTACTAGTTTCATTCAACAACAGAGCAAAACAATTACCTACATCTGTTATAACATTTGTATTTGTGCTGAAACCTTTAGCCCCAATTCCTTAACTGTTTTATCTACGGTTCCGCTGTCATGTCTCTCCTGGTCAGCAAAAACCCAGCTTGTGTATACGGTGCAGGCGCCAAGGGCCTCGTTCCCCCTCCAAGCCGGCCCCCATTCCCAGGTCTGAGTCACGCACTGATGGCAGATAGCGTACGTTTTAACGAGCTGATAAAACACGTAGACACTGCCGCAGCCAGGGGTGATGTATCCTCTCCGACCGCGGGACGACCCCAGGGAGGACCACTTAAACTGCTGTTGGACCCTAAAACCCTGCCTTTGACATATATGGCTGCAGCAGTCAAAGTTATGAGGGGTTAAAAGAGCCTGTATGGGGTCGAGTACCCATTCAGAAGGACATACAGGGGGCCCAGCCTGCAGAGGTCCTGCTGAATCTCCTGCACAGGTAGTGGTGTGTTTCTGGCCCAGCTTAAATCACTCTGTCCTCCCTGTGTAAGAGTCCGGCTGACAGCGTGCATGTGTGTGCACGGACGTCGAGGGTAATCGAGTTAGATTCACTGGCCGGTTTCGTACAACGAAAGGGGCGGTGATTCATGCAGGGGTCGATCTCAAGCTCCATTCTGTAAACCTCGCTGGGATAATAACTTTAAGACATAGGCTGTTTTTATGAGCTACATGCCATTTCCTGCTGTAAATCTTTATCACCGGGGTTTTGTGGACTCTTTGTATGACATGCCGATTGTCGAGAACCACAACGTGGCCCACTGCTCCGCACTTTGGCTGGCAACTTCACGCACATGGACACATCTGAATAAATACAAAGACACGCCTTGGGGCAGAGACCCACACACACTGGTACAGATAAAAACATGGAGACTGGCCATCAGCAGCATTTCCACATTAAGTGTGTGTGTGTACTTGTGAGTTAAGTCTGTGGATACTTGTGTGGTGTGCGTACTTACTGTATGCTTTAAAGAAATTATCTCAATAAGGACAGCAACAAAAAAATCATTCCAGGGAAGTTCCCACAAGATAAAACAGCTTTCCAAATCTTTATATACTTTTAGGAAGAGATAGGAATGATTAACTTCAATATTATGTCCCCAAAGTGTTAAGTAAACGTGTGTGTGGGGCCATTAGGTCAGTGTGTGGTTTCAAGGCTCACTGATGGGACATTAAGGGACAAGTTGTCATGAGACAGCCCATTATGTTTAATTACAGCACCCCCTAGCCAGTGCCACAGCATTCTCACTGTGCACTACGCTGTGGGGCGGTGCGCTCTTCATGAAGCTGGGGCTCCTGTTTGGGACCCTAATTAACTGCAGCCCGTCACGGCCGATGACCTTTCCTACCAGAACGTGATCACAGTGTGCTGGACCAAACCGATGGCCCCTTTGTCTGAAGCCATGCATAAAGCGGCCCATGGGCAGAGAACCACGCCAACGTCAATACAACTGCCATGGAGGTCCGGCTACACCGATGGGGCCCCCTCAGTCTTGGCGGGATGAAGGGGAGGGGGGCCTTTCCTGGTGCCTGGCGGTTAGCGCTGTCCTTGGAGCAGGACGAAAAGGGGCAGCCGCCCCCTCCTGAGCTGGGGGTGTATTTTTAGCAGCATGGGACACACGCTATTAAAGAAAGGCGAAGCTGGGCGAGATGCCATGCCAATGGGCCTGTGTGTGGGTGTGTGTGAATGTGTGTCTGTGTGTGTGTGTGTGTGTTCATGTGCTCGCCTGTGTGTTTAAGTGCACACGTAGTGAGTTTTGCACCCTGGATAACTCTGAGGGGATGGACCAGTGAAACATCACACTACCTCCAGCTGCCCCTAGCCGCACCCCCAGCAGCCCCAATGACTTCCTGTGGTTGAGAAAACACGAGTCTTGTTAGTCTTGGCCAGGGCTGAACTATCAGAAATTTGAGCTGCTTCTTCCCTGTAACTGGCTGATGAGAGATGATCGATAAAGCAAAGCACAGCAGGAAAACGGCCAGCTGTATGCACACACACGTATACATGTATAACTATATGCACACAAGCACGTGTAACTGCATGCACACACGTGTGTAACTTGTGCATGTACACACATACTGTAAGTGTAACTCGTGCATGCACACACAAACAGACACACACACTAAACAAGCTTTCAGCATACAGGCCACACACAGAAGTAATAAACCCCTCCCCACATGACCAGGCTGTCAGTGAAATGACAGCTCTCCTTTGGCTCTTGGTTCTGGCTCCATCAAAGTGAGTTCTGTAGGTAAAACGCTGGGGCTCCACACCAGGCACTTGATGGGAGTTCCATTCAGGTGGAGTTTCCCCAAAACACTTCAGGAAATTCACGTGAGAAAAGCAAGAGAGAAGTAAAAACATAGACTGAGCAACAGAGAGGAATTTACTTTTCAGTGGGGCACGTGGAAATAAAGCGAACACACTCCAAATGCAGTCCAGAAGGATCCAGTCTCCATATGGCTCAAAGAGCTTTACAGAACGGAACGGATTCAGACGACCGGCGTCATGGAAACAGAGCCAGTGACACAAAAAAAACTGGAAAGCTGTGAATATGAAGGAACTACATGGGAAGTCAGCATGACTATGGCCTGAGAAGCACTAGACAGCAGACATTTCTAAAGGCCACCATGGCTAGTCCTGTCCTGTAGATTCCTGGCCCAACAGAAAACTTCTTAACTATCCTCGATTTCCCTTATCCAAAGTCCTCAGATGAAACCATCATGTCAACCCCTTCCTGTGCATGCGTGCGTACACACACACACACACCTCAGACATCTGGAAGGGGTGTAGCACTCAGGTATTTTTTTTGTGTAGTCTTAACATTGCAGCAGTGCCTGCTGGGTAAAAGTAACAAGCTTAGAAAAACACTGGCGTTGACATCTGCCCCAGTTAGGATCTGATGGTTAAATGGGACCCCAGAAGACAAAATCATTGTAGCCCCCCTCCCGCATATGTACAGCCCAGACACCCTACAAAAATCAATCAAAAAAAATAAAGAGATCAAACTGAACCCCAGACTCTCATCAGCTTGCTGTCCCCTAGGGACCACTGATCATGGGAAGTATGATGAGGTTTAATAGAATTACTGACTCTCTCTCTCTCTCTCTCTCACTCACACACACACACACACACACACACACACACACACACACACACACA
>JAACJT020000001.1:16007034-16034320 GCA_009936485.2 Gymnarchus niloticus
ATATAGACCGAGAACTACCAGAAGTACAAGCTGGCTTTAGAAGAGGCAGGGGAACTAGAGATCAAATCGCCAACATTTGTTGGATCGTGGAGAAAGCAAGGGAATTCCAGAAAAATGTCTACTTCTGCTTCACTGATTATGCTAAAGCCTTCGATTGTGTGGACCACAACAAATTGTGGCAAGTTCTTAGAGATGGGAATCCCAGACCATCTTATTTCTCTCCTAAGGAACCTGTATGCGAGTCAAGAAAAAACAGTCAGAACCAAGTATGGAACAACAGAGTGGTTTAAGATTGGAAAAGGAGTTCGACAAGGTTGTATACTGTCACCCTATTTATTCAACATGTATGCAGAATACATCATGCGAAATGCTAGGCTGGACGAATCAAAAGCTAGAAATATTAACAACCTCAGATATGCAGACGATACCACTCTAATAGCAGAAAGTGAAGAAGAATTGAAGAGCCTGAAGGAAGAATGTGCTAAAGCGGGCTTGAAGCTCAACATTAAGAAAATTAAGATCATGGCATCCGGACCCATCACGTCTTGTCAAATAGAGAGGGAAGAAGTGGAAGTAGTGTCAGATTTAATTTTCCTGGGTTCAAAAATCACTGCAGACAAAGACTACAGCCATGAAATTAAAAGACGTTTGCTCCTTGGAAGGAAAGCTATGACAAATCTGGACAGTATATTAAAAAACAGAGACATCACCCTGACAACCAAGGTCCGTATTGTCAAAGCTATGGTTTTCCCAGTAGTAACATATGGCTGTGAGAGCTGGATCATGAGGAAGGCTGAGTGCCGAAGAATCGATGCCTTTGAGCTATGGTGCTGGAGAAGACTTTTGAGAATCCCTTGGATTGCAAAGAGATCAAACCAATCTATATTAAAATAAATCAATCCTGACTGTTCATTAGAAGGACAAATAATGAAATATTTTGGGCACATAATGAGAAAACAGGAGTCACTGGAGAAGATGCTAATGTTGGGAAAGGTTGAAGGCAAAAGGAAGAGGGGATGGCAGAAAATGAGATGGATGGATAGCGTAGTGGAAGCAATGAACATGAGTTTGGGCAGGCTTCGAGAGGTGATGGAGGACAGGGCGGCCTGGCATGCTGTGGTCCATGGAGTCGCAAAGAGTCGGACACGACTGCGTGACTAAACAACAACAATAAAGATAGGGATCTTTGTAAAACTAACTTTAAAAACACCCACTGTGTCTTGTTGGGATGTCTTCACAGGGTCCAATTCACTGGGCTGATGATTCTCATGAGGCCATTTTCCAAAGTTAGGAGGAGACTCCCTTAAAGCCGTCCCCCCTGACCCATTCACTGGTCAGGCTCCCTGGATCTGCTCAGGTTCAGTCAGGCACCAGAGCACCGGAAAAGGCCCATCTATCATTCCCAGGGTGTGTTAGGGATCTAGGGGTCTCTGTGTTTTCATGGACTGGGGGGGTCGGGGCTAAGGATGAAACAGGTCTGCAAACACACCAGGCTGACACCTCTTGAGCAAAATGCCTCTCCAGATAAGCAAGGCCAGCACAACTGCGGCTCACATAGCCAGACTGGGTCAAGAGGTCCGACAGGCTGCATCCAGGGGCACGCACAGAATCCGCACCTTGACTCAACACGAACTTTTAAGCGATTTATTAAAGTAATTAATTGGATGGTAGCCTAGCTCTCATGCTCACTCAGAGGTCACTAAGACCGTAATTAAAACATTCTTCAGATGTAATTTGCTGGCCCTCCAGGACCTGCTGCTCTGTGCCACATCTGAATCGACACACACAGATGTGGAAACGAGTGTGCATGATTCACCGGTGACTCTGCAGTCTGTCATCTGTGTGTAAACATGAGAAGAGTAGGAAGGACCCTCCACATGCGTGTACAGACTGAGTCACGAGTTCCCGAGGAAGAACGCAGGCAGGAATGCTGGGATGGTATACGTTGAAGGCCTCAAGCTGAAAAGGGATGGAAAACATGAGCTAAGGGCAGCAGGCTAAAGCTCTCCTATCTAACTGTTCTTCCTAAAAGGACGAACCTCCAAATACCCAAACAGGGGACGTTAACGTTCCACTGTCAGCTTCTCCTCATGGCTACTCCTGACTGCGCCCTGGTAGACATTCAGATGGGGTTCTCTTTGGGGGGGCAAGGGGTCGCTGATGGAGGAGGTACTAAAGAGATAGTGATAAAGGTTTGCCTGCTCTCATCCATGATGTTTACATGGGGGGGGGGGGGGGGCAGGGCCGGCGATAAATCAGCCGGCCAGCGCGCCCAGCCAGCGCCTGTTATAAACGGCCTGCTTCCGCCCAGCTGGCCCATCTCCACCGCCTGGAACTCATTCTGTCTGACCCCTCCACCCAGCGCGTGCACGCACACACACACACACACACACACACACACAGAGTCCATTCTTAAATGATAAAACTGCTCAACAATGTGGCAACACACACTCTACATTCCACTGCGTATACAGACAACTCTACCACATTCACTATTTAACACACACACACACACACACACACACCAGGCGCTCCACTTGTCCCTGAACAGCCACAGACAGACACGTGAGTGTGCAGCACGGACGCAGGCAGCCTGCCAGGCCGTCGCTGTGGCGTGTGGGAGACCCTGCGGCACATTGCTGGGGTCATGCTGTAAGCACGGGCTGGCCGGTCCCATCGGTGCCGCTGCCAGGTGCTCGCAAGGCGACACGAGACGACTGCTGCAGTTAAAGCTGCGTTCCACACCAGGCTTGACAGCTCAGGGCTCATGCCCCTCCCCCCACCGTTCACCCATTTACATAGCTGGATACGAACTACAGGGATAACAACTGCATCCAATGGTGCAACTGAAATTCCCACACGAGGATTTCAACTTGCATGTTGGTAGCAGCTTGCCAACGCCTACAATGTGGGGGGCATGGGAGGGTCACTAAAGTGTGCACTTCTGGGGTTTCATTCTCTGCTTAAAGGACAACGAAGTGCTTGGCGGTAAAGCAGCAGAGTAGAGGAGCAAAGGCAGTCAAAAAAGCAAAGGGGGGGGTAGCACATGAAGACTGAACTCCTCACTGCAGGGGCTTCACATTTGGGGGGGGCACACCATCTGATTTCAGTTTGCTTGTCTTATGGACCCCAGAGGCAGAGAGGGAGGAGCATTAAAGTCAGGGTGCTCATTTCTCAGACTCACAGTGTGTGTGTGAGTACATGTCAGAATAAAAGCCAGCCCTGGAATACAGCAACCCACCCAGGCCTGACCGCTTTTACACACACAGAGAAATACACACACACTAAAGTATGACCACGTCTGTGTAATAATGGAAAACAAGATACTACCAACATCTTTCGGCAGTTTCTATTTAATTATTTATAGAAAACATATGAAGAGGCAACATCCATTGTCCTAGCTACACAGGCAAACACTGCCTGAGTGGCTTCCCGCCCCTCACCCTTTTTCTAACCCAGCCCATGCAGAAGTGCAGCAGTGTTCCCTGTTCACCAGCAGGTGGCACTGTTGGACCGTATGCCATGACGCTCAAGGGTGGCTCAAGAGACCCAGGTCCCTGGGAACACACTCCCAGATGATGCAGGCTGAGTGAGCTGAGAAAATGATGTCCAGATAATCACACCAATTTTTATGACTAAGCTTATGGAAGTACACTTCTCCGTCACGGTGGCTGCAGTCACAGACATGGTAGGATCACGTGGGGAGCCAGGGCTGTGATTAGTGCAGCTAGGTAGTGAATCCACAGCTCCACGGGTGTAATCAAACTACACATCTTTGACCATCATAACTCCAGGAATCTGCGAGGAAACTGGCTACAACTAGAGAAGGGTGAGAGATGAAGTCAAACTGTTAATAAAAGTATAATACCTCAATAGGATGATGCTCCATTGGGGTTGAGGGCCTAATATCAGCAACTTGCTGAGTGTGACTGTGCCATGCTGCGACTCCACTCTTACACACCCAGCTGTAGCTGATTCAAACACAGTGTCCTGCGTCCACAACAACGATCCACCCAAATGTCTGATCAGCAGCCAAGAACATCTCCATGTGGGGATAACAATGACCTCTGACCCTCCTGTATGGGTCACCTGGGGTCGACAGGGGTCGTTGACACGGTTGCGTAGGCACACTCTAAAGTGTTTAACAAGCACAGATCCACATCTGGTACCTGGAGGATGCAATATTAACTCCCCCCCAACACCCCAGACTTGAAGATAACTCCAAAGCTTATAGACCATGTTTACCTCAGCACTCATCTCCTGCCCAGAGGCCCAAACATTTACTCCAGGGTGGGCCACAGCCCCCAGCTCTGGCGAGGGTCTTTGCGGGACGCATCTGAGCTCAGAGCCAGAGCAGCTGCGAGGTGATTCACGAACGTGGCCATTGAGAATCGGGGTCCCCCCACATTTACCCATTATCTCAAGCATCTCAATGACAAACAACAAACCCAAAATAGTCCGCGGAAGAAACGAAAATCAAGCATAAATTAAAGATCAACAAGAGAGGAACGACAGGGAAGATCTTTATCCTCTTTAATGGGAAATCGGTCCTGTTCTACAAATAAGGCATAAAAACAAAATCTCAAAACAAACAGTCAAAAAGGTTGGGGGGGTTGCTGCAAAATAAAAGCTGCAGTGTGACTGCAGGGGCGTTTCAGTGTTTTATTTCGTCATATGGCAGTCATTCCCACTCACAGCCCCCCCCCCAAGTCTTTACCCCAGGGCATAGTATCATGATAACACACTTCCCAGCTGCCCTTAATAACGCGGTTACACAACACGTCTGTAACACATGGCGCTGCATGCCTACCGCGGAGCCCACATTCGCCAACACGAGCGGCATGCTATTAGGTCACGGCGCCCTGAGAGTAACCATGAATCTCTGACCAAGTCGCATGGCTAATGGAGGTGTGCTCTGACACACTTTGGGCAAACGTCGGGCGTAGGGTGTATGTTGTGTGATTACACAATATAAGCGCTGCAGGCACAACAACATGTGGATCACATGGGCATGCACATCCACCAACACAGGACTCCTCCGACGGGCCCCTCTGTAATTAAACATCTCCAGTCCAACTGAACCCAACACAGTTGACATAATAAGGTTTTGGAACTGTTTAGTACCACCGGTGGTCATACACAACAAAACACCAGCATATTTCCACTAAGGGGCCTTTTCCTATTTCAACCAGTGGGTATGGACTAGATAAATTCATAAAATCTGGTTCCAAATAAAGTACCAAAAACCTACCAAAGATGAAACCAAAAGTCCAACCAAACTGGTACCAAAGTCCTACCGAATTAACACTAAGATGGTGCTATCAAACATCAGCTAGCAAAACAGCTACCACCAAGCTTCCAAGGAACCAGGCACAGGTCTGTCTTATTTCTCTACACATAAATCAGGTGTGGGAAAACCCATTACAAATGCGACGCATTTACTGCTAGCCAGATCCTGACACACATGAAGATGCACATACATACACACAAAAACACACATACAGTTGCCACGTTCCAGCTGCAGTCAAATGTTTCACAGATGCTGGGCTGAAAAATAAGAATGAAAATCAGACCCACCAGCACGTGGATTCACAGACTCAATTTCAAGAGAAACTGAAAAAGAAAAACAAAAAGTGAACAGCTACAGCAAATGAGCAGCGAGGCTGGGAGCTCAGGGCCCTGCTTTCACAAGGAAAGAGCCCATTACAGGAGGCCTGTGATGCAGTTGTCTGCACTCTGGTGTGAGGTACCAGCACAAGGTTTTGCTAAGGTTAGCTCTCCAGCCAATTCGACTGGCTCTCCCCGAATCTGTGGATTTGTCTGAAAAGATTCTCTGTACCTGGGTGTGGATCGATTTCTCTATGTCCTGTTTCTTTATGGTTTTCGTTACCAAGCGTGCGTGTCAGCACAACCAGGCCGAGTTAGCGTGTTTGTGTTAACGGGGTGCCAGACCATGCTGACTCATCAGAACTGCTGAGCATGCTGGGTAACGGACTGGAAGCCAGAGTGGGGTGCAGAGTCATGGACAACAGCAGAAAAACTAAACAGGTTGGGTGGGAAGGCCCCCAGAAGGCTGGGAGAGAGTTTATTTAAGCTCCGGAGCTATTGTGTGAGGTAAACAGAGCATTAATTATCTAGGTTTGGGGCCCATTCTGCAAGTGAGCAACAAAGAACAAAAACAACACATCCCTGAGAGCCGACGACACTGTGATGACACTAGGAGATTTCACTTTGGTGTGTGAGAGAGAGTGTGACCAGTGCTTTTTGGCACAGTCAGGATAGCATGGTGAAGTGTTGCATAGGCATCTGTTTCCTAGGAGAAATTCACTGTCAGGGAAAAGACTAAGGAAGGCAAATTCAGAGACCAACCTATGAGTGAGACCAAGATCGGGCAATGACCACTCAACAAGAAGCATGGGTGTCAACCTGCCCTCCTCCCTTGAGATGTCACGTCCTTCATTTGTCAATTCAGGTGTCCTTCTGGGATACCGAGCATCGAAGCTGGAGCGTATGACGTCAACCTTAATGCCCATGCTGTTCATGCAGCCATGTCTCTTTCACAGACAGCGCACAGCAGAGAACAAGGCATTCACAGACGTGCAGGGACCTGCAGTAGGCCACACATAAAAAATGTCAAACACAAACAGCAAAAGATACACTAAAGTGGGACTAAGTCCAGAGGTTTCCATGCTGAACAAACCAAGCACTGAAGAGAGACCAAAGTTACCCACAATGCATTGCATACTATTACAGTCAGTCGAGGATCTTTAAGCTGATTACCACTGTTGCGCCACAGAATTGTTAAAGACAGTTCAGGCCAATTACCTATGGTGCACTGCTTAGCTAAGGTCAGCAAAGGTGAGAGTCTTGAAAGTCATCGCCATCTTGTGGTTGTTTAAGTATGAATGACAACACTCTCCTATACAGAGGCCCGGGAGAAAGACATGGGAAGCTTCTCGAGAAAAACCAGTCCCATTTCTCAATGAACTAGAGGCACCAGTTCCTGTGTTTGTTTGGAAGAAACCTTTGGCAAACCATCAGCCAGCCAGAGCTGAAAAGTGCTGGGAACACAGAGGGTCACTGCAAATCCCAGAAGGACAGCGGCACAGGGTTCAGCAATAGCAAGATCCTCCAACACGAGGTAAAGGGAGTGTAGTTGAGCAGGAGAGAGGTGTGCCCTGTTGGCACTGAACTCTGAACACGGATCTGACTACCAAAAGGGGAATGAAACTAATGATGGATGACATTTACCCTGGGTATGGCTGTTAGGGGTCTGCGCACGCACGCACGCACGCACAAAATGCAGTGTATGGCATTGCAGGGTGTGTGACGTGTATATGACAGTTGCTTTTGAAGATTTTTGAAGATGTCCCCACAATCTGAAAGACACGTGGCACATGTTCCCACAGATTTCTGGACATCAGAAGTTGGAAATAAAAGTTAACCTTGAATGCGGTGCAAGTGACCTTGCCTTGACCACACTGTGGGGCAGCTACAGCCAAGATGAAACAAGAGGTGCCCCAAGCTGCCACCTTGCTGGTCTCTGTTAGACTCGGCCCTGAATCTTGCTCCGATTCCTGGTTTCCAGCCCTGACGTTAAGCAGTTATACCCAAGAAAATGATGGGGGTGGATGGAGCCCACGGTAGAAACAACTCTGCGCTAACAGAGGATGGGCACGGTTATGTGTGCCCACTACCTGCTGCCAGAAGCCTTTCCCTGTCATCGACCGTTCGGCGGCATAAGAAACGCAGCTACGCATACAGACATGCAGCAGATGGCTGAGTTTCAGGCCTGCAATGCTTTTTCAGGCCATCATTCATGACGCAGCTCGAGGGGAATCAGGGAATTGATGCATGTGTAAACATTAGAGCCGGCGCGTGTGTCTCAGTGCGTGTGTCCATGTACACATGCACATATAATGGTCCCAGAGTGGTCGTGTTTACAAACCGCTGCCCCTTTGTCCCCCTCAGACCTTTTATATGCCTCCCCCGCCTCGGGGAAGCAGATCACTTCAAAATGGGACAATGAATCATGAATAATTCAGTTTCATATTTCACCACGCGGCACAGAAATGGACGGGGGGGGGCGTAAAGCTGTGAACAAAAGGATGGTGCAGGCTGCTGAACCCCAGGCCTCACCAGAGCTTTACCCTGTTTGTAAGGTAAGGCAGCACTGCCCTGGCAGCAGTGCTTCCCAGCACAAAGGGGGCCCATCCAGCACTGACCCCGGCCTATCCGTTGCCGTGGAGAGCGTTGACCGGTCAAGTCCTTCCATATGTCAGCGGCTGTGGACCATGCATAACAGTGTAAGCCTTGGGCGATCCCTTTACTCAGGGAGATGGCAGACACTTTTGGGCCAAGTTACCCAAAATTCCTCCACATCACCCCACATTCCACTGGGCTGAGAAAGCCATTTTCTGCACTGTCCATTAGGGGGAGCACTATATTCTACAGTCTATTTGATCCAAACACAAGCTTTACTGTTAAAAATCTTAACAGACTTCATCCACTCACATTACTTCTGGCCTGAAGTGGGTAGCCTCCCTTTGGTGGGTTGATGCAGTGGGAGCAAAACTCTCCTCACTAGGCTGAAAGGAAGCATCTGTCAGGCAGTCTCAAGTACACGCAAAGGCGATTTATAGGCGACTAAGATAATAGCAGACAGACAGGCCCATTCTGGGAAGACAGAGCTCCACAGTTACCAATTTGTGCCAATCAGACGTGTCCCACTGGGAGGGCAGGGTACCACAGCAATCAGTGCATGCCAATCAGAATCGTTCTGCAGACTGTGGGTGTCAGCGACTGGTGCAGACACATATACATCATCCAAACACACACGGAGAGGAACCTTAATAAAGATACAAAAAGAGGTGAGCTTCTTATGGCATAGCACCACACATCCAGTACAGGGTCATGGGGAGCCTGGAGTCTATCCCAGAAAGCCCAGGGTACAAGGCAGGGGACAATCTGGGTGGGATGCCAGTTAGAAGAGGAAACATAACTAGTATTATTTCACCTCATTGCTTGGGATGTTATTCGGCGTTCAGGCCATAAACGTGACACTAATGTGTTTTGGCTGTTTACCCAAGACACTCCAACCCAGCATTATTCTTGGGAGGCACTTATTCTCTTCATCTCCCCAGCACTGTCATGGTTGTGAGAATATCCCCATAAACCCACCCCCTTCTGTGACCCATGACCCCTGCCCAGTGGGAAGTGACAAATGAGCTGCTAATGGATGCCTGCTGGGTCGGGGTGTCTCTGACGCGACTGCCGTGACCTTTCCTTCAGAGACAGAGGACAGGGACGAGTAGCACGGATACCCTACCAACCTCACATGCCACCCACCCAGCGAGCATTTCTGCTTACCTGGAGACCCCTGTGTTCTCAGTGCCTGTCAGTCATGGTTCCCGCCACTCTCACTCATTGGATAACCATTTTTATGACTGTTCCATTCCAGAACAATTTCTATGCCTGGTTCTGATTGGTCAATGTTTTGAAATGACCCAATCCTCAATCTTTTGCAAATGTCATCCACAACAAACACAGCCCTCTCGGTTTCTATGGCAACTTCTGACTGGACGACCCATCAGCTTTCCTCAATCTGATTGAGGAACTACATGTATTACATGTTTCCTGTGAGCACCGTCCAGTCATAATGAATTCACTGCATGCCAGGCTTTGATTGGACAGCAGTTACTGGACAGTATTTCTGGAACACCAGGCTCTCTCTGACTGAAACTGAAATGTTTTCGCGTGTGTCTGAGTGACAGTGTTGTACTTCTCACAATCTTTGTCTACCACAGGCAAGGCAGCAAAGCTGTCCTTTAATGTTACCGTTATGTGCCCACGTTCCAGCAAAATGCCAGTGCTTCTCAGCATCAGACCACACAGGGAGCTGAATGCCTGCAGTTTCATAGTCTTGTGGTTCCTATCCATGTCTGATGCCACGCCCCCTTTACTGTCTGTCATGGGGCATTTGTGTCATGCTTACTCTTGTCACCCCCTAAATGTTTCAAACTAAACTGTGATAGGATGCTTGAGAGCTCTAACTATTGTTTTCCCCCACATTTTTTTTTTTTTTGGGGATGGGGGAACCTGTCTCAGTCCTAACTCTCCCATCTGGCTGTCTGTGGTCATTCAGCATTGGTGTGTCTTTCATTGACAACAGTCACATACTTTGTTTTTTTCACTCTCAAGGGACAAAAACAACTTAAAAAATATATTTTTTTCCCTCCCTGTCTCTGTGGATTATTTGTTCCAGCTTGATTTATCTGTTAAAAAGCAATCTGCTTTTGTTCACTGAGAGATGGGACCTCCAGATGTGAAATGCGTGTGTGCATATGTGTTTTGTGTTTGTGCGCTCGTTCCAACGTCCGTGCATGCATGTGTCCGCGTGTTAATATGTGTACCAGTCTGAACTAGCTTCCGGGATGCAGTGTCTCCACGGTCTGGCAGACAGCCTTCACCAAAGCTGGTGCAGCAATTAGACAACCATGTCAAGGAGCATGTCCAGAATCTGGTGAATCACACACACGCACGCATGCACACACACAGACGTGGTCATGGTCATACAGGGATGAGTATCTGCCAGGGATGCATTAAGACAGGGAAATTTAGGTCCCCCAACCTGACCCTGTGACACACAATCCTCTTCCCAAAACACACGCTACATTAAGCCTTGGCTCTGAGGTAACCTCTTCCATTTACAACTGAGGGGTGGGGGGTGGGGGACTATAGCCCTGCACTTCCTGCCAAGAGTAAACCTGTCCTCCCTCTAAGCAATCTGAAGTCCCAACTGCCCAAACACAGGAAGGAAGGACAAAAACAGGACAACTACCAGAAGCTCTTGGCAGATCATCAGGGGCTGCTTCTGCTTGGACTCTAGGGGGCACTAATCGCTTCAGAGGCAGACTGTAAGCAATGAGCCCCACCCCCACCTGCAGCCTGACACGTGCCAAACTTGTATTTCTTATACCAATGTTTGAAACAAAAGCAGGACCCTAAAGTATGTTGGTGTTACTGGGATGAAGAGAGCCATAAGGTATGTACTGCCTCTCTCGGGTCAGGTTGGGTCAGTGTTCCGGAAAAACCTGGTTTACTCACAGCCACCACCAGCCCCCCATCTGGACATACTGGACGTGCAATTTTGAGCTGGGCCCGACCCAAAACCAGTCAATCAGGGCTGTTATCCTCCACCAGGGACCAGCTTTCCTTAAAACACAGTCCAAGTGTCGCTCTCTAGGAGTGGGTCGTGTGTATGCACTTCTGTGTTATGACAAGCTACAGCTTAGCTGAGTGAAAAACAGACATAACTATTTCTACAAACACAGCTGTATCTTAGAGATGCCCATACTGCGCACGTGTTACGAAATCACACAGTTATTCAAACACACAGACCAACACAGTCTGGCCAGTGCCTGCCCAAGACCACTCTCCCGTCTACCTGAACTGACGTGTGCAAGGCTAAAACACACACACAATCCCTTGCGAGTCACACTAACCAGTGTCTCGGAGTGCCTCCCCGTCTGGGGGGAGGGAGAGGGAGAGAGCAATGGAGAGAGATAGACAGAGAGAGAGAGAAACATTGCTCCTAGTTACTCTGGACTGCAATTATGTTGTAATTATGCTCATTCAAGCCAAGAAAAACCTATGCGAAAAGAGGAACTTGCATAAACTTAAACAAACACAGTAGAAGATGGCTGATAAGAGCCCTTCAGTATCTCAATAAAACTAAAACTGGAGAAGTCCTGTTTTAGTATTTAATATCACAGAAAGCAGCTCACCAGAAAAGTGAAAGAAATTCACAGGAGAAAAAAAAAAAGTCTGTCTACTAAATAGTCCCCTCTTCTATGAGAATCAGTCTACATGAAGACTTCCAATCTAGCCCAGCTCCTAGTTGACTATGACACAAACAAACAGAGGTTTGGGGAGAAATCAAACAATAGACACGCTGGTTAGTGGAGAAAAACTGACCAATGGGCACAAATATTAGTAAGCTCATGTTCTTCTGAATTTCTATACACCACTTCATCCGGCTGGGCCAGACTTCACTCCACAGAGTTTGTGAGCTCCTGTTGGACCCAATCTGATGTCTTCCCTTGGACTACACTTTCCACCGTTTCCAAATAATGCAGGAGCTTGCTGATTACTTTATAGGGTGGAGAACTTGGCTATTCAGTGGAAATGGCAGGTAAAAGTAGAAACTGCCTTAGAATAATGCTGAAGTGGAGTATTATAAATAATGTCATTTTGAGCCATTTATAGTGTAGGCATTTCTGAGACTGCACTCTTCTGGTTGTGACTGAAAAGCAGGCAGTGTGCGTGTGTGTGTGTAAGAACAGGGAACAAGACAGAGTGACACTATGATGTGTGTGTGTGTGAGTGGTGTAGTGTAATGTTTGCGTGAAAGACTTAGAGTATGTTTGACATGATATGGGCTCCAAATATTGCTGCCATCAGACACATTTGAAGCCACTAGAAGTTTCTTTCAAAAAAAGAAAGAAATAAATAAAGTAGAAATGCAGGTGGACATATATCTACTACTTGGGGTTCTGAGTCTTAACCCTATAATGCACATGGGGGGAAAAGTCAGCTGAATAAAACTAACTACTGCGGGCTCCTGTGATAAACGTCAGCTGTGCAAGAAAAGAACACAGAAAATGTAAAAATAAGCATCGCATTGCTACTCTGAGGACGTCTCCATAGACGCACGCAACGTGCCGGATGGGGGTGGCTCTGAGAGGTATGAATCGGGTGGCCGTAGCTGTGACATCACACCTGCAGCCTGCACGGGGAGGGCTGAAAATGCATTGTGGTACATGTGCAGTCCATTCCCTGGATTCTTCTAAGGAACAGCTGCAAGAGATGGAACTCATACGGGCCAGCAATTCCATTTCATATTCAATTTGTTTTTTTGGCCTCAGGCTCTCTTAGAAGTCATATATCGTTCTGGAAACACTGAGTAATAATCGACTTTTCCTTCAATTCATCTCATCTAGTTTCAAATGCAGTTCTCTCTTAGGACCAACAAGCCATTACAGAACAGAATCACAGCAGACACTGTCTCACCGGGTTCACCAATCAACAGGCAAAGTCTCCAGGGGAGGGGGGGGGGTTGGGGACTGTGCAGTGAATGACATCGACAAGCGCCTACCTGCAACAGCAGTCTTTCGAAGGCCAGGCAGGCATCCCACCTGGCCAGGGCGGGGTGTCGGAGGGTCTGGGTAGTAGCCAAGGCCAGCTGCAGAAGGCCCAGGTGGCGCTCCAGCACCTCCTGGCTGCTCCTGAAGAGCATCGCGTAGGAGGACAGCTGCTCTGGTGTCACACGACCTGTCAGGGGGCGGGGGGGATACAGACAGATCAACTCGCCAGTGATGTGCTTTCAGTCATGCTCTGGCGGGCTCCCCGACCGTGAAACCGAGAAGGAAGGTGACTGCGGTATCCTCGTACACCTGCACATGCCTCCTCACCCATCACATGACTCGTCAGATAAAACCAAAATAGTCCCTCCCCCCCTTTTGTGTGAGGGACCCCACCGTCTCCACCGAGGGAAATCCCACAATTGACAAGCGATTCCTGTCACTGTGCCTAGGCTGACGGCCCACCGTCACAGGGAGGCAAGGGTGGGGTGCTCATGGCAACCAGGTGAGGAGTGGGAGCCAACACCTGGAGATGAAGGCATTTGCTTTGCATCGAGACACACCAGGCATCACACTTAGAGCAAAGCGTACACACACACACAATGCTTTTAATGTAAGTAAAGGATGAAAGGGGGCCTCTGGGACCGATGCATACTTCTGTATGAGCGAGGGGGGGCCCCAGACTAGGGGGCCACGTGGAGAGGCCCTGTAAGGCCTGCTCCTTATGTTGATTTTCAGAACCAGGAACAGATGTGGGAGTATTTCCTGCTTGGCTACACAGCCAATGTTTTCTTTGACTGAACCAAAAAAAAAGATGACTGAAGAAAAACATAATGAGCATTTAGCAAAGTATGGAGAAGAAGCAAGGAGGAGAGAGTGGGAGGGTGTAGCAGAGAGAGAGAGAGCAGGAGGACATAGCAGAGAGAAACAGAATACAGAAAGGTGTAGCACAGAGACAGAGGAAGAGGGATCAAGCTTACCATGCTACAAATGTGCCAGTGGTGAAGATGATGGTAATGGAACCTGTGGACATCATCAGGCTAAGAGCTAATGAGAGGTATGAGTCACGCCCCCTTGGTAGCTGGGACACCCGCCGTTCCCCCCGCAGCTCACACCAAAACACTCCACACCACCCCCCAAAGAAAGCATGTGTGCCAAAAGCCCACATGCTCTAAAAAGGTCTATTGTCCACAGATTTGCCAGCAGAACACTCAAATCTGTATGCCAACCAAAAATCAACCTCCATCCCCCTTTCAAAACAAGGATGCCTCCCCCCCTCCCCCATCAGATGGGGGGGGGTGCTGGGGGAAACAGCAGACAGCCAGACCTCCCAGACCAGACAGGGAGAGGCACAACAGACTGTGGAAGGTTCTAGACAGCCGATAAATCCGTAATTAATAATAATTAATTCCAACATAAAAGGGTAAGAAAATCAGAAACACACCCACCTAACATCCCCCATATACACAAACACACACACATAAATGTGCATTGGAAAGACAGCCAATGTAAACATACCTTGACAAGCTTGCGTCTGTGAGCAAATGTATATCCACCCCTACCCAGTACACTGCCCATGTATTAATGTACATCCATCCATCTTCTAACTGCTGGGCCGGGAGGGGGTGTAGAGCCTATCCCAGACAGCATAGGGCACACCTTGGATGGGATGCCAGTCCATCACAGGACACGCGCACACACAATCATACACTATCGGCAATTTAACATGCCAACTACTCTAAGTGTCTTTGGACTGTGGGAGGAAACCCACATGATATGGGATCATAAAACTCCACAAACAGAATTGCTGGAGGATTTGAACCCTTAACCCTGGAGGCAACAGGGTTAACCACTGAGCCACCACGCTGCCTTTAATGTTTTATATATATATATATATATATGAATAAATGACAACCAGTCCAAAAAGATCCTCTGTTGACCCATCTGCATCTTCCTTCTAAAGCACACCAAGACACCCTACAGTATACCAGGGGGCGGTCCATATCACATACTCAAAAATGTAACAATGCCCAAGGCCTGTTCCACAGATGCAGCCCAATGCAGAGTGATCATTTCAGGCTGCCATTGCAGTTCTGGCCAGCACTGATCCGGTAATTGGTTCAGGTCCCAGGAGGAGCCTTTGCATCAAACCTCTGGAGTGTCCAGCTGCATGACGTTACGCAATATTGCCAGAGCGGTAGGCCGTGCGTCGGTGAGCAGTGCTGTGACGTGCTTCTCTGAAACGTGGCAGTGCAGCTAAAGAGGACAGAGCATATGTGTGAGTGAGGGTGAGTGTGCAGGTACTTTCTGTATTGGGGGTGTGTGTATGTACTGTACTTACATTTGTGACCATGACTGCGTATAGTATGCCTGTGCATCTGTGATTGTGTGCAGGCAAGTACTATGAGTGCATTTGTGTGTGCGATTCATGCATGACCACTCACATGCATGTACTGTGAGTGTGTGTAAAATGCATGAAAACTAAATACAAACTTTAAATACATATGTATTTTTATGCTGCAACACTGATCCCCCTGTGCCTCATTTGCAAACAACAAAAGTCCCAACAGAGAGAGGGCCAACATGTGGCTTGCATTTCCTCTGCAGCCCCTGGATTTGCCAGGGCTGCAGTGTGCAGGACATCCAGCAGGGGGCACTGTGACCCTTCCAGTACATGTTCCGAAGTCCAGCCGCTTCCCCTCGATATGGCCTGGGGTAGGGAGCCCATGTCAGGGTGAGTAGGCGGTGCTGACAGCCACTGCCTCACGCTTCTCAATAGACCCAAACAAAAGATACTCCACTGTGGTTAAGACACCGGCTTTGTGTTTGAAAAGCTGAGCGTTCCAGAGAAGGAATTGCGGTTAGACCTTCAGAAGAACAAGGTACTTAAGCAAAGCTGGTTCGGCAAAATCTAGGTGTATAAACATTGGAAGACAAGCACGTTTCAGAAATCCTATGTCTCATTAAACCAGACCCCTGATGTAGTCCTTAAGATACCCAAGTAGGCTGCTAGAATAAAAGTTCAACAGCTGTCTCCTCAGGGACCAAGTCTTCAGACTTATGAAAGTTTAGAGGGGTAGGCAGCCAGTTGATTGTGGACCTCAAGAGCACCCATCATAGGGGTCCTCGTCCACATTAATATGGTCACTGACTCATATCACAGATACTTAACCCATGTTAAAGGCTCCATTTTAAGGGCTTCAAGGAGAACATGTTTGAAAGAGTACATGGCAGTAAACTAGGAGACCTGAGATATTGTTGTTGAGACTGTTCTCACATAACTGAAGAGGCTATGGTGATTACTTGTGATGGAACAGAGGCAGAGCCTCCTGGAAGACCGTGAGGGGGCATTTGTGATTGGTGGGTGGGCGTAGAGAACCTTACCCAGACTCATCTTGATTGGCAGCTTCTCTTTGCTGGCAGCCTCCACCAAGTGTCTGCGCACCTCCATCACTGCCTCCTTCTGCTTCCATCCGAGCATGGCATCCCAGAGTGCCCGGACTGGGGAGTCCCTGTGTGGTAGAAGCCAGCATAAGAGGGGGCCACATCATGCAAGGGTTGCAGAATGGGGCCTCACGCAGGTTTATAGAGCCTGCCAGTCTGTGTGGGCAAGTCACTGTAATATGAGATTGGGAGGTGGTGGGGAGGCAGGGATTACGACAGAAAAAAAAAACCACACATTAAACTGGGGCTTTCGAAATCAGCCACACAGTCCCACCAATATCATCCAGAATGTCACGAGGAATTTCCAGATATTACAACAGCAGGCAGAGAAGGTTCCATAGAAACACGTGACCTTTGACCGCCGTGGCAGCTTGAGGGAAGGCAACATACTGGAGAGGCAGCATCTGAAGGGCGTGGGCGTGTGTGTGACAGAGACAGAGCGCCTGCTTCCCACAGACTACTCCAGGCTGATTCGGGACAGACTGTGATTTGACAGAAGGTGCAGCTCCGTCATTCTGACATGAGTGTGGGGTTAGAGTTCAGCAAACCAGCCGAGCACGTAGGTACCAGTGCAACCTGAGATCCCACCTCCAACCCATCCACTAGCATTGGGCTGGCTGTTGAGCCACACTCTGTTTTCTATTTTTTTCCCTTTCTTTTCTTTTGAAATGGGGGTGAGGGTCCTTTCTCTGCTAACTGCTGCCATATGTTTAATATCAGATGTAATCTGCCCCTTGTCCCCATGCAGAAGGGGGGGAAGCTTTCTGATTGGCTGACCCAAACGTAAGAGGGAGGAGCAGCCTCTCCACTGGCTGACCGGTGGGAAGCTGGGACTTGGGGCCCCAGCGATCCCTCACCAATTTCTGGTTCTCATATAAACCAATTAATTAAGGTCAGAGGGGGGAAAAAAGGGGGTAAAAACCTTCCTCATTTTTCCTGGGTAAACCATATTCGACAAACAGTATATGATGAGAAGGAGGTTAAAAAAAGTAATAAATTGTGTATTAAATGCGACAGAGGGGGGGACAGCGTGTGCTCAACACGTATGCATGAGTGCACGCATACAGTCACTGATATTCGACACATCAAACCCTAACTGGTTCAAACATTTCAAACGCAGCACTCTAATTTGTCCTTGAGCTTGAGCCGCTGCTACCTGATTGGTCCACTGGCAGGAGGCGGCAGTCTGAGTGGAGCCACTAGATCTGTGGGATGGTTCTAATTAAGCCCCATCTTTCCCTAGAGGTGGGGGGCTTAGGGTGAAACAACCCCTTTAATTATTCACACATTTTTTAGGGGGAGGGGTGCCAACTATGTAGGAGAAATTTTTCAAACTCCCACTTTGTGTGGGTGTGTGAGTCGGTGTGGGTATATCTTGTATTTCTTAGTGCATTTGTTAGACATAAACAAAGGGCTTGATGTCAGCAGTCAGACGACAAATAGCAGGGCCCCACAACACGGGCCGTGGAGACAGACAGTGTTTCACAGTAACACAAACGGCCACTTACTAGTGTCGTGCACACCCACACCTGGCAAAGGCGGGGGGCTGGACTTACTGGAAGTCTGACACAACAGCTCAGTTTGGGGCAATACAGAGCACTCAAACTCTCCAGCATGCTCAGACACACAAAATTAAAGCATACACACAAACCCTAAAACACATTAAACTGCGTAGAACAGATCTAAATGCCTGTTCCTGCTGTTGGACTGATACACTTCTATGCTATGAAATCGAAGAAAACATGTCAGTACATTGTACACCCAGTCCCAAAGGTACAAGTAACATTAGTTCCATTTCTGGGATTGAAACGGGACCCCTGAAGATGATGCTGGCTGCTGTCAGCAATGGTTACAGATACAACTTCCAGCCAGCAAATGTGATGCAGAAGAAGCTGCTCATACAAAGCCTCGCTTCACAGGGAGAGCAGACGACCGAGGCGGGTTTCAGTAAACCTCCCAGTGACGCGGACTGAGCCTTGAACCAGGGCTGTGTGTTCTGGCAACTACATCAGGTCACTGGGGACACCGGGAATTTATGTGCCGGGAATGAGCAGAGGGAGCGGAAATGGGGGGGGGGGGTAGCTGAGCTGTAGGAGCTTTGGAAACTCAAGTCTCTTGACCCACCATTAACCACCACACCTTTACCTCTTCCATCTCATCCACCCCTGTCTCATCAACTGTCTTCAATTACTAAATCTCCATTTTCCCCAACACTGTCCTCACTCCTCACCTTCTTTGTAATTCTCCATCTTCTTAACCTTCTCCCCCATCTACTCCATCTGGTGGTGTATATGGGGGAGAAGGTTTAGAAGGTGGAGAAGATCTATCGTCACAACTATCATCTCCTTCTCCGCCTTTTCCTGATCTGCTTCACGTCCTCCACTTTCCACCATCTGCAACACCTTCTCCACGTTCACCCTCCCTAGGTGGCACACGCTCCAGTTCACTTCCTTTACACCATAGGCTTAACATCAACATGCCAGAGAACTTACAGCCGCCATGGGGATTAAAATATAACTATCCACCACAAAGTTTTCACAAGGCAGCACAATCTGTTCTTTTTCAAAAAAAAAAAAAAAAATACCCTGGCAAGATTTTCCTTTTGTCTTTGAGAAGTTGCAGAGAATCTTTATTTGATTTTCACCAAATCCAAGTGGGGAGTTTTCCCAGAACAGCCTCAGTACCGTTCCACTTCCTTTTCCGTTTTTAGGTTTAAAAACAGCTACTCTATTAGCATGACATAAAACACAGGGGGGATTGCCATTGTTTGGGCCTAACTGTGAGATAGAAGATGAGCTAACACTCGAGACTTCCGTACTCACTCAGCACTTACAGATGTGCTCAGAGCTATTGTACATACTCACCTATGACATATTTAAATAACACTCACAAACCTACTCCGGTCTTACGCAGTCATCAAGCCCTTATAAATGTACTCAGGGTTTATACATTTACACAACACACACAAATAGACTCAGGGCTTACATACTGTTCACGCACTTCCTCTGACCTTTTAAGGCTTTGATCTCTCATGTAGTTACCGCTTACATGCTTTCTCAAGGCTAACACGAGACACGAACGCACTCACGGCCGATGTCTTTTTAGCCCCAATTCAACCACGCTCACCCTGCAAGGCCTACAGCCTACACCAATGTGCCCCCACCTTACCCACACCTATTCACAGGAAAGGTTTGCTCCAACCTTCTCTTGAGGAAGCTCACCAGCTCAAACTCTGGTCTCCCTCATCACAAGGATGTTCAGCAGAACTTGGCTAAGCTTTGCATGACTTAGGGTCAGCGGCTATACCCAAGAGAAGGATTACTTACAACACAATATTTACAAATATTAGTATAAACATAAGACACTTCAACTTAGTCCTTTGGGGACTGTTTGACTCTAATGGGCTGGCCAAAGCCCTTGAAGCAGGGCACATGTCACATGACATGGGGACACGACGGCCACGCGCAAGGGTCTCCGATGATCGGAACTGTCTTTCTCTCTAACTGTTGTTTATATTGGGACTTAGTGTTTCATGTGTGATTGCTGGTCACAGGGAGGAGATAAATTAAAGGGAAAAAATACTGCACAGAGTCACAAGGCGGCACAGAAATCTCTATGCCACCTCATGGGGTCAAAGGTCACTTTCAAATGGGTCTAAAACAGTCTCTTTTATAGTACATAGCTCCTCCCACAGGGCGATTGTATCTGTATTTTATCACCTTGTAGTAGAGATGAGGTCTGATTCATCCATTTTGATGATGCCTACATTTAATGCAGATCTGGACTGCCCTCAAGACTTCAGTGGTCTCCTGCGAGGCTGCCCACTCCCACCACCCAAATACCTACCAGCATACCCCTTCTATGGCCTTCTGGTTTGCAACATGCACCATTCATTATCCCAGCACTGCTAGGGCAAAAGATAGGATCAAATATTTACCATTGGGAAGGCTGGCCTAACAGCACATCCACACAATATCAATGTCCTCCCACCCAAGAAACAAGATAAAGCAGAGCTGTAAAAAAAAATGGCCACCTCTGAGCAGGCCAAAAGACCCAAATTTGACAAGACAGCTGAAGCGATTGCATGACCTGGCCAGAATCAACATTCCCTGTGGCTCTACCAGGGCAGGAACTGCCCCCACTGTAACTGCATGGGGGAAAAGCCCTTACACTGGCTGTGCTAGGCAGCCCGGTGCCACCATGCTCCGATTCTCAGATGTGGCTGGAAGCCCAGTGAGCTCCAACATGTCCACCTGAATGTCGTTTCTGTGTCCTGGTAGTGGCTGTAGTGCAGACAAGATCTTCTCCACTAGACAATCGCCGTGATGACCAACAGCCCCTGTTAAAAAGAGAGATACTGTGGAGTCATGTCAGTGGCTGCAAGGGACACAGTATCTGATTTAAGACAACTTCCTCACCACAAAGATAACAGGAAATAAACATGAGAACCCAGCAACAGAAACATGTATGCATTTCAAATGTAATCCTTAGAGGTTTAAGAGATTAACTTAATTTGTTTTGTGCTTCTGGTTACCTGGAAGGTTATAATACACCCATTGCTAAGCAGGCTAGCTACCTCACCTGTCAGATCCAGGGTCCTGTCAATAAAAACAATGGACGCCTTGTTCGGGGCAGTCTTTCGTCTGTTCCTGGCTTGGGGGAAATTAGCCAGCTCCCCAGCAATGATACGGCTCAAATGTCCCATGGCAAAGCATTCCTCCCGCGTGTTGGTAAATTCAAACATTGCGTTGAGCGCAGACACCAAGGATTTAATTTCAATCTGTAACTCTATGGTAAGAGAGTTAAAGTCAACGTCGGAGAGGTTGCTAAACTTCTTCTTATCAGGGCGTTTTCTATTGATGGTTTCCAGGTCTGCCGAATGCAACGGGAAGAGGTCCCCAAAAGCTGGGGCAAGAAGGAACTGCGATGACACGGGTGCGAAGCTTAGAGGAACGTACATGACCTCTGCAGTTAAGTTCATGTTTCCCATCCACTCGCACAGCTTCTCCTCAAACTGCTCGAATACTGGACAGCCCTCAATTTCCGTGGTGACATTGCTAGCAACACGGTGAATGAAGTGAGGCACAGCAGTGAAGACAACACAGTACTGAAAATTACTTAGCGAAATTATATCCTTAATGATATCCGCTGTTCTTCCTCTGAGTAAGGTGCTCACAGCAAACACTGCTTTCGTGTCGTTTTCGCCGCCTGCTTCAAAGCTAGAGAATTGTTTTATATTACGAGCGCCGGCGTCGAGCAAAGTGGTCGCACCTCCGATCCAGTGAAGGCTCTCAGCGCACCTGTCATCAAGGAAAACGACTGCATTCTTTACTTTCGAGGAAACCTTATTCCACATCTGCCGAGGAAAACATGCTAAACTCTCCATCGTTAGCATCGTCCGCAAGTATTCAATTTCAGGGCTGACAAGAAAGAAACTGCTAGAATTGTTTAAGCTTCTGTCTTCTCTAACTCCACATCAACGTAAACACATGCAGCAACGTCGCCAAACACTGACGTGGCATTTTGTGTCGCGGAGAAAACGCGTCACACGTAGTCTTCGCTTCACGCTCTACGTTTTAATCCCGCAACATTTACTTACATGTATTTACGTTTATAAATAGATTAACCTATTTGAAACAATTATCGCAAGTACGAAGCTCATAGTGTAAAAGGTACGTAAACTTAATGCGATGGTTGCTGACAAGTAGCTGGTTAACCTTTATTTCACAGTCTAAGTGTATATCACTTTGTCGATAATCCAGTTATAAGGCATAAGCATTTCTGTTATGTTCAATATTGCGCACACTAAAATAGGTTCGCTTTTACATGGAAATGTGGTCGAGCTTTTTCTGCTTTCCGTTAAGAAAAGTATCCTGTCACCTTGTAAACTTCGTAATTCGGCTTAGCAGCAAGATAACCGATGACCGTGCACTGTAACGTAGAATTTTACCGTGTTAGTCTGGCGCAAGATCAGGTTTTACCGCAAAAATAACGCCTTCTGAATGAATGAAAATATGAAGTTTGGACGTTAAGTGCATGTAAGAAAGGGAATGGGAAATGGTTGGTTTAACTGCCATTCTGAGGCGCTCAGAAACAGCCTCCATGGCTAACGGCGGAGCACTTCCGGCGGCGCGCTTTTTCATTACCGGGTTAAAGTTCATCTTATGGTGTTCCCATGGAACGTGTATCTTTATGGGCATGCTGTACTTTAAACACCGTCGAGCCGAATTTACTTATTTTGTGGATTCTTTCTTTTGTTAAAATATGATCACCTCATATTCTATTGCCTGTGGATAATATTGGTTTTTTTTTTGGATTCTCACGCACGGCAGATACTAGAGTTTTTGTTTTTATTTTAAAGGGCGCCTTTTGCGGGGCAGTATGTCAGCCGAAGAAGCCGATAAAACGACTACAGACGCCAGCGCAGGAGACGAAGAAGAAGAATGGCTTTACGGAGGTAAGGTTTGGGGTCCGACGTACTGACTATCTCCCATGATTAGCATTTTTTGCAAACAGTTTCAACTGTACCTTCCGTGACCGAAATGGAGTTCCGGTACCCAGATGTTTTACTTGGCATCATGTTGTTGTTTACTGTGGATTGTTTGACATCTGTTTATAGCACCGCGGCTCATGCATGGCTTATTAATTACGAATTTATGTTAAATATCAGATCCATGTTAATTGACATTTTGCACGTGGTAGTGTTTATCAGACGGAGACGTGGCCAACATCCAGGGAAATGAACAGGATGATTATTTTCACTTTGGGGGGAAGTTCACAAAGGTTCTAATCGTCACTGCGATCAAGAATAATCCTCTGTGTCTTGCCTTTGCTCAGATGAGAATGAGAACAAGCAGGAGGGAGAAGAGTCTGAGTCCTCTGTCACTGTCAGGTAAGAGTAAACTGTCATTTCCTTATTTCCCCTCCAGCTGCCCTCTGCCTAAACTCAGATTTTTTTTTTTCCCTCTTTTTGCTCTATGTGGCTGATGGTGAATGGGAGGTTTTCATTTTTGCATTCACCCAGCAGTTGCAGGTGGTGAGCTGTGCGTTTCATGTTTTCTGAGAGTGAACTGGCAGCTATACAGCATATTCTTTTCGAATCATATAGTCACACAGCCAAGCAGTATGGTTCCAGTCTTTACCGGCAGATCATGAATGCTCATCACAATGATCCTTCTCTTCAACGTATCAGCTGGCCTCTGCCAACCCCTTTTATTGGGTAACCGTTATTCTGAGTTGCTGTTATTCCAGAGGCATATAATTACAGGGAATGATCCTGAGTAGCAAATATCCTTTACAGTGTGTCTAATAGAAATACTGTGTATTTTTAATAAGGTCGGTGTATACAGAGAACAGGATGCTAAGGTTTGTATTTGGAATGTTAAAATTAGAGTTTAGTGTCTTCAGGCTCAGATCTCAAGCTGTGGGTTCAATTTCTAGGCTGGTGTTAACATGTTGTTCTGTGCCGCTGGACGTGTATTTCTGAATTCCTCTTGCCCTGTGATGGATTGGCAGCCTGTCTAGGGTGTCCCTTGCCTCACGCAGTGCATTCTAGCATATGGTATGAGCTTTCAGCCAATCACACAACTCTGATTCTTTTGTTTTCAGTGCTTTGGCACCGCCTCCTGCTGAAGAAGAGGCTGCTGGGAATGGGGTGGCCAGTCAGGTAAAGTTCCCAACCATCCAGAGTTTAATGTAGTCAGGGCATATTAGCTCCTGATGGGTAGACAGTTCCGTTTGGGAACTGAGAGTTGTTTGAGCCAAGTCCCATTTTGTTGGTCATGGTAGCCCACTGCGGAGGAAGAGGAGAGTGACAGCGACAGTGATGATGACGATGACGATGATGTCAGAGTGACCATCGGTGATATAAAGACTGGAGCACCTCAGTATGGGTAAGCATGAATACATCTTACAGGTCTGGTTAAGCCTTGTTATAGCCTGCCAGTTGTGGTAACCTTTAACTTTGGATTTGCATTGTCTAGGGCCTATGGAACCACACCAGTGAACCTCAATATAAAAACGGCCGGCCGGCCCTATGTGCCAGGTATAGCTGGATCCTTTATACCTGGTTGTCACCCTGGCTGGTGGGATTTTGTAGTGAGAGGGGTGATCTCATGCTCGTTCTCTTTCTCACATAGCTGGCCCCAAGCCCAAGGGTGTTGACTTGGATGCACCTGGTAGCATCAATGGGATCCCTGTGCTGGAGGTGGACATGGAGTCCTTCGAGGAGAAGCCTTGGAGAAAGCCAGGCAAGACCTTCCCCGTCTGTTAAAAACATGCCACGTGCAGTCAACTCCCGCTCATATTCTAATGCTGAGGTTGAGATTTGAACCTCTGTGCTCTCTGGTTCTGGTCCAGTGGTATCAGAGAAGTTATGTCCCGGTGCTGACCTTTCTCCTTGGCGTCCCCGCAGGCGCAGACCTGTCGGATTACTTCAACTACGGCTTCAACGAGGAGACATGGAAGGCTTACTGCGAGAAGCAGAAGAGGCTGCGGATGGGCTTGGAGGTCATGACTCTGACTTCTGCTACCAGCAAGATCATGGTTAGCGGGGTTATGTGCTGAGTGAGCGTGGTTGGCCCACATGCCATGGAGTTCAGCTTCTGCGCTGTTGCTCTGAGCTTAGTCAGCATCTGTGTAAAGTGTGATATGACGTGATGGATGATGGTGCTGGGTATTCTGGGTAACAGTGCAAATTGGTCAACTAATAGGGATTGTAGTCCATGGTCACTTGAGCCTAAGAGCTGATTGGACAGTCCAACAGAACATGCTTTGAACACCTTAGAGGACCTGCAAACTTAGCGTCCATCAGATTTGGTCTCAGTTGAGTCTAGGTAGTCAGTGAATGGGCTGAGTAGGCTCTTTTTTCATTGGTGGTTGAAATTTGTGCTCTGTCCTAAACAACTGCCAATGAAATCAATATTTGGCCACATTGCTGTCTGAGAGGCTAATTTGAGGGCTGCAAAGATGTGGAAATTGTGAGTGGGGACTTCATTAGTGATGTAGTATCTGATGTCTGTGCCCTCTTCCAAAGGTGCAGCAGGGACGGACGGGGAACAGTGAGAGGGATGCTGGCCTGACCACACCCAAGACTGACTTCTCCTCCCCCAGTACGGTGTACAAGTCGGGTGTGACTGGCTCCAGGTCAGTGCATCTGAGGGTGACATGGCGGAATCGAAACCCGGCTGTATTTCTGTGGGCTGCTTGAGTGCTCTGTGTGGACAGTCTTCATCACTTTACTACAATTCCATTCTGATTTTTGCCATGTTAACTGCCATCTCGATTTAGCCGCTCAGCGTTCACGTGCTGTTGTAGGATGACTTCTCGTTCACGTTGTGCCTCAGTCACCCCTGCACTGGTATTCAGGTGTCTTGACATGCCCAAGTGTCATCCCCCAGCACTGCTGTCTGAGATCATTGGTCATCACTTGTCACTATGTATAGAAGGAATGTTTTTTTTCTGTTATTACATTCTTCTGAACTATCATTTACTGACTTTAACTTTCTGACCTCCTCTCCTGTTTTTACAGTATCTGTTTCACCTGCGTATGTGTGTGCGTCACCGTGTAGTGTTTGATCCTTTCCCTCTTCTTTGCCTCAATGCTTTTATGCTGTGACTCTCATCCTATGTTTCTTGCTGCTGTAAGACCTCGTGCTCTGAGGCTATTCTGAGCAGTGACTCTCTTCCTTTGTAGCTACTCTTCCCCTACACTTGCTGTGACTCTTTCCCTTACACACTCTTGCTGCCTCGCCACACTGTGACACTCTTCTTTTGTAGACCCTTGCCACCCATGCTGTGACTTTCACCTCTGCTTTACACCATGCCCCTGTGCTGTGACTCTTTCGGCTGTGTTGATTGGGTGTGAGGGCCAGAATGAACTTGCTGTCACTCTCTGTTCCTCCTCTTTCCCCGTGCTCCGCCCGTGTAGGATGTCCCCTCCGCAGTGGGCCGGGGGGACTTCTCAGGACACCTCCTTTTATCCGTAAGTGTCCATGGCTCCTTCTGCATGGTGCGTGGCGCTGCAGTCACGTGGTTTTGCTCTGTGCCGTGTTTCTCTTGTCGGTGAATTCTGTAGCTGCTTTGGTGTAGTGTGGTGCTGTGCCTTTTTTTCTTAAGCCTGTTGTCATTAGAGTTGATCTCCCATGAGCCTGGGGTCGTGATGGTGGAGTTTTACAGTAAATCACAGGTTATGGCCAAGCACACAGTCTGAAGGGGACCCTGTACAGCCTTTGTAGCTCCTGTCCCCAGTCCTGGCAGCATTAGCCTTCAGCACTGGAGCATGTATTTGGCAACTCCGGTTTTGCAGGGCAAGTTTACAGGAGACCGACGCCCCACCTGTAGACCTTCTTCTGACCCCAGGTAGCAGCTGTCGTCATGGGAACACGTAGGCCGGCGTGTCACAGCTCACTTGCGCACCTAATAGTTTACCGGAAAAACTTTTTCCAGGCATTGATATGTTTGTAAATGTTTAGCTGAAGCAGGCCTGCACCCCCCTCATTGTGTACTTCTGAACATCGGGTGCTGTGCTGAACGCTAACACTGAGCTCCCAGCTTCAGTATGTCAGCTGGTAACCCTGGGGAGTTTTTATCAGTGTTCTACTGGTGGGGCCGCATGGTCTAAAGCAGGGTTGGGCAACTCTGGTCCTGGGGGGCCGCTGTGGGTGCAGGTTTTTGTTCCAGCCAATTCCTGTTTTAAAGTG
>JAACJT020000001.1:16039394-16079941 GCA_009936485.2 Gymnarchus niloticus
TCCCCACCCCGCCCGCCCCCCGCTCCACGGCCCCCCCCCCCCTAGGTGCCCCCAAAAACGGCCCCCCCCCCCCCCCCCCTTCCCGATGGCAGCCAGGTCAGGAGCGTGCTGTCTCCAGATGCGCTCCTTCAAAGGGCCCCAAAATAGCCCCCCTGTCTCGGGTTCTGCTGAGTGAGCCCGGCCCGTGCCAGAGCTCCCTGCGCAGCTGCCTGCCTGCCAGGCTTTGATCTGGGGCCGCCTGCCCTGCCAGTGGTGCTTTGAAGCTCCGCTGCTTTCACTTCCTTTTGTGCTGCAAATGTGGAGGATAAAAATACGTCCCTGGCAGGGACGCGAGCCGCCACATGACTGCTAGCTTAGCGCCGTCCACATTGGCATGTCAGCCTAGCATTAGATAATATGTTGTGGTCATGATGCAGTGCTGTTTACTTTTGCGTCATCCTGTTGCTGTGTTAACTACGGCTTTAGCTAACATAACATTACTCTTGTCCCAGTGTTGCTAGCCTAGCTTTGCCCTTTCACCTCAGTGTTGGCCACCGTCGCTAAACTGGCAGCACATTAGCGTGCTCATTGTCTGTGGACAGGCCTTTCCCAGATGCTGTCGACAGTTTCTCTCGGATGCGTGTGCAAAGAGACACGACACTCCATAGCCGCCTGGGTTCACCAGATGTTCCATAAGCTCCCCTGTTCTGGGCTGTAGCCCCCCTCAGGGTAAACGACATCCTTTAACCTGCCTGGCCCAAGTGTTTGTCTCCATTAGCCCAGGACTGACATCTGGTATGTGTCCTCGGACAGGCAGGTAATTCAGTTACCATATGGTTAGTAGGTGTTTTTAATTTAATGGATTTGCTTCGGGCCAGAATAGTTCCCACCTACCCGTGGTGTAACGGGTTAACTGGAATGACAAGTTTACAAAGGCAGTCTCTGACCTGATTCCCAGCAGCCTTCAGGGTCTGCTGGTGTTTGCTCGCATTAACCCTTTAATTAGCTGGCCTCGGTGTTTGGCGTCCTCGGGTTTGTGGGAATTATTGGCTATTTCTGATTAATAAGGGCTTCCTTCGTGGCCCTGCTAGGAGGCTAGGGAGCTGGGTGAAGAGGGCCAGGCAGGTTACGCATGCTGTTGTGTTTTTGTCGAGATGCTGGGGAAGGTAATGTTTAGTCTTTATTGGGGGCTTGGGGTGATGACCCCTGACACAAGGTCCATTCTGTAACACGCTTGCCTAGCCTGCGTCCTCACAGTCGGGCACATGATACTTGAACACACATGTACACACATTGCCTTGCTCGGCAGGGGTCTACTCTCGATGTTGTCTGATGGAGGTGCACAGGGGACCCTCTCCTTGATGTCCCGTGTTTGTTTTTTTTTTTTTTTCTCTCTCTGTCCTGCAGGAATACCAATCACCGTTCCACCTCCCGGTAAGCAACTTCACATGTACCTGAGAAACTGGTTCACTCCAGCCTTTCGTTCACTACAACAGCATAAAATGACAACCCATCAAGTTGCCAGAAACTTTTTTGCTGGAAAGGAAAATTTGGCTGGGGAGGAAGAAAAGGGAAATTGGACCCCTTCTGGGATATTGTCACTGAATGACAGTTTTATGAGTCTGAGAGCAATCAGATGTAATAATTTGGCTTTTTGTGTAGATGTATAATTTTATTTGGCCAAATCCAGACTTAGCCTGGATAGGTTGTCGGGGAGCCCTGTCACTCACCCATGTCCAACATCCTTCCCTTACACGCATCTTTGCCGTGTTTTTCAGGCTTCCCTCCCCCTCCAGGACCACCCCCTCCCTCTCTCATCCCCACCTTGGACAGGTATGTGAGCTGGTCTTCCACCTCGTCTCTCTCATGCGCGTGGAGCCCATGTTAAAATTCTCATCCCGATGTCCCATCTCGACCCCCTGTCCAACATGATGGCCTAGCAGCACATTAACTATCCATCGGTGTGCCTCCTTTGTGTGTGGGGAAAGGTGTGGGGGCCTCAGGCGCTGTAGCTTGGTAGGATTGGTCCAAGGGGCTAAGCCCCCTGCCCCAGAGAAAGACTGCAGATGGGATGGCCGATAGGCAATGGGGGAGACAGTGTACAGGAGATAATTAAGTGGTGCAGCACCAAAGAATTGGTTTAGCCAGATCAGACCGTCAGATAAAGGGTCACTTTAAACATTGCAAAAGCTTAATGACTAAATGGAGGGCTATGTGAAAACGTGTGGTGAGGGATTGTGGGTACTGTAATTGTCGTCCAGGGCATCGCGTGTCATTGATGGTTTTGCTGAGCAGCCGTTTAACCCGCACCAGGCACCCAGAACGCAATGTGTTTCTTTCCATTGTCACATCGGCTCAGCAAAACCGGGTAAATCCTGTGGTAACCTTTCGGGGAGAGTGAAGAATGAGAATGCGAGCTGACATTAAGCAGGCGTCGTGCTCTTATCTCAGAGGGGGTGGGTGCGTCGCGTCTGTTCCTTTTAAGCTGCTGTCGTATCTCCCAACTGTCTGATGTGAAATGCTGTAACGACCGACCCAGTCAGGCAGAACCCAGCCCCCCCCTCAAGCAAAGGGATTGGGAGGGAGAACAAAGGGGGCAGCAGGGCCTGCTCCAGTAGAGGATAGCCAGTTCATCCCAGAATCCTTCAGGAGACTTGAGTCTCTGCAGCAGTTTGCGTAAGAGTCCTTCCGGCACAGAACTAGGTTATGGCAGTCCGGGAACTGGGGGTGAGTGTTGGAGTTTACCGTCCCCTCCCTCTTCTGCCTTGTGTGGGAGGCATCCCTCGTCCTGTCCACCCCTCTGGATGAGCCCAAGCGGGGGGGTCATTAACGTGGGGCTTCTTGCTTGCCTTGCCTCCTTGAATGCCCACGGGAACGGCCGTAAACCAGAGAGCTGTGCTTAATGAGATTTGCATGGGGGAGCCGGAGACCGGTGACGTGGCAGGGGGGTGTGTATGCTCTTTGTCCAGCAGTGACCCTCTCAGCCAGCCTCGGTTCTTCTCTGTCAAAACAAGAGACAAAAAGCGGCCGTCCTGTCCAGTGATCTCAGTGGGTATGGGTTAGGTTCAAACCTGTTTCCTGCTGCATTTTAGACATTTGAGGTCCCACACCTTCGTAGGTTTGCTGGCATTTGTCTTCAACGCTTGCCTGCGGCTGGAGACTGCTTCATTTGACTTCCGCCGGACCTCATTCTGAACTCCAGACACAAGTTGCCATGCATTGGATAATCTCAACGGATGCTCTGCTTCTGATTCTGAATATTTACAATTCAGTGCCGTATTCTTACCATGCGGTGTTCTGATTTTAATTTCATTTGCAGCTGACCTCTTTCACAGGCTGTAAAATATCTATTTTATAGCAGGCTGTCAGCCAGATGTGCGTGTTCTTTTTAAATCAAGATGTTTAGTGGAATTATAAGGTCATAATTATTAATGCCTGTCCTTTTCTTAATAGCTTGAAGTTTGTTAGCTTGATAGTTTGTTGATTAAATCCAGTGTGAGAGGAACAGCTGCGTCAGTGCGTGTGCGTGCATTGCTTCCCTTTCAAGGCCTCAGAAGGTACGTCGGCACGTCCCGAAATAAATATATAAGAAAGGAATTGGACAGACCTGAAAGAAGGGCCGTCGTTTTGAGGGTATTTATAGAGCAGTGTGTTTGTCAGACACGAGAATCCAGCGCTTTTTGGACTCGACCTTCACGGCGGAAGTTTTCAATCGGAAGCAGGACAAGTCCGGTTCCAGCACCAGTCCCGGAGCCAATTAGCTCTCCTCATGTCGGATTTGAGGCGGTGCCAGCAGCTTCAGACTGGGCCAGAAGCCTTCCCACTAAATTCTGAAGAACCGTTTGAACACTGCCCCACCAGATGGCTGCCTACGTCGTCTTCTCCCCCTCCCTGTTTCTCAAACATGCGTCTTCACTCCTGTTCGGTGAAGTAAAAAGTGGGCCGGCTGAGCTGAACAGAGGGCTGCCTGCTGTAAAGGGGCCGGATGGACTCTGATGTTGGCTGCTGTGCTTTGAAGGGAGGCCTCTACTCTTGGAGGCCTGCATGCTTTGTGGCGGTCCACCAGCTATATTGTCATTTGTGTCAGAGGTCAAAGGGCAGCCTGTCACTGTGACTTCTGTTTTGAGAGCAATCCACGAGGACTTAGCTGTTCCCTACCGATAAAGAAGTGAAATTTTGAATGTAATGACTACTGTCCAAACCTGGACACTGTCTCTTGATTTTTCTTTCTCCTCCTTTCCTCCCTCCCTCCAGTGGACATACAGCTGGATACGATAACCGCCAAGTCCCGCCATACCCCTTCTCCACAGGTAGGTGGTGCCCTACTCTCACTTGTGGCGTTTGGATCAAGCCCTGAAGTTGTAATGCGAAAAGGCAGGGATGCTCTAGCCCCCAGTTGTGCTGCCTGTTTAATCTCATGATCGAAGTGATAGACCGTCTGTCCCCTCCTTCATGTTCATTGGCTACTCCTGCTGCTGGCTTCTCCTCCTCAATGATGTAGCTACATTTTGGAGCTGGGGTTAGTCATCTGTTCTACATGCATGGCTGCTTTGGTTATTTGTTTAACAGACACTTTCAAAGCAAATACAATTCACTTTAAATGGTGGTACAACAGATGCATCCTGGGATGACATCTGTTGCTCACGGTTGTTCCTCTTTGACTGTGTGTGTGTGTGTGTGTGTGTGTGTGTGTGTGTGTGTGTGTGTGTGTGTGTGTGTGTGTGTGTGTGTGTGTGGGGCAATCACTTTCATGCAGGCGCCGAGTTGAGATTGTGGCTGCAGTTAGACAACTGCCACAATCTCCCTCCCAAAGAGCATTGCCTTACCGTAGCCGGTATGATAATGTGGTCTCACTGCAGAGATATACGGCTGGTTAAGGACTCATTCCGGTAATCTACACATAGCCACATCGAGACCCAGGAGGTAGATACTGTTGTATTCGAGAGAGACATATTTAGCTAGAAATCAAGATCCAGTTTATATTAAAGCACTAGCTAAGCAGAACAGAAATGCTGTAATTGAGTTGGCCCCCCCAAACAGATGAGATGCCCTCAGCACCCGTTTCCTCCATGGGAGTTCAGGGGATAGCATTGAGGGCTACCTTAGCATCAGGCTTCCCCAAACAAACAGCCGTCTGCAGAGCATCAATCAGTCCTGCCAGGGGGATTGGCTGGCGCTGGTAATTGCCTGGGTCCGTCTGGCCATGGGTTGCCGGCAGCACCGCCGTCAGGGATCCGTGCTAGTAAATGGACCGGAATTGCCTTTCTGCTTTGGCCACCAGTCTGGCCCTGCTTAATGACCTGTGTCGTAAGCTGAGCCTGTTAGTGAAATTCTGTCGGGAGTGTGGCGTCCTGACCTTCAGTGCAGACTGGACTTACAGTAAAACTTTATTATGGTCATTTCTCCCTGGCTTCTCGATTTTCATAAATATGCCTTTTGAAGGGTGATGCTGAATCACAGTTTTCATCTTCAGTTGTGTTTCCATTCGTTTTACTTCCAGCTGTACAAACACTTTGAGGTCGCTTCAGCTTTTTCCCTCCATTCTTTGTCTTTGCTTTTTTTTTGACTGATAATTTTTTAATGGTGTTTTTTCCACAGGAAATGGGGGGGGGTGCAAATAAGTCAGTTGGGATTTGTCTGCGTGTGCCATGGTGATTTATGAGCCCTGTACCCCCTGGTCCTCACACAGGAGGGTTCCCAACAATGACTGGCACGGTGACGACCTGGCCAGGTCTGGTGGATAGCACCAAGCAGTGGGACTACTATCCGCGGCGGGACAAGGAGAGGGAGCGCGACAAGGAGAGGGACAGGCCGCGGGAGCGTCCTCACGAGCGGGACCGTGATCGCGAGCGGGACCGCGAGCGGGAAAGAGACCGTGAACGAGAGCACAGCCCCTCCTCTCCGGCCTACAACAGGCGAGTGATGGGTGTGACCCACAATCCCCTGTTCTGACACTCGTATTCATAGCTGCCATTGCTCTGACAGTTGCTGGGATGATGTCTGTTTTACTTGCTGTGGGGGATGCAGCTGAATGGAGGACAGGTCCTGCTGTTTTTATAGGAAAGCTCCACTTACTTAAAGTGACAGTGGCACCACTTTTGAGGAGCCTTGTGTTTAGGAAGCAGTGTCTGTATACACCAGTGTTTCTGGCTTTGCTGGCTGGTTGACCAAAAGATGGACGTCAGATGGACGTCAACTTTCACACATTCAGGTTACCCTCACGCACACAGATTTGAGTACAGATATTGAGCATTAACACTAATGTCTAGTGTGTCAGTGGTTTCTGTGGTGACTTTATTTAAAAAAAGTGCGTGGACTGTGTTGTCTTGATCTTTTTGACCAATGAGAGAATGAGTTTCTTTGGCCATGACCAATAAGAGCCCCCATCTGCTTAGTGATGAGGAGCGCTACCGGTACCGGGAATACGGAGAGCGTGGGTATGATCGGCACCGTGACCGGGCCAGCCGAGAGAAGGAGGAGCGTCACCGGGAGAGACGGCACCGGGACAAGGAGGAGGGTCGTCACAAGTCTTCACGCAGGTAACCCTGCCCCTGCAGTTATACTGTCAATCTGCCCTAACATTCTGGTGGGGGGGATTATTTCTGAAGTATGTTTCATGAGTGAATATGCCCTGCCCCCTCCCATCACCCCACCCGCAGCAGCAGCAGCAGGAGGAGGCATGACAGCGAAGAGGGAGATGCACACCGACGGCACAAACACAAGAAGTCCAAGAGGAGCAAGGAGGGCAAAGAAGCTAGTGAGGAACACACAGCTGAGCAAGAGAACCAGGAGGGTGGGGCAATGGAGTGAGCTGGGCTCTGCTCACTATCCCTGGCCCCTCCCCTCACACCCAGTACTACTGCTGTGGAACGTGGCTGAAGCTGCAGATGAGTGATATCCAGTCCGAGGCCACCGATGGGGTCCAGATTCCCATATTGTGAGAAAATATTGTTTTTGTTTGTTGTGATTCATGAATCCTCCAAAAGGACTTTGTATGTTTGTTTTGTTGAATAAAACAAAGATATCTTTTGATAAATGATTTGTTTGGCTCCTGGTCTGCTGTGTGTGGCATCTTGAGTCAATCGTGTCAATTAGAAGTGTTACTGTTCAGGGTCCAAATGTCCCATTCTTTTCCGATGCCAAATTGAGAAAATGATTTTATTTTGGAATAAATCGTGTGACAACTCGATTTTTAATCTGAAGGAGGTGCCATGTGTGGGTTTGGAACTGGTCCCAGCTGGTTTGGGCCTCTACGTGTCATGGGTAGTACCATTTGAAGGAAGTGAATGAGGATGTGCACAAGCTAAGGCCCCCCACTTCTGCTCACACTGCACATTAACAGATTTATTGATTATTTTACCAAAGGTACCATCAGATATATTACACTGGCTTGAGTATGTAAAATGAGTGGACTCAACATCCATCAGCATACCCACACACTGACGGTGACCTTGCTTCCTTTCCCCAAGTATGAAAATTTAGTAAGGCCTCCATAGACACCACTTGGTCTGCACAAATTATAAACACAATTACATTTTTTCATTTATGATACTACAATGACTTGAAAACAACAGTGTCGGAAACTGAGTCACAGATCTACTTGGCAAAGTGTCAAAGTCGACGGGTTGTTGAAACGCTCAGGAGGAACAGGGATGAGTCACAGTTCAAAGGCCATTAACAGATCTGTATGTTCAGACACCAACACAGGATACTGACGGCTCCATTCCACTGCATATGCTAAAATATAATGTATAATTAATATAATTGGCAACGTGTGTCTTGTCCCTGTAATTAGTCATCCTCCCCACCGTCCTCCTTGTTGAGGTCGCAATACTGAATCCAATGGAACATGGTGAATCTCATGGGGGGGACTCTTCTGAACTCCAAGCAAAAGTATTGGCTGTCTGTCAGGCCATATGACTCATCGGCTACGCCCCCATCCCGGCTCCTCTTACAGGAGGCTTCCAGGCCAGGACACGATGGTGAGTGTGATCCTGCCCCGGAGTTCCTTGAGTAGACGCACCAGCGCCGCATGGGCCATGCCCCACGTGCTCTTCCCGTTCACCTCCAGCAAGATGTCACCACACCTGTAGGCATACACAGGCATTTGCTGGTCACATGATACACAGCCACACCAGCACTCATATAGCACATGACATCCACGGCTGACTCGTGCATCAATGGTGAGGTCAATAGCATTTGAGGAAGATCTGTATGGATGTGAAGGGCTTTGGCTGAGCGAGCACTCCATACCGTATCCTGCCATCATTGTAAGCGGGGGTCCCTTCCACGATGGACCTAATGAAGAAGGACTGGTTGCAGTTGACCTCGTCGTGACCTCCCACAATACTGAAGCCCAAGCTTCCCGAGGTGCTCCTGCGTAGAACAATGTCTTTGCAGCAGTACAGGTGCCTGTAGGGGACACAAGACATGGATACATCCTTAGCCTGCAGGTTGTACCCTATAATCATCATTAATGCCTGGAAGTCTAAGGTTGATTTGCCATGAATGGTGTCCTGCCATCGATTGGATGGTTTAAGAATGAGCCCGTGAAATGCCTTGTTCCTTGAGGCTAATTGATCAGGAATGCTGGGATATGCGTACCTCTGAAACCTTGCTGTGACACTGGACCCCTGGGGGGTAAACTCATTCAGGAGTTTATCAGTGGTAGGCTAACCCCTAGCATTAACCACACTAGGTTAGTGCTAATCTTAGCCACTGCATATTACGCAAGAACCTCCTCGTGATCAGGAGAGCAGGGTATAGCTATAGCTTTACACTCCATGTGCATGCTAACACACAGATAACCCAGGTACTGAAGGAGTGATGCTCGCTTCAAGTAGTTCTACAATGGAAAGATGTGAGCAAGAAGGAACTGGGTGGGTGGAGTTTGGCCGTCTTGTTTGGACAGCACATTGGCTGCCTTCCACCGAGAGATGAGGTTACAATAATCAAGGCACGACTCTTCAAATATGCCAAAATTGAAGGTCAAGGCAATCATTTCTGACATAACCCATTTATGCATTCACATGACCTGAACCCTAAAACATATGATCTCCTGGATCAACCCAAATGTTTCCAGGTGGGCAAGCCTGTATTCAATTCAATTCAATTTTATTTATATAGCGCTGTATGTCCTTCTTGCAAGCCCAGGCTAGTACTGATTGGGCTTACGGCTACAATCATTTTAGCCTGTAAGCCTTGGCAGTCTCAGATTCCTCCACCCAGGCCAGAACCCTCTGAGGTGACAGGCACAAGGCTGGTTGGGAGGTCTTCAGCTCTTCTTGGGCAGTCTTTCCCAAGGGGGTAAGAACCCACATCAGAGGCCAGCTTCTCTTCAGCTCAGTCAGTCATGCCTGCAATCGTAAGACCGTGCAAGAACTGCAGTGGCTGGCAGAACTTGTGAGGTAAGTGATCCTGGAATCCCAGGGGGATAAGCGGAAAATTGGATCTGAGCTGAGGGGAGCTGGACAAGTCAGCTATTCAGGGGGACGAAGAGGGAAAGAGGCATAGCTGGAGGCTTGGGTGGAGGGAGAGGATTGGAGAGATAAGAATTGAGGAGGACAGAGGAAGTAAAAGGAGATAAGGAAATGAACACATGAGGAACTGAGAAAGTAAAGAAAGGCGGACAGCTCAGTTGGAGAGGGGTCAAGGCTCACCTGGGCAGCTGTAACCAGGACACCCACAGCGGGGAGTAATCATCATTCGGTAGTGGGAGAGGACCAGGGCTGCTAATATTGCCTGGGAGGGGCACCTCCTTGGGGGGCCGCATCTCCAGCACGCGCAGCACCACAGGAGACGAGGTGTTCTTTAGGTTAGCCACAGCCTCAGATCGAGTGACGCCTGTCAGGTCCATGCCATTGACGTTAAGTAGGATGTCTCCTGCAGAGGGCGACGTTTCACAGTGGGTCATGATTCAGCTGCATAATATACCTTCCCAATAAATCTAGTCTCTCCCTTCCGGCTGTTTACCTTTGCGGATTGAACCCTCCTGCCCCACCACACCATCTGGGTCTACGTTGGTGACGTAGATGGGCAGGTCCCACCCACGGCTTGACATGCCCCCTGCCACAGTCATGCCCAGAGAGTCATGTGGGTCCTTGGACAGGGTCACTGTCTTCTCATAGCATGCTGGCTTCTGGCAGGAGTCCTGTAGGGTGGCAACAGAGAGCCATGCATCTGAGTGCTGAGTGGTGTGTCTGTGTGTGTGTGAGAGACTCCCTGAAGTGATGAGAGAGCACAGCTGGGTGTACTGACCCAATTTTACCTGACGTTACTTCACCTAACCAGCTAACTAGGAGTACATGTGTATTTGTGTGTGTCCAGTGTCCATCTGTGTGCATGTGATGAGTTTGTTCATGATGACAAAGCACATAGTCTATACCAATCCCAGAATACTGCTCTGAGATGCAGCGATTAATTACCAGAAAATTTTTGACTTATTAGTTTTATTAATGTTCTTAGTTATTCGGGTTATCTTTCACTATGTGGATAATTTTTAAAACTGTGGCATTCTCAGTGGTATAGTGGTGGCCTGGCTTTGATTACATGACTGAAAGACCCCTGTGTGAGCTTGTTTTCTGGGGCCATAGAGGTTACCGCAGTGGTACAGTCACAGGGCTCCAAGTACAACTTTGCTTGTTTAAATCAAATTAAAACAGTGGGAACACACAAAGAGGACTGATTCCAGTTTCTAGCTCAGTTATGGGCTGCTTCCAGGGTGATTCTGGGGGCGGTCACTGATTGAAGGGGGAGGCAGCACAGGGGTGAGCCAATCTACAGAGTTGGATATTCATCGTTCTGGGTTTATGCTCAATATGAAGAGTTACTCCTTCTTTTACGGCAAGAAGTTTGAGCAGGCAAGCTGAGGTAAACATGGCCACGGGTTAGGTGGAGTCCATCTGGGACGCAGGAACGAGAGCATGCAAGAGCCTGCCTAAGTAGAGACAAATACACACGCACAAAGCTACACAAATACGCACAAATGCATGCAAACTGAAATGAAGTCAAAAGCAATGAAACGTACAAAAATGCATGTAGATGTGCACAGCTCTAGACGAACGCACGGAAGTGCGAACAAACGCTCAAGATCTAGACGAATTGTAGCACTAGAGGCAAAGGGAAGGATAAACATTCACCTTACAGGTAAAACAAAAGTGACACACTTAGTGTGTGAGTCAACTTCTAAATAAACAACAAGCCCTATTCAGCTCCGGGCACAGATTTGGCTTGTCAAGGGACAATGACATTCATTTTTCAATTAACAAAGCAAGACGAGATTATTCTCTTGAGACATGGAGAAACCAAAGGGTGTGAGCTGAATTGTCCCTTCTGAAGCAAGGACAGGAAAGCGATACGGACTGAGAGACACAGCAGAGCTTTTAGTAGAAAAGAAAATTACAGGAAATATATATATATGAATACAGAGCATGGCGGCTCAGTGGGTAGCTTTATTGCCTCACACCTCCGAGGCTGGGGGTTCGAATGTGTAGAGTCTAGTTTACATGTTCTCTTTATGTCTCATGGGTTTCCTCTGGGTACTCCAGTATCCTGCCACACCATGAAAACATGCAGTCAGGCTAAGCAGTGGCTGTAAATTGTCCATAGTGAATGACTGTGCCCTGTGATTGACTAGCATCCTGTCCATGGTGAGCTCTAGCCTTGTGCCCTGGTTTGTGTGTGTGAACCTCACCAGAAGGACAGATTCTCCATCCTCAGGTGAATAAGGTGGGGGCCCATCCATGCTCCACGGTGCCTCCTGCAGGATGTCTGGGGTAGGCATGCTTGTCTGCCGGGACACGATGAAGTGAACCCGCTCTTCACTCGCCTGAGGGACCAGACCAAAATCAGCACAGAACCAAACTGGACCGTGTACTACCACTACCAGCTCTGTCAGGACAAACACGTCACAGCTACTACCAATGGTTAAAACCAACTCATCTCACACCTAACACAACACAAGAGACACCCTTGACTGTAATGAATTATTAGAAATTTAAAATGATATTCTACCAGAGTTAATTCAGAATCAAGTCTAAACCATAACTAACATTACAGCAGGGTCACAATCAGTTGTGGACATTAACGGGTAACGAAACTGACTTTGTATTTGTGTGGTCCTCACCCCAGACCAGATGTCTATTTGTTATGGCCTGGCTACAATTGACTAACGCAGTGAGTTATCTGGCTCACAGGCAAATCAGTGATGGAAACATGCTAGTCATCACAGGTCCTTCTAGGGCCCTACAACCATGATCAGACATCATTTGTCCCTGTGTTAGTGTCACCAAGAAGCCTGCATTGCCAATCCTCACCTGCAAACAGCTCAAAATACTATTATTACTTCAAGACATTTATATTTATATGCAGAGGCACATGAACTGGTACACTCCCTGGCCACTTCAGTAGGTGCACCTAGCTAGTCCCAGGTAGGACCCACTTTGCATCCAGAACCACTTCAAGGTTAGAAAAGTTGTGAGAACCCAATCTACACTCCACTGTCGTAATTAGCTGTTATTTTCTCACTGGTAGCCTTCCTGTTTGTTTTAGCAAGTCCAGCCTTAAGCCCTCTCTTATTAAATTCTGTTTTTGGCATCGGCACCATCACTGACTGGATGCCTTTTGTTCATTACGCCATTCTCTACAAACCCTGGACACTTTAGTACAGTAAAAATCCCAGGAGGGAGACTTTTTGTGAGATGCCGGAACCTCCATGTATGGCATCGGCAATCTCTCCACGTTCAAGATCGCTTATGTCTGGCGTTTTAGGCATTCTATTGCTTAGCAGAACAGTAGATGAACCTCTTGACCCTGTCTGCCTGCTGAATTCATTTGTAGAGTCACAGGGTGCTGAATACCTGTGTGATGTGGAGTCACAGGGTGCTGAATACCTGTGTGATGTGGAGTCACAGAGTTCTAAATACCTGTGTGATGCAGGGTCACAGGGTGCTGAATACCTGTGTAATGTAGAGTCACAGAGTGCTGAATACCCATGTTATGTAGAGCCACAGAGTGCTGAGTATTCATGTGATGTAGAGTCGCATGGTGCTGAATACGTATGTGATGTAGTGTCACAGAGTGCTGCGTACCTGTGTGATGTGGAGACAAAGTATTGTATACCACACACGCATTCATAAACACAAACATGTGCACACACATCCTTGCATCTACAGCTCCTTGGAGAGTTCTCTAGAGCTGACTTATTGCCTAGTCCAGCTAACTATATTAATCCAGTGAACTTCATCTCACCTCCCTTTAACACAGGCCAAAATGTGCTATGCTGTACCCCTAAAACATAAAACTTGGGAAACTGACAGCAAAAGTTAAATATCCCTCAATCAATGACAACCAGGATAAGCCCTAATGTACAACCAAACCTACGAGTAACTCCATAACCATGGCCTCTTCCCAACTACAGGTAAATTTCCATCATGACTGCTGATTGACTGTGGAGACCACACTGCCCACTTACCCCACCGCAGCTCCACCCACTAGTGCCACCCCTGCCCAGGTGTGCTCACCTGTATGAGCAGGGCAGCCTGCTCCGGTGCACCGTAGCGCAGGTCGTGCCCATTGATAGCCAGGATGCGGTCATGCTCGCGCAGGTGTCCGTCCCGAGCCGCCAACCCCCCCTCCAGCAGGTGCAGGACGTAGACCCCGTGGGCGTCTGGCCTTCGCACCAGCTTGATGCCCAGTTGCTCGCTAGGGGAGCTCTTGGACAGCACCACCTGCAGGCTGTCTTCATGCCGCGGCGGGCTCTCCGGAGGCGGGGGGCTGGAGCGGTAGCGGTAACGCTGCTCGCGCAGCACGGTCAGGCGCAGCAGGGGACCCGGCTGCCGCAGCACAGCCAGGGCGTAGCAGTGGGGGACGTTGCTGATGTCGATGCCGTTCACCTGGGCAACGGAGCTCATGGTTAAGCGTGGCTTACAGAGAAAGGTGAGGGTCTGCGTGGGTGGGGCTCTGCATCTTTGTGAGTCTGAGTGTGCGATGGCATCATGCTCTGTGTGTGTGTGTTATTCCATACTGGTATAATGCTCTGTGTGTGTCTCTTTTCAAGAGAGTCCATCTTTAGATCCCAGCATTCAAAGGGCACACAGTTCAAAGCAGCGTCACCTTTGCAGTGACCTTTTTCTCTGCTAGATTAAGTCCGGCTGGCTCTTCTGCCATCACAGAATTACGAGACACAAAAAAAAAAAAGCCACCTGGTCTGCACGAAGGTGATCTCAGAGACGAGAACCTCGCCAGGGAACAGAACATTCTGGGCACCAGTCCCCAAGAGCCCAAATATATTTCATTTATCTTGATATTGCAGCTCACTGCTACCATGCCACAGCAGATATATTTACACACACTTTTAGTAAATAGGCACAAATTGCACATTAACAGCCGTGGAGGGGGTCGCTACACCCCCCAAAAGGAGGTACAGAGAGGAAGGTTTTAATTATGTGTGTATTTTAATGCAGTCTGGTATTGTTCACCTGTAAAAATCAGACAGGAGACACCACAAATACACAATTTCCCTCAGACACACACACACACACACACACACACACACACACCCTCTCTTCTTCACACCACGCACAGAGTTCACCAGTTCACTGTGTCCGTCACGCTGTCCCCACCTTGAGAATGGTGTCCCCCGGGAGTAACCGTCCATCCCTGGCAATGACGCCCTCCCTGTAGATATCCTGGATGAGGATGCGCACCAGCGGCGTCTCGTTGCCCCCGACGACGCTGATGGCCAGGGGCTCAGAAGGATCCGGCCGGTTGATTTTGATGCTGGTGACCTCGCCATCGGGGATCAGGTGATGCAACTGGGGCAGGGAAAGCACTGCGGGTGGGGGTGGAGGACAGAAAGATGAGAGGAGCGGCCTCTGTGGTGATTTAAACAGTCCCACTGCGAAAACCAAAATTCCTTCCGTAATGGGAGACTAAAGGTGTCTCACCACAAACACACATAACACGTAATACCAGATAAAGAGGTCCAGACTACAATGTGGACATACAAAGGCTATGCCCTGTTAGAAGACACACACACACACTCTTGTGATATGCTTGTGATTTGAGTCTTACCTTCCTGGGGCATACTGGCATTGCGTGTATTGTCCCTCTCCTCTGCACTCTCATTTGTCACTGCCGTCCCACTCTTAGTCCGCCGGAGGACGCTGAACGCACGGTTCAGCCGCCGGAAGGATCGGCTCCGAACCGATGAACGGTCAAAATTTCGAGCTGTAGGTGATGTAAAGAGATTCTTAGTCCAGTATAGTAATGCCTTGTCATACCTTACCTGTAGCCAATTATCTTCCTGTACCAACCTACCGCAGCATCAGCTAAGCCAATCACCTTCCTGCACCAACCTACCTCAGCATCAACTAAGCCAATCACCTTCCTCCACCAACCGGGCTTGGCATCAGCAAAGCCAATGAGCTTCCAGGACCTGCTTGCAGCAGGTGCAATAGAACAAACTGCTATTCCCTTTTTAAACCTGCACTGTCCTGGTCCTGAGTTCCAGGTTCAACACTGGCCCTTGCATCTCAGAGACTAAACAGAGGACCCACGCCCTCAAGACACACATACTCGAACTCACACTCACATTTCTTGGTGCTGCTGCGGGCAGCCAGGTTCGTGGTGCTGCCTGTCTGGCTATTGTCCTCGACACTGGGGTCAAAGGCAGGGTTGACCAGGCCAGGATCATCGGACAGCAGGGCGACGGCAGCAGAGGCTGTTGGGGTGATCTCAGAGGGCAGCGTGGCCACAGCGAGCTCAGATGTGCTGTCAGTACACTCGCCTTCCTGTGATCGCCGCTTCCGGTCTGTTGAGAGGCCGTAGTGTGAAGCTCCCTTGCACCTGTGGGGAACAGGGCTCAGCAGGTCAGTCATGCCAGGTTTCTGCTCGCATTTAACACTGGCCACTCCTTTAACCACACCCTCTCATTTATTACATTAACTACTGGCCATAGCCTTAACCACACCCACACACTGATCACCCCTCCCATTTACCATTAGTCGCTCCTTTAAAACACACCCACTCCCAGGTCCCGTTTACTACTGGTCATGCCTTTAACCACACCCATCATGATTGGCACTCCCAAATCACCATGCACATACAAGAGTTCTCAACATCTCCTTTCTCAGGCCATACCTGCGTTAGCCACAGCCACTTGCTTGCGGTACACCATGGCCCACAACCCTTATATGCTATTGCAATGGCCACAGTATGTACCAGTGTGGTAGCCCCAGCCACTTATTCCCTCAGGGTGTTCCTGGGCCACTCACTGCAGACTCACATGCATTGCTTCTAAGTGCCAGGATTCATCTGCAGCCTTTTATGGTCCATGCACATGAAAGGAATAGCAAAGCATAAGAAAAGGCCACACAAACAACCCACATATCTACTGCGCTTAACAAAACAGTCCATCAGGTCACACAAAGTCCCATGGTGAGGTCTCCATGGAAACAGGATTAACAATAATCTCTGTGATGAGTCGAACAAAATTCTGACCCTCACCTACGAAGGATGTGGCCCCTGAGTGTCAGTTGCCTCTGGGGTGAGATAAGCAGTTTGCTCTGAGAACCTCTCGCTGACCCTTCCTGGGCTCAAATGGCTGTTGTAGGGCCTTTCACAGAGGTTCTGTTTCCTAGCAACTGGACAACAGCCATGGAGAACTTTGCACAGTCAGGCGGGTACATTAAGTGGCTGTTAAACCGAGCAACTGTGTTTGACTGGGGAATTATGTTATTGTCCAGAGTGGGTGGCAGTAAGCGTTACTTCTGCAGCCTTGGTGGGCGGAAGCATCTGAAAACATCTAAAGCTGACAAACTCAGCAGTGCTTGTTTATTAACAGTCACGCCAAGTGCGATTGTGCTTTTTTATTCTGAAGTAGTCTCTGGTCAAGGCACTTGGCCCAGAGCTAGGGAGGAAATAATATCTTCATTGGGAGAAAGTTGGTCCTTTACAGTAGTGATAGGACAAATAAGGCTTTAAAACCTTATCCAACTATCACCAGCATTGACTGGTTAGTTCGGGATACTCCCACCCACCATGGGTGTTGAAGCGTCATTTGTCCCATTGCTACTTTTTATGATTAACGGGGATCACGTGGGGATAAGGTTGTTCGGCATGCAGCAAACTGGCATGAAGAGAAAATGGTTGTTTCAGCAGGGGCCAGAGAAAACAAACGAACAGGTGGGGGCAGTTTGAATTGGCCTGACAGCAGGGCTTTGCTTGCTACTAGGGGCTGGAAAAACAGAACCTACAAATTTACATGCATTGCAGGGAATGAGAAACAGGTGGAGAAAATCAACAGACGAATCTCCAACCGCTCGCCTCTCCCTTCTGAAAGCCCGCCCCCGTCATTTGTACAGAAGTCTAACCAACATCTGAAAGAAATGTAAGCTTCTGTAGCAACTCTAGACTCAAAGAGGTATTCTCAGAAATGGCTAACTTGGTTCATTAACTGTGCTAATGGAATTTTGCCACAACAAAATTCTAGACCTTTCCCTGGGGTGCCTGAAGCAACATAACCACGTTCAGTCACAACGGTGCAAAAAATGCTGATGGGTAAAAAGATTAACACACAATGTGCTCCATTTTTACATGTGAGGATATGTTGGACCTTCGCGTCGGCCTTTTCCTTGAACATCAGCATGCCCCTTTTAAAAATCTTTTTATATTTCTATTATGGGCCATGAGCTACCTCATGACTAATGACAGAAGTTGCCTTAGTGCTTAGCTTAGCACTTAGCTTAGCACTTGGCACTCTGCTCTGGGGCCCATGTCCTTAGGCTAGGTACCAGCCACTGATTCTGACTCAGGCCAGGATTGTGGTGAGAGACTATGTGACTTTGTGTCCTCTCAGTCATCTGTTTCGGTAGGCTGTACAACTTTTACCGGCCCATTTCAGAAGCATCAGATAAATTAAATTAGCGCATGCTAACGCTCTGGCCTTTTCAATAAGCAGCCGCTGGCACGCACCTACAGTACTCATTAATACATTTCTTTCAGCCTTCACAAGAAGCTCAGAAGGTTTCACTCTTATAACAACCTTGTGTTAATGTTGGAGATGTAATGTTGATGGCAATCAACTTCTAATTATATGCCAAAGATAAAAGTGGATACTTAGTCTCTCAAAAGTCTCCTGGACACTTAAGTTAATCAAATCAACATGACATCTTTATCGGACAATGGGGAAAGATGGTTTTATTCTATCACACACGCTGAGGGTGTAAGTGAAAGGTGCTTTTTAGACAGCCTGAAGGCTATGAGGCTCTAGGTGTGTGTATTCTATGAACTCTAGGTGTGTATATGTTCTACTCAAACATGAGAGGTGTGTGTGATGCTCGTATACTGTAGGTGTCAATGTGTTTATTTGTATGCAATAGAAATGTATAGGTTCTATTCATAGGCTGTAGAGGTGTGTAGGTTCTATTCATAGGCTGGGTGCATGTTTTATTCATAAACTTTTGGTGTGTGTGTGTGTGTGTGTGTGTGTGTGTGTGTGTGTTCTATTTGTGAACTTTAGGTTTTTGTGTGGGTTTTATTCTTAGTAGGTGTGTTAGGCTTATGGTCTTTGACTACATGTATGTGTTTAGACCCTGGTCCCTGTGAGGGTTCTACTTTTGGACAAAATGCACATAGACTGTGATGACCTAAATTGCTGAGGCATATTTCTCCCTATCTTTGTGTCTTAGTTTCTGGCTGAATCTCTGTGAAGAGTCTCTGTCTTCAGGGGTGCCACGAGTCAGAATAGGTTTCTGTTAACACAATCTCTGCTGTGCATCATCCAAACAATGGGATCTGAGGAAAAGATTAAGAACATCCCCCCACTTGTCAAAACATTTTCATGAGGGATGTCTCAACATCCTGCCTCTACTCTCCTCGCTTGAGCAAAACAATAATTACAGGATTCAGTAGAAGCTCGAAAGAACAGCCTGGATGGCGACTCAAGTGGTGACAGTCAAGAGGAACTCACATAAGCATAGAACTCATTAAACCCCTCAAGGTTCTCCAATCCTCTTTGGTGTGAGTGGATTATCCACTCTCACCCAAACACTGCTTTCACTGTCATTAAAACAGCACATTTCCAATCAGCCAGGAAAGAGGGTAAGCCTCAGTTCAAGATAAACAAAGACAAGTGCAAGCTAGCAGACACTAAGGGCTAACCCTACCCCTTAGTGTGGTGTCCCTGCCTTCCATGAAAATCTTCTATGAAGGGTTGTGGCTCTACGCCAGGACTGAGACTTCCTCAAGCAGTGAGCGATTCTTCTTTCGCCTTTTAAGGGGTCTGCATCACACCGTTTCCTTTGCCTTACCCATGACAGTTCCTATCTGCAACCTAAGCTTAACCCTACCAAGCTTTATATCTGGGGCTCAGGCTCAGAAATAATGAACACAGGTTATTGTTGTTGGTGCGCTTGGCTGATCAACATCATCAGAAAAGACTGGCATAAATTATGAATAAAGGAGGGATAAAGCCATCTTATTGGGGAAAAAAAATTGCACTCCCCTCTTCAGAAAGCTACTTCTTATGTTTTTCCAGGAGGATTTCTTCACTAAGCTTAAAGTGAGAAAATGAAGTATTAAACAGAAGCCTGATCATCCCTTGTTGTCATGTTTCTGCTGAAGAGAGCACCACTCTGACAGTTGAGGGAGGGTCATGGTGGGAAAGGAACAGGATGAATTGCCTCTGGCCCCCCAACTTTGGAGGAATCCATGATTCCCTTTGTGTCCTGCACTCTGTTAGAGGGACTGAATGAGTCTGGTTAGGGTTTCACTCTGTCTTTAGGCAGTATGGTTTTATCATGAAGACATGGACATGGTCCCACTCACACGTCCCAACAACTTTGGATTCTCCTTTATTTTTACCAACCCCAGGAAACAACAAGCCAGTTTGACAAGATCTTTTTTCACAATTTTTCATTCAGGCTGGTGAGGTTTCTTTGTCCCATAACTGTTTCTTCTCGAGGTTCATTTGGTCAAGGAAATGATGGAAGTGTGTGCTGAGCTCACAACACCAGGATCCAGTCTGATAGCACAGGCAGCTGTTCGTTGATGTCAGTGCCCCTGCTTCCCTCAACCCTGCCATCTCTGGAGTTTTGCAGGGGCCACGTGCAACCTTAAGCACATGACCACCTCAGAGTCCTTATAACCTTCATCCACTGAGAGCACTGATATTGTAATAAAGATGGGCCCAGGGTTGTGGACTCTTCTCGGTAGCACAGGCACCTGTTTGGGAGTGCCAGACATTGGCAAAGCTTGACATTACGAGAGGGACTGCAGACAGCCGTCACCTTACTTGATCCCACGCCTGGTGGCCAGCGGCTTGGTCACCTGTCCAGGACATAGTGGAACCTGGCTGACTTCTCCAGTACTGCCACTCTGAGTGATGAGGAGACGCTGGCTGGTGTTATGGATTGTGATGAGTTCCTTGCTTTGAGCTGTCTGTCCGTTCATCATCCTGTCAATCACCCATCCTACACCACCTCAATACACCCAGGCAGGTGACTGAGGAATGTTCTCGCGATCCGCTCTTGGAATGGCACAACCGTCCATATCACAGGAGGTAGAGGTTTCACACAGAGCACGGGACAGACAGATGATTATCCAACATACATCTTGTGCATGACGGCAAGGGAATGGATACTCTGGCTAAGGTGTCTTTAGTGGCATGGCTGGGACTCCATGATGGTTAGTATCATCTGAATCACTGTATAATATTGACTTTAGAACTGTGTCTGTTATATCTTCTATATGACTGTACCTGTCCTGCCTTTTAGACTGTCAACCGTAGATTGAAGAACTGTCAGTTATCCTCTGTATGACTGATTCTACTAACCACTGCATTTTTGCATCATTGTTGCTGTGACTTCCTCTGTGATTGTCTTTATTACTGTCTGAGCTTATGGCTGTGATATCTGAGATGGTCTCTGTAAAGGACCTTATAATTGTCATTATGTTTCTTCACTTTATTTGAATCACTCTATGGTTCTGAATTAGGTTACAGAGTCACACAGAGTCAGCTGCAGGACAAAAGTGTTTATCAACCAGCTGACTTGCCTTTAGAATAAGGTCACCGCGGCAACTCTGCAGTTTCTTAGGCCCTGAATAGCTGTATTCTACTCTCACCGCCAACTACCCAAACATGGGATTATCCCAAACACAAAGTACTGCCTGCCAGAACATGGGATTAACCCAAACACGCAACGCATTTTACTCAAACATAGGATTAACCCAAACAATGTAACATCAGGAAACATGGGATTAACCTGAATTTTGTATGCCTGAACATGGGATTAACCCAAACACCAAATATGGTTTGCTCAAAACATAGTATCAGCAAAATACTATTAATCCTGTCTGCTCAAGACTGAGATGAACCGAAGCTACCACAGCTGTCTGCCAAAACCTGGGCTTAACCCAGGCAGAAAGTACTTTTTGTTCAAACACTTAACATTGTCCATTGAATTCATGGGTATGTTAAATATTGTCTGTTAGTTAAATTAGGCTTTACACAGGAAATGCTGACTGATTCGATGGAGTGTTGTCTGAATCCAGGTCAGTTTATAAATCACCAGGTGATTCACTTCACGTGGGTCCATTTCAGGGTCTCCCCTCCGTGCAGTGATACAAGTACTCCACCCACCAGTATTGGAGGTTCTGGCCATCTCCTTTAAATAAGGGATTGGTAAACAAGATAAAGATGTGTATTTGTGTGCTTGCATAGTGTGTGCATATACAGAGCTTTTGTGTGTGTGTTTACTGTTAGTTTCTGTCTGTGCGTAGTATGTGAAGTTATATTTTTGTACGTGCATGTATATGTCTGTCTGTAGTATGTCTTTCTGGCCCCCCATAACTCCTGCACAGATGTGTCAAGACAAGCAGAAAACATATTTCATCTAAACAAAACCCTCAGTTAGCAAATTTTGTCCTCCTTGCTTCACACTTATGGACTCTAAATGACCTTGCAAAATTATTTGCAGGATATCCAATGCTGAGCTTTGAATTAAGCTCAAAATGAGGTCCCTTCATTAGCTGGAGCTGCAGGAGAGACATGGCTTGCAATGACGAACTTCACCTGTCGTTGGTTTGTAATCCTTTCCTTTTGTGGTTGTATGTGAGGGCTCAAGCCTAACTGCAGCAGAACCTAGATTCTTTTATTGTATGGTTTACGAGTATGGGAATGGTGCCCTGAGGACAGTGAGAACCAAAGTGATAAGAAAAACAATTTAAAAGAATTTGAGTTTGCACATGAAGGTGTATGTTTCTGGGATCTTGCATAACAAACACGTGTTCGTCTGTCTGTCTGAGTCACCTCACAATGAGTTTATCAGAATCAGAATGCGTGTTTCTGTGTATGCGTGTATCCATGTTGCTCGAGAAATGAGTAAGTGATCATAAGAGGCAATGACATTTAGCCGACATTCAGATGCGGTACATGTATAGGCCGTGAGTGCATAATTTTTTTTTCAAGCTAAACATGTCGAGTTTGGAGATGTGGTAGCAAATGAACCAAACGTGACTTCTACTTGACTGATGAGTGTGTGTGTGTTGAGAACAGTGGGCGAAGAATAATTTCCAGCTCTGGAACCTTGGAAGTATGAACACCACAATCCTGTCCTGTTCTTTGTAACAGGATCACAGTAGACTTAAGTTTTCCACACCCTTTCAGGTAAATTGACAGAATCACTGATTGTGTAGAGGAAAGTTCACCTCCCCTAACAGGTTCCTCATTCCTGGGAGCCACCTTAGAAGGTTCAGCCAGTAATTCAGTATAACCAGCAGCCATGTAACTTTAAGCTATAGTTAATAATACTGCTTTAATCAGAAGTGCCAAGTGAGAGCCAATCAATCAGAGCTGCAGTCAATTGACAAAGCCTGAATCTCAGGACAATGGCTAATCTCAAATCTAAAACCAGAAGCTTGGACTAGTGATATGGAGGTACAATTAATAAGCATTGCCAAACTACAAGCATTAAGCCAGTTCCCACTACAATAACCTGGACAGCAATGGGAAGTGTGGATAGACTCCTGTAGTGTTTCTGTCTGCTTGGAGATACCCTGGTGAAGACCATCTGGTCACTCACGTCAGCATGGTCAATGCATCTCAAATTGTGCCTCACCTCACCCAGCCTCAGCCATTACCCTGCTTAGATGGCTTCTTGGATTCCGAGTGCAGCGAGGGATGGTGGGCATTCACGGGAATGAGCGCTGGGAATAAGAATTCATCTTTTCATTTATTTATTCTTTTAGCTTGTAATTGTATACTTCCTGTCCCATGTATACTTTGGCAGTACGAGTGATTTTTCTTGATATGTTAATAAAGCAAAGTGGACCTGGGCGAGACGGGGACTTTATCTACATCTGCAGGGTTGTTTTTCTCCGTATCAAAGGACTTTGTAGAATCGGCACTAGAAAGGAGAAATGCTGACAATCTGTTCATTTTCATTTAATCTGATTCCCTCCACCTTCCAGACAGTACACACATCTCTTCCAACAGTCTTTCCAAATCATTCTGAATTTTGTTTACCTGCCTGCTGCCATATTTTATTAGGAAGGTTTCTTCAGTGATGCAAATCAGTCTACCTAAAAGTGCAAGGAAAATTAATATCTTTCGGTACCCTGTCTTGCTTTTCACAAAGAAAGTTAATAAAAGATAAAAATAGCAAGCTTGGCAAACTCTGCAGTTTTGGTTCAATATCTGTTGATCCCGTATTTGAGACACTCTTGTTCTCTTAACAATCTGAGCACGTATGGCTTTATCTATCCTAGCAACCAAATCAGCTCTGACTTGATCTGAGAGCGAAACAGAGAAGAGCAGGGAATAGAGATAAAGAGGCAGCGGTGGGAGAAAAAAGCTGAGCGTGAGAGAGGTTGTAGTTTACAGCCCATCCTGAATACCTGTCAAACACGGAGTAATACACGCGCAATTCTTTTTCATTCTTCTCTTATTGCCGTGCTTCGCATCACCGTACATCTCCTCTACACGTGTACATAGACTAACGACACGACATTTGGCCATCTTGTAAGTAACGTTTCCATCAAACCCGGATTCCAATTTAAGAAAGAGAACAGCAGAGGTAAGGCGAGAGAGGAGGAGAATGGGGAAGACTTCCCGGAGTCAGGGGACGAGGGAGATGGACTGCTCTGTGTCCCACACAAAGGAAGGTGGACAAGACATCGGTGTTGTCCAGCCAAGCTGGAGCAATGGTGAACACGTCTGTCACTCCCCGTCCCTCGCCTCCTGTCCCTCGCCTCCTGTCCCTCTTGGGGCTCCATCCCAATGGAGAGAGCATATTTACACACAATGGGGTACCAGTCTGACCCATATAGTACAGGGCCAGAGAACAGCACTCTCCAAGTGACAGAGCAATCCAAGTGTAAGCTGCCCTCTTTCGAGGTAGGTCTTCTCTGTGCCTCCTATCAACCACTGTGTTGCATTCGGGGGACAGATGGGACCCCTGGGAATGAATCAGCCACCCAGCAGCAGCCACCCGCCAACGCCTTCTCCCTTCTCAGCCCTGGAGCTGACGTTCACAGGGCTCCCAAGGAAGCTCGAAAACACAACGGTTTCCTCCACACGGCATGAATATATGAAATGTGCCTCAACAAGCATTTTACAAGATATTTGGAAAAGATTTTTTTACACTAGGGGCTGCTGTGCTTACAGACACAGCCCTTCTAAAGAATCAAGTCACAGGAACACAGCGACTGCTGTGCTTGCAGATGCAACCCACCTAAAGAATCAACTCAAGGCAACACAGTGACTGCTGTGTTCACAGGCACAGCCCTTCTAAAGAACCAAATCATAGAAACTCAGTGACTACTGTGTGTACAGACAGCCCTTCTAAAGACTCCAGTCACAGAAACTCAATAACTGCTGTGTTCAGAGCCACAACCCTTCTAAACAATCAAGTTACAAAAACACAGTGACTGCTGTGTTCACAGGCACAGCCCTTCTAAAGAACCAAATCATAGAAACTCAGTGACTACTGTGTGTACAGACAGCCCTTCTAAAGACTCCAGTCACAGAAACTCAATGACTGCGGTATTCAGAGACACAACCCTTCTAAACAATCAATTTATGAAAATACAGTGACTGTCAGAGGTTCAGCCCATTTAAAACAGACTGATTCACAGAAACACTGTGACTGCTGCGATTACAAGCACAATCCTTTTAAAGGACTGACTCACGGAAACACAGTGACTGCTGTGATTACAGATATCAGCTGTTCAAACACACCCAGCCTTGGCTCATACCTTTTACGCTGAGCCAGGTAAACCCAGTGCCAAACATGGCAATATGAGGTTACTGCAGTCCAGTAAAAAACACCAGGAAAATCGATGAAACAATGCCACGTTGGTTAGCCCTATTTCACCAGAGCCAGGGCGAAGTGAGATCATAAGCACACATATGGGTGTCCATGTGGACCCTCACAAAATTCTGCATCATCAAAACACTGACCGCAGCTCAGAAAACTTGCTGCCATGGCAACTGTCTTGGCCCATTCATCAAAATACCAAATATATGTACATGCACACACCAAAAACAGAGAAATACTTAATGTCACGACTAAAAGCTTATTATCCATCCCAGGAGAGACCCTAACTTGGAATCCAAACCGCTTCGGGAAAAATTCCAGTACAACGCTCAATTTTTAAGCGACTTTGCGTGTGGTAAGCAAATTAAAAATTTTAAGTACTGTACTCGGAATCACTGACACGCAAGCAGTGCATGTTGTGCATAGCCTCACGGCACGCATAATGTACTGCGTGCAGGTGCGCGGAGAAACACACACGTCCCCAGGACACGCACAGGCGCACATACAGAGGCATGCACACGCAGACACACACTCATACTCACAGCTCTGAGTACAAGATGTGCAGGTTGCCCACATTGTCAGTATAGTTGGCCGGGCTAAGCCAGGGCAGCACCAGCAGCAGCAGCGCCTTCATGCTGCCCGCTCCTCTTCCTCCTCCTCCTCCTCAAACCTTCAGCGTGGCTCCCCGCGTCCCTCACACCCTACGGCCCAGCATGCCGCCCGCGGACGAGGCGGCAGGTGCAGTGGGACGACGAAAGCTAGGAAGAGGAGCGGGAAAGGACGGCCGGCAGAAGAGAATCCGGTGGCAGAAACGGGGTAAGCGGCGTGACGGCCACACACGTTTGTAGCGCGGTGCGCGGGTCTACGGGACTAATCTGTGCCAAACACCGGGGGAGGTATAAGAGGATTACGGTGGGTGGGTGTGTGTATGCGCGTATGTGAGTGGGGCACAGTAAAGACTGGCACACAGCACAACGATCTGATGAGACTGTGACTTATACTGCAGCAGCAGCCACTGGGAGGCAGGCATGGAGCAAACCAACGCCCTGCTGTGGTGGGGGGAGATGTGCAAAGGATACTCGCTTCATCTCCCTGCTCACACCAACCCGACAAGGTCCTGCCTCCACCTTCCGACCTTCCTAAATTTGCTTCAACCTGATGGGTGGGAGAGTCTTGGCTGGGAGTGTGGGGAGGGGCTCTACCTCCAGTTAGAACTCCGCAATCCCCCTATTCCCACGCAACAGTGGCACAGGCCAGATGCAAAAGCTCAGTCACTTGCTCAGAACTACATGGATTAAAATAATGTCAATTAATTCAATTAAATGATTAACCAAGTAATTAAAAATGATAGAGAAGACAAAAATTTGCAAAGTGGAGGATCTTTTGTGAAAAGAAGCTCAGGATGATTTCTGTCTTTAATCTCCACTGCCTCTGAAATTCATTTTCTCTCCCTCGCTCTCTGCATCCCCCTCCTCTCTGATTTAGCAGACTATCACTGCCAGAGGCTCAGCTGGGTCTAAAGCTTGTTATGAGGAGAGGTTGTTGCTGTAGCACCCACTGTGTTCTGTGATAAGGGGGGAGCTTGTTATTTTCTTTCTTTGCTACACACTTTCTGTTCACCTTGCCTTCCTTTCTTCCTCACTCGCTCTCATTCTCTCTCTCTGTTCCTATCTCTTCCCTTCCCAGTCTTACCCCAATTGATTCACTTTATCAACAGAGCTGACAGATATTTGTTTTTCTCCAGACTATGAGCCCCAGCCCTAATAGCATAAGCGCGAGGACAGCAGTACTCTCGGGGGAGGGGGAGTGGGGGGATTGTAACCATCCCTATACCCACTTCACAAACCTGCATTTCCCTCAATTTGTTTTCCACTCCATCTGTCTCCCTGTCCCCTCTAACCCATCCCCATCACAGGGCCTGATCCATTTGTTAAAGTTCCCCAATCCCCTCAGAACTCAAGACACACGGCATCTCCTTTCAAGCAGAGCTTTTAGCTTTTAGAGTGAACAAGCATATTGTGAGAAAACGTCACAGTGGCAGGCAGCTTCCAGAAGGTGTTAAATAAATATGGACTATGGACAAAGCAAGTCCAGCTGCCTGTGCCTCTATCAGGCATCTCCAAGCATCTTTCCACCTGACAGCGCAGCCATTTCCCTCTCTGGCTACCTCTCTCTCCTGTCCCTCTCCTATCTCTCTTGTGGTCTCATCTTTACTGGGTGGGTGTGGCATTCTGGCAGCTTGTGACATTTGTCAGTTTCATCTCCCAGTTGTCCATCTCCTCTGGGTGGGAAGAACCCTATGATGTGGGCATGGCTACTGAGGCTGTGCGCATCACCATCAACTCTGCCCGGCTGATTGTCGGGAAGGCATATCGGAGCAATTCACCGGTACGGAAGTGACAATCCAGCACCAGAGAGTGGGTATGGGGGGGGGGGTGCAGGCACTCTGAGGAAATTGGTGTGTAATTGAACCATTGTAACCATGCAGTCTGACAGCATTCATTACACACGTAATAATGAAGACAGGCCCCCCCATGACAAATTCAGCTGCTGATGTACCACTCTGCAACCACATGGAGAGACATGGATTGGTTCTGACCAGACTGACTAATCAATACCAGGCAAGTTAACTCATACTTGGCCAAGATTAATTCTGGTACTTGGCTGTGCTTAATATTGGGCAGTGACCTGTGCTGTGCTGGGGGCTGTGTTGGGAAAGGGGCTGTGCTGTGCAGGGAGATGTGGTGGGAAAAGGAGCTGCATTGGGAATAGGGGTTATGTTGAGAAGGAGGTTGTGTTGGGGGGGGTGTTGTCGGAAAGGGGACTGTGTTGGGAAGGCAGTTGTGTTGGCATGGAGCTGTGTTGAGCAGGGACTGTACATCGTCATGGAAAATTTTCACTGTAGCCCAACACGGCTGCTTGCCACGCCTTCTAGGGAAGACACTATAGAGAGCAAAAAAGCAGGATGGGCAGGTGCATCAGCATGCAGGTCAGGGCTGAACTACACACTCCACACGAGCCCCCAGCCCAATGCCATGCTCCCCTACCACCACCATTAACTCCAGAGACACTCCTGTCAGTTAACAGCTCCAGCTGAACAGGGTCAACTGAAAACAGCCGTACACAACCGGTCTGACATGCTCTAATGTGACAAAAATGTGGCTAATGGAACAGCGATAGCAAGCCTCTTCTAGTAAAACAGCAACAGCTGAATGAGTACACATGCCTGGTGAAATGCAACTAGTCAAATACCACTTTAACAACACGAACATCCAAATGACCAATCAAAATCATGGCAAAAGTCACATGACAATTGATGCCCAACTATTGCACAATGGACATTAATGCACCACCATCTAACCTAGACTGTTGTGATAAAAGGTCCAAATTGACCACAACTGACACTGGTCGGCAGTTTGAATACCAATGATCACAAAAATCATCCACAAAAGCAACCCAAATCTGTAAGAAGCCAGTGAAAACCTGAGCACAGAAGACAGGAAATGCCAGATGGCAACCTCTGCATCTCCTCTTGAGACCTTTTTAAGAGCTGAGGAATCAACACAAAAAGCATCAGACCGAAGGGGGTCTGGAAGCTGTGACTTGAGACAGAGCTCCATGGAGATCAGTTTTTACCAGACGTGTTCTTGGATTCAGTACTAGGATGGTGCCGGCTTAGTACTTTCATTATCAGGTTAAAACGATCAGAATTTAAACCTCATACTTTTATGAAAGCACATGACCCCACTGATTCATCTTAGACTTGTATTTGCCTACTCGGACTCACCTACTTGCACTCAGATTAGTCTTAGACCAAGATCTGAGGACTGCTTTGAATGAGCCATAGAGGAGCCAGCTCTCCTGGTTTTTATGGCAGACTCACCTGTGTTTGAGATGGGCCTCTAGCTCACCACGGGCCAGGATCTCGGAGCAATGCTCTGAGAAGGGACAGACCACCATCAGCTTGTCCAGGAGTTTGCACACCAGCAAGCTAGACTTGCGGCAGTCCTGTAGCAGGAGAGGTTGCCGGTCCACAGGGCAGAAGTCCTTCTCCAGCAGGAAGTTAGTCAAACACTCAGTGCAGAATGTGTGTCCACATGGTGTGTCCAGAGGCACAGTCAATGGCTGAAGGCAAATATGGCACACCAGGTCGTCATCCACCTCCTCCTGATAGTAGTACTCATGGTTCTCCTCCAACAAGTGTCTCTGGCCACAGGCGTGGCACAGGCTGGGGGTCTCAGCATGCTCCCCCAGCCTCATCACCTCCAGCTGGCTCATCGTCCTGATGGTCCTAGGTCCACCAAGGTAACATGGAAGGGAGGGGCGGGTCAGAGCTGAGACCAAATTTGTGAGGATGACAGGTCCTCACATTACTGCAATGGTGACTGCTCTGTGATGAAAGGAAAAAAAAAGCAGGTGATGCAGTGGTTAGGGAGCTGTAGTTGTAGGTCAGATTCCTTCAGGATAGGGCCAGTTATACCCTTCAAGGTGGTAAATAATCTACAATTAATCTCCAGGTATTGGAAATGCAAGCAATCTCAGGTATTTTGGGTAAAAAACTACAAGTTGAGGATGAAGAGGACAAACATTGTTTGCATTTCCTTACTTGTGATTCTCTGAAGACAAATACCAACCAATCAAGCTACCCTGTGTCTTAAGCATGCACAAACTCGAACAGCCAAATTCCAACCAGAATCTACCACAATTCCCACACATACGTGTAGGCTGGATAAGAACCAATGAGTTCTCCCTGCATATCTGCCATTTGATGGAATCAGAATCAAATATTCTCTTCAGTGTCTCAGAGGCCTGATGGACTTGCACAGAACCAACAACACAGATGTAAACCTGCCAGGAAATTCCAGTTACCCTGTAGCCCCGAGATACAACCACACCCCAGTAAAAGTTACCTCCTTAATCAGCCAAGAGAAACAGACATGAATCAGCTCGCTGACACTACTGACATGAACAGCTCTATGCAAAATCATCAGCTCACTATCGCTACTGTCATGAGTACATTTAAGTTGACCAAATAACAGTGTCTCTATCAGTGACTATTCCCTTTCAGTATCAGGTGATAAAGTGGCCATTTCACCAGATCTCCTGGCTATCCTTTCCTGAATGAAAGTGCCACTGGGTGTGGTTAACACTGTCAGGCATGGTGGGACTGTGTTCAGCAATCACTGGTCATACTTCACATACCACAGCAGATGCATTACAAACTTTGAGGGGATGGATGTTATTAAACAGCACAGTGGAGCCCGTGAAACATGAAATACGATACAACAACACAACAACAGAAGGAAAATCCGATACAGGTTTTACATCCAACTGGTTTCTTCTGAAAATAAGCATAACTATCTTCACCTTGTGTGTATTTAAGAGTATAGCAATATGTGTGTCAGGTTCTGCATGTTGGGTGGCTATTACTGTCTGTATAAGTAGACAGTGTATGCAGACAGTGTTTGTTCTGCCAGAGCCTTTGCTATTTTGTATATGTGTATTTGCATATATAGATTTGTAATCCTTACATTTTGAGTCTTTGATCTAGTGATGGGACAAATGATCATTCAAAACCCTTTGTGGGTGGGATTATTGCCAGCATTGATTGGTAGTTCAGGATTCTGCCACCCACCAGAGGTTATGAAGCCTCATTTATCTCCTGCATCGATTGGTTAGTTCAGGATATTCCCACCCACCATGGGGTTTGAAGCCTCATTTATCCCTTCACTAATTTGAACCTTACTCTCTTCAACCATAGACATTGGCATTACAATGTTTCAAAGTAGAAGAAATGTAAATCTTGTCAAAATTAAAGAGTCTTTTTTGCAAAGGAAGCAGAGAGGCTAGCGTACTTGTCCACATCCAGGCTGGAGAACATCAAGAGATGCCCACACGGCACAGAGGTGGTACAGCAAGGCTGGACAGAACCACAACAAAAAAAATGGTGACCGGTCTCAGAAGTAAACTGAACCAGTCAGAATTACACAGAATTACAGAAGTACAGGGAAAGGGAATGGAAGAGTGGCTCAAGCAAGACCAGAGAACCCCACAGAACCACAGAGACTCTATGAGAAGCACAGCACTGATAGAGAACCATAGAGAAGCAAAGAAGCACAGGATCATATGTTGCGATTACAAACCACATACTGCTGCAAATAGCCAGAGAGGCTGGTAATATTCAGAACCCAATCCTCTCATTTCCTAGTTTGGATTTCAAAACCAGTTAAAGTTCTTCTTTGCTGCAAGAACCAGACAAGTTGACCTTCTCTGGTTTCAGCAGTAGTTTTTGCAGTGGCCGTCACTCTACATTCCGCAATGATGGGACAAAAGCAAAATAATCCTTTCCAAATGTCGTAGCTGGCAATAAAATCCACTGCAAGAGAGAACTGAGCTCCAGAGCCAAGTGGAACCTTATCATGAGCATTAAGGGAAGGCTGGATGTGAAAAACATCCCATGACAATGAGCCGTATCTGCCTCAACTCGTGCTGGTCCAGTGGTATTTTATCACACAGGTATCTAGCAAATAGGCACACAGGCTTATTTTCAGGTTGCTTTTAGAAGTTAAGTTCATACCACATGTGAGCTCAACAAGCAGATACTCCTGTAGCACAGTTTAGAATTTTACCTGCTTTTCAGAAAAGTGAAGCCTCTAGCACAAAACTTACCAGGTGTGTGGAGTTTCGTTGTTGTTTTAGCCCTGTGCGGGAGGGGGAGGGGGGTTCACCTGAGAAGGCAGTACCTGACTGAGGTGTAATCCAAGAACCCAATGCACTTGAAGGACAGAGAAAGTAAGTGAATCCTGGGAGAACTTTGTCCCTTTCACTAGCGCCGCTGATTGGCTGGTTGAGTTGAATATGCAAATGAGTTGTGTTTTTCCGAAGGAAGGACCAGGTGAAGAGACAGCCAATGAGCTTAGGGAGGGAGTGATGGTCAATAAAAAGATTTCACACTGCCTTGCTGGGTGAGGCTGCCCTTAACAAGTTTACACCAGTCACTTGGAGGCTGGAGTATTCTGGGATACGTGTTATCACAGAAAGTGCCCAAACCAGTTCGGGGTGAAAACTGGTTACAGATAAAGGGGGTAGTTCCCAAGAGAACAGTGCTACTGTCATGCGTGACAGCACCTTACAAGAGGAGATGAGGTCAGCTTTTCTTTAAATTCACAGTTGGTCATTTTACATTCGTTGATTCGCTGTGGACTACTGTCATGTGACCGGCATTAATAACAGCATAGGGTGCAAAGAGAAGGCACTTCAGGTCACCCATATCACCACCAGGGGTGGAGAACATGTCTGTCAGCAAGTGACATGTGTCCTTGAGCTCTGGGCTGTCCCCGCAGGAGCTCTTTGTGGCAGGGGGAGGCAAGGTATTGGGATGGCGTCGGAAAGAGTGCAGCGTTTACAAAAAAGAGTGAACCTGTATTTCACCTGCTCAGGTGAGTGGACTTACCTGGACAGACACGCAAGTGTGGCACTCATAGTCATTAACAGAGCCACAAACACTATTATCAATGTAACATTAACACGTCTAACACAGCCTTTAACACAGTCCTTAACACAGCCATCAACACAGTCACTGACATAGTTGCTTACTCAGCAATACCCACAGAAAACTTACAGAGATGCAGGAACAATATTACAGTATATATAATAGGGAATACCCAGGGAGAGTTTAGAGCATAATCTACTGCTAATTAACCTAATGGGATAAAACCACAGCGCACAAATCATAATTCGCAGGTTTGCCCTGAGGTGGCGTCTGGTGTCTGCCTCACACTGCTTACAGCTGCCTGGCAGGTTATCCGAAAAAACAAGGTGCTTCGCTAGTGCCAGCAGGCCAAACTCAGTGCAGAGGCTGCAGCTGAGTGCACAAACGCGTCCACCCACGTGCAGTGCCAAGCCATCAACTGTGAGCAACGGGAACCTTGAAACAAACGGCATTGTCACAGCATTCGCCGTCATCCCCAGAAAAATTTAAAAAATGACACTACTTTAAGTCGCATTGGTGGGTATGCGTCCAAGCTTGTGTAGACTTCGTTGCTGGAAAGGCAATTCTCTGAGTCGTGCCAAGGACAAACTAGCATGAAAAGACGTGGCAGAAAATATGTTCAAGTAAACAGCAAACGGGTCACACATAGGAAAAGGCATCAGAAACAGTGACTAATGTAGGCTTTCAGAAATGGTGATATCACAGGCTGTCTGGAGATGGTGACTGTCGCAGCCTGTCTGGACAAGATAACTGTCTCAGGCTTTCTGGAAATGGGACTATCAACAACTACCAGGAAGCAGAGACTTTTACACACTATTAGGAGATTACACAGTTAGGAATGAGGCACTGTTACAAACCATTAAAAAATGGGAATATTGGTTGATAAGGAGAGAGGGGATGCCCTGGGTTATCAGTAAACCTGGAAACACCACTGCACATTTATAATGCTATCAGTGGCCCTGTCGTGGTTCCCCATGGTCTACAGAGCGTAATGGAGGTGGCGTGGCAGTCCTCCCTCTTTTTCCAGTGTAACGGCAACACGCACCCATCAGCTTTAGCCTTAGCTTCACTGTGTTCTGGCACGTAGTCATGGTGATGGACGACCAATGGGGGCGACCGGTGATGCATGATGCCTCCGACCACACCAGCTGCAGTATTTGGGCGGCATGGTGCATCACTCATAGTAACGACGGTAGGTCCCTGTAGGCGGGGGCTGTGTGCGTGGGGTGAGCTATTGGGAAAAACACTTCAGTTTGATTTTAATTGGCATCGGAGGAGGGTGGGGGTGTATGAAGCAGAACGGTGTTTAGAACTGAGAGAGGTGGAGGTGGTGGCAGACTAAAGGTGTCCAGCTGGACATTTGTCAAACTGATGAATGAGGAGACACATCAGGGCTGGTAAAGCCACTCTTTTTATTTTCCCTTGAATCGGTGAGGTTTCCCTGGCAACAAGTTCCAGCCTTGTTACTGATAAGAGAACGGAGATCCGGGCTGATATATGAAGAACTAGGTTTCGTTCACCGCTCATTTGGAAAGAGAGGGTTATGGGAGAAAGATCAGTCTCCCATGTGGATGGAGAGAGGTGTATGTGCAATCCATTTAGAATTGCCTGTCTGATGTTTTTCAGGCTGATTTGTATTGAATGCTGAATGTGTGAGGGTCTTACAGTAGGCTGTGGCAGGCCCCCTCTGATTGGACAAATTATCCCAGCCAAAGCCATCTGATTGGCCTTTGTGGTTTAATTGTACTACTTGTGTGCAATCAGCTGCTTTCAATTCACAATGCAAAGACTGAATGATTTCCAAGATACTTCTGGAAATGGCATGTCTGAATGCGTGTCTGCATGTGTATGCGTGGAGTCGATATGTGGTGTGACAGTGTACATATATTTGTATACTGTACACATGCATGACCATGCACATGTTGTATATTATATACTATGTGCATATTTCAGCGTAGATTACATTGTATGCTTTATATTTACAAGTTAGTGTGTTTATGTAGAACGCAGTATTTACAACAAGAGCAGAACTACATAAAATTCTAGTTAAATGACAAAGTAAAGCTTTTAACAGGAGCATTAGTAAAATTGATGCCATTAACAGTAGCTGTTTTCAGCTAAGGTACAGAAAGGCAGTGATGATGATGGTGGTACGTGTTCCGAGGTGTTTCAACAGTGCGAGAAGAAGGAAGGAAATTCAGGTTGGCGGCTGTGGATTTGGGGACAAATGAAATAGGTGTGTTCTTTCTCATAAGCTTTCAATTTTCAACACAAAAAGTATGAAAAAGGAAGACCTGAATGCAAGACGCCGGAATGGCATCTGGGAAGTCTCCATACCAGGACAACTTTCACACCTGAGCAGTTATGATCAATAGCATGAGCGTCACAGGAATAGAAGCCTCAATCGGCCAGCAGTGCATTTGTGTAATGCTGCTGAAGCGTTGCGCCAATGTTGTGAGACTCCCAGAATGGAGAAGTTCTTGTGTGCCTGATTCTAGTCTCAGCTTGTGAAAGTTTCTATGACTTTGTGTTCGTTTCCTGTTTTATATGCTGAAAATAAGGAGGTGTGTGTGTGTGTGTGTGTGTGTGTGTGTGTGTGTGTGTGTGTGTGTGTGTGTGTGTGTGTGAGTGTTACAGCTGTTACCCTTGCTTATTCAGGAGAGTGCATGTTATGGGACATCGATCAGCATTATAGTGTTTATTTATAAAACTGGAAGGACCCTTTGACATTTTACTATACCATAGCAATGCAAGCTCATACCAGAGTGCTAATCATTCCCATTAGCACAGCATACTAGTCCCATACAACACAAATGTACTGTTCTTCCCCATTAGCTTAGCATAGCATTCCTGTAGCACTCCGCTGTAGTGAAGGTTCCAGTTAGCATTTTAGCATTGCTTCATTCTCCTACAGCACTATAGTGCCTGTAATCTGCATTACTGCAGCTCAGATTCTTCATACAATTATCATAATAATCTTCTGTCATTGGTATTTTTCCACTTAATACCACAATAATAGCCATCCCATGTTAGCATTATTACAAACTATGTTCCCAAAAGGTAACCAGTAATTACTAACATTAGGGGCTGTGATTTTGGTATGTGGTTATCCTACTATGAGTGGAATTAATGCAAGAAGGGGGGTAACCCCTTTACTATTCAAGAGTCTTCTACCATCAGCAGTAAAGCAAACCATATGGCTCATATAAGCTATATCATTCCGGAGCTCTTCTGGAACACACCCAATCAGCCGTTACATCATCACTAGGATGTATGCGGCTTTGGAAGCAACTCAGTGAGTTTTGAAGAATTGGGAGACTTAAAAATCACAATCCAGGGAATTTGCTTCGTTGCCCCTTGTGATCATTTAGCATATTGTTTCACAAAACTCTGATCTGTGCTGGAAAATTATTCACCAGGGGGCAGATATTTTTACACAGGAAGAAAATCTGACACCCTGACGGGTAAAGCTAGCTGGAGTTACACCCTGCCGGTAGAACTAGACAACTAGACAGTGCTTTGAATATGGAGTCTTCTTAGCAGCTATCTCAGTTATGAGTGGGAGGCACTACCTAACAGGAAGTCAATGTACTTTAGAGTCACATGACACCGTGCCTTCCTCTACATGGCTCAGTTCAACCACAGTGGCCTGTCTATCATGTAATGGGAGGTCTTTCTCACACCAAGAGAAATAGGGTGGGTGACAATGCTGTCACTTTCAGGATATACTGAGGTAAGGTCTCAGACAGACAAGGGGTGCATAGATAAGCTCTTAGAGTTTGCTGCACAGCTCTGGCCCCAGTAATGTCGTTATTGCAAAAGTGGCTCTATTACATAATTGACCGCAATCATGTTGGAGCCACATGAGATGCCATGGACCTTACACTTCAGTTTGACCTAATGAGAAATCAGTGAGAAGGGAGGGCAGTAAAACTATTCACAGGTGCTGTGTAAGCGAGTTATCCAAAAAGCCTGTACTATCATCAGTGCAATTTTCAGGATCAATGTCCACCCTCATCCAACCGTGAGAGATTTACACGAGTCCCGAAAATCCGCCTTCTTGCCAAGCATGAGCCAGCAGGATCTTATCGGGTAGAGGTGTGAGATACCAGACAGAGAGAGTGGCAGTCTGCTTTTAGCTCCATGAGGTGGATGGTGGATGGCTCTGCATGGAATACAAGCCACTGCAGAGAGATGCAGCACTTGTTATTCACAGATGAGGCTCTTCGCTACAAAAATGAAGCACCAGAGCCCGGTATATTCACACCAGTGGTGATGCACCAGAGCTGTTAAAGCTAATATTTGTTTTTCCTAATGTGGAACTTCAACCAAACTCACCCCGCGCACATTTAGAGAAGCACTCATGAGGACCCGCATGAGATCTGACAATCACACAGAGGAGATTATTTTTTTGCTTATTTAATTGCCATTTTTAATTACTTTTAGCTGTATTTTACCCTTTATATTTTTATTGCATTGCTTTTTCTGCTGCATAAAGTATTCCTATCTATCTATCTATCTATCTATCTATCTATCTGTCCAATCAGAATGACCTCACTGCCTCAGTGGGTGTGAAGAGGGGGGGAGTGGGGGGTGTATGGGCTGGAGTCCAGGAGAGGCCAAAGTTTGGCAACATCTTCACCCGCCATCTGCTTCGGTCCCCAGACGATGGCCACCAGCCTGATTCAGAATTTCAGCGACGCCATTCTATCACACAGCGGGGTTTGAGGATTGCGGGATTGCTGCTGGGAGGAGAATTAGACTGAAAGCCCAGTAAACATGTGGGTCACAAAAAAGTGTCATGAAATAAAGTCCCTCACCGCCACGTTGGACAGTCATCACTACATCGATAGGCACACCTGCAAGACCTACACCATCATCAGCAGCATGGGCCAGTGGTGTCTCTGCCAGGCTGAGGTGGCTGTAGGATGATGTACATTATTGTGGGGTGAATGTAGGATGCTTTATGTAGTGATGGGAAAAATGAGACTTCAAAACCCTTTGTGGGTGGGAGTGTCCTGAACTGCCAGTCAGTGCGGGTGCTAAATGAGGCATTAAAACGCAAGGTGTGTGGGAGTTTAACTATTTTGGGATACTCTCACTTACTATGGGTTTTGAAACCCCATTTGCCCCATCATGACTAGCTATAGGACACTTCAGAAAGGGAAATACGAAGTTGTGTCCACTACACCTCTGGCCATTGACAAATAACAGATTCAATAAAAATAAAAATCTCTAACACTCAACAGTTTCATACAGATCTGACAAACATGACTGCCTTCTTAAGTGCTTATTCACCTGAGAATGTGCCACACACATTTAAAAGGCTTAGCTGTCTGTCTCAGCGTTCTCATAGCAACCTCTGCTTCTAGAATGTTCCACCCCCGGTGAAGCTTACCTGTGAATGTCTGACTCACACATTGGCCACAGATTATTAACCTTATTACTGCTCTCAGAAATTTACAGAGTTATACACTTACTGACATGGCCAGGCAACACACATATCGACACACACAAACACATGTACGCACACACAATCTTAATAACAAAGTCAACCCCCAGAGAATCCTTGAAACATAAACTAGCATAGCAGAACTTGTTTTTAAAAGAAAATGCTGCAGAATGTTTTTTACTACTGTTACCCCTCAGAGCTGTTATGGAATTGCACTGAATGCTCTGATGTCACTGTGGTGAAGTGAACACTCAAGTTAATTAAAATGCATAAATCTGGACATAAGTGATCAGAGACAATATCATTTGTAGGACTAACTAATGCAAGTGTTTTTGTCCATATATATGTATGTTTTTAGTGCACACTTTGTCTGACTCATTATACACTTTTCTTAGCATAGTGCACACTCTCCCTGCATCACTCCTGTTATGTACCTTGTCTAGTTGTGTTACCTTCATGGTCTCCCTCAGCCCTTTGAATTTGATTAAAAAGACAATCAAAAATTTCCCTTGCCATAGTGCCCTCTGCCTTCCTCAGATGCTGAATTAGTTACGTGTCTTCTGACAGAGCCCTGCTTCTCATACAAGGTATTATTTTGATGTGTCCCCTTTGAACATCTTCTTCAATCCTCCAGAAAGCCATGTCAGTGCCACTCTAGCTGACCCAGCTCCCACATTCAGAGAAAACCCATGCAACACCCATACTGCACCTACTCCTGCCTGCCCTTTATACATCATTTGCTGGAGTGGGTTTGGAGAACCTGGAGGAAGACCAAGGAAGTGATGCAAACTCCACGTACACTGAGTCACGGCTGGATATAGAACCCTACGAGGTGTATGGCCACAGCGTTACCCAATCAGCTGGCATTCTGCCAGTTTTCCACATCTTGGTTAAATGGGATTTTTCTATTTTAAGATTTCCTCAGAGAAACCAAGTCTTAGCACAGCGCTTTGTGACAACCTGGGTGTAAAAATGCACCGTGGCAAATAAAAATGGATTGATCACTGAAGGGAAAATCCCACAGGCGACACGCAGTCTCCTCAGCAAAGTAAACTGTACCAGGGGGTGGATCCACGGGTGAATTCAAACTCTCATCAAACCGCCACAAGTTGTTTCTAGGTTTCATAACCCCCAGATCCTCTTAAACATCTGTCACGCCAACAGATGAAATCTTTTACCATGCTCCTAAAATAAAACTTTCAGACAGCAAGATGGAGTGAACAGCACTGAAGGTCATTAGTGAGTGTATTTTTGCCTGTGTGAATTTTTGTAGCTGCAGGCCCAGCAAGGAGACCTGTTTTAAAAATGTGACAGGACTTAGTGATCTCCAGGCCCAACGAACTCTTGTATGGTGACTTGGTAGAGTGTGGCTCCAGCCAGGGGGTGTGGCTTTTCAATTTTATGGACACGAATTTCATAGTCATACTATGTATGAGCTAGGGGTATGGCCTCTCCTAGCTTTCCCATATATGGACTGTAAAATATGGTGATTCCTGGGATTAAGAGTGTGACCTTTCTTGGAAACAAAGTCTAACTTGTAGAGTGAGTGGGGGTTAGCAGTGGTGCTCTACGTTACGGTGCTTCCATTTTTCCTGCCTTCAGGATAGGATATTTCAGGATAACACACAGAAGATATCAAAAATCAGCAACCATTTATTTCCCTGGGCAATGGGGTACATCTGGACCATTTTAACCCTATCCAAATGCCACCCTCAACCTGGGCTGAATGCAGGGGGCTAAACAGGATTGACTGGGGTCACTGAGCAGTAGGCCAGTCTGACAGTGTGCTTAATACATGCATAGAACATCCCGTTCCGATGCATTCATCAATAATGCATGGGCAGCACGTTCATTTGCTATTCTGAGTGTTGGTAAATGCTCAGCTGAACTCCTTATCTGCCAGATAAATAAATATGAAAATTCACCCAGAGGGCCTGGCATTATGTCTCATACTGTAAATAGATAGGAAACACCCCATTACAAGATAATCACATAAAATACCATAAAACATTGTTACTGTTACTTTGTTCGAATTGGGGAATTATGCATAATTATAGCAAGAGAAGTATTGGCTTAAAGGAGTGAACCCAGAGGAGAATAATCAGATATCCCTATGATTCATTATGAGGACATACTGGACCTTTTGATGACTGTGTAAAAGACAGTAATCAAGTGATCAGCTTCTCTGTGCGCAAGAGAGTGAGGTGAGGATGTAATCTACACTCAGGAGAGTGAGGTGAGGATGTACCCTGCGCTCAGGAGAGTGAGGTGAGGATGTAATCTACACTCAGGAGAGTGAGGTGAGGAT
>JAACJT020000001.1:16080041-16134365 GCA_009936485.2 Gymnarchus niloticus
GAGTGAGGTGAGGATGTAATCTACACTCAGGAGAGTGAGGTGAGGATTTACCCTGTGCTCAGGAGAGTGAGGTGAGGGTGTACCCTGCGCTCAGGAGAGTGAGGTGAGGATATACCCTGTGCTCAGGTGAGTGAGGTGAGGATGTACCCTGCGCTCAGAAGAGTGAGGTGAGGATGTACCCTGTGTTCTAGAGAGTAGGGGTGCAGAGCAGAAAGAATGATGTAGAAATTCATAGTTATCAAGTTCCTTCTTTTTGGATGAGACAAGTAGGAAGCTCATGAGGGAATCTGAAACTCAGCTGTTTCAGGCCATGTAAAGTGACACCAACATTTCCAATTGATCAAATCATTTCAGCTTGCAGTGGTGGTCATGCATACTCCACTGAGAACCACGGCATGCATATCTGGCTGAATCAGAAAACGGTTTTGCTCCCCTGGTCACAGTATCAAAGAGAACACAGGCTCTATTTTGGATGCCTTCACTGAAATGCTGTCAATAGTGCTATTTTTTTTTAAATCTCCCTAATACTTTGATATTACAAATCCTTAACATTAACAGCACAATTTATATTTACAGTTTGCTACCCCACATCTCCAGAGTCTGACTCAAAAAGAGATGTCGTTTTCCCATCCTGCCCACATTCTTTTTCACCCCCCCCCCGTAAATGTCATCTGGAGTATCACTGAGGGCTGCTCGCGTTGGCATTTCGAGGAATACTCAGTGGGACGGTGCTGCATCATGACTTTCTGAAGTCGAATTGAAATGCCTCCCTAACCCACCCCCCACCCCGGCCCTTCTTCAGCAAATGCATATTGTTATGTAACAGTGATGTAACACATTTATAAATTTAGCAGAAGGAAGCCTAATTAGCAACAAACTGAAGGCGATGAATGTTTCTAGATTAATTCATTTGGATTCCAATACAAATAGCAATGTAAGATGTCAAACACAAAAAAACCACTAACTTTAACTATTGACACACAATGACATTTTATTGAAGTAATAAATTTGAAGTGGCCTTCACATATTATAGCACTGAGCCCAATCTTTAGACTCGAAATTGAGTTAACAGTCTCCTGTCCTTTTACCCAAAGGGCTACCTGTTACCATCAGATACAAAACGTGCAGATGCTGGGCTTTCAGTTGGAGGAGTCCTGGTCAAATTCTGTTCCAGATCAGCAACTTAAGACATCCACAACTAAGCACTCCCCAAGCAGGTTTAGTGGACAGGAGGAGGGCTATTGAGGGGGCTGGGGGGCGGAGCCAGACCATTAGCAGAGAAAAACAAACATACATTGGCACACATGCAAAGGTTTACTAGAAGATGGATGGAGAGAAAGGACACAAGGTCTCTGTTTGGAGCCGGAGACTCCTCATAAGCTATGGCTCACTTCAAAGGTGTCAAGGCCCTAAATCTGACAGAGGACAGGCTCAAGATGTGACCTTCGACCCAAACCCAACCCCCTTTAGGTTCATTCTGGTTTCTGACTCAAGATTCCTTCGTGTGTGTGCCTACAGAAGTTTGTGGTGGAAACAGCACAAGACTCCTCCATAAACACTTTAAAACGGTCACCCATTCTTCTCACAGAACCTTTTCTCCACGCACAGGTATTTAGAGGTCACAAATATGAAGTATATGAAATCTCACTACATACTTTGTATCTATCGATGTACCATCCATATCTTCCCGGCAACTCCTCAAGCCTGTATCTCAAAGACAGCCATGCATCGAAAATAGATGGCTTCTAAATGCTGTTCATGAGTCAATTAAGAAGTTCACTCAAATATTCCTCTGTGATTTAATTCCTACCCTTGCATTATTTATTTAAAATCCACGCATTAGGATTATACAGCCGCATATTTGATTATACCAATAAAATATTTCACCAACACATCTGTTAAAATTTTAATCCCAGCCCTCATGATTTATTTACAGTCTTACAATTACATTTCTGCATATCTACTCAGCTACTGCGAACAATATGAAGTACGTCTACTGCAAGCTGTACTATGCATTAGGCACAAAAAGCTTTTTCGATTATCACAAAACGAATCATTTACATTCCCTTAGATGCCATTATCTTATCGCCCAAGCACATCATTTTCCAGATTTGGACGTGAAGCGACAAGCAAATGCAGGGTGACACATAGCACTGAGCCTCGCTGTTGTACCTAAATGCACGGAACTGGGGAATTTATGGGTTATTTAGGCCTGGGGCAACCAGGGGCAACAGTGAATGGTTCTGCTCCAAGACTGGTATTCCAGGGGCAACAAAACCTCTATCAAGGCTAACAAGACTTTTATTCCTGAGGAAATATGGTTTACTGCAGGGAGTGGTGAGATTTCTCCAGATATGACAGATAGATAAAAAACTTTACCTCTAACACAAAGATGCTCTTCTAGGCAAATTATGTGTTTTTGATGTGATACCTAAGAGTTGTGTGGCCTCCTTCAGATGTCCATGATAACGTCACGTGTCAGCGAGCAAGATCGTCACGACGTGATCCCGTGTCACCTGCGACATCAGCTTCACCTTGGAATTCTCGATCACACCAGAAGCAGAGAGTACAGGCTCTCCCAGGCTTGCATCTCGACATCCCCGTCTGCCTTCAAACACACGTCAGGAGAATGAAACGCATACCATCTGCTACGCACATCCCACGGCGCCGCAATAGCACGCAAACGAAACACACGTCTCTCCCCTAATTGACTGCAGAGGCTCTCCATTGAAGAGAAACACATTCTTTTGTTTCTACAAGTTCATACAGCACCACTCATTTTTTACCCTCGTTCTTCTTCTGCAATTCATTTGTCAGGCTAAAAACCCCAAATCCCTAACAGAGCCCATATAAATGAAAGCTAAGTATAACTGGTGGGAGATGTTTTTAAAAGCATGCCACAATACAGGAACCTCATAATGCCACTTAGAAAGCACAACAATAAAGACCCACATATAGCAAAAGTCTCCTTCAGCTACAACTGTTCTTTGTACCGTTGAAGTCCCAGGACCAGCTAACCATTCTTCCCTCTAGCTCTCCTGTTCCTCCTCCTGGTTGATGACAGTGACCACTAATGGTGCATGCAGAGGCCCAAATATTTCTTTGTGCATATTCTCCTCGTTGAATGTTAATAACCTTTATTTTACTGGCTAAGGTTAATGCTGAGGTCGTTTAGCCATGTCAGCCTGAATTCTCTGGACACCTTGGATTACCGGGGCATCTGATAAATATTTGAACATAGCATTCAGCAGGTTTCTTAATCCAGCAAATGTGGTCCTTGAAGGTTGTGGTCATACACGAACTATAATTTATTTTTTTCAGTGCATGACGGGCACCTGAAAGACCAAATAACCAAGTAATAACTTTAATAAATTTTAAACGATATCAGTGAATGCTGAGGACCTGAGCTGTTGACCCTCCACAGTCAGGGACTCGAGACATTTGACGTTCTCCCAGAAGGCCAAGCCAGACTTTTACACCTGCTTATTGATAGTTGTAGGCCAATTAGCTAACTGCTAGTCTTGCTAGGCCAGGGGGCTGCTTTTCTCCAGAGTCAAGGCGAGGTGTCAGTGAATCCTGCTCCAGGGCATCGATTTTGAAATGGGCTCTAGTGAGCAGACCCCAGTGGATGATTACCCAAACCAAGCCCTTCTTTGAGCCATTTTAATCATTGGCTTGGCAGCCTGGAGCTGTAACAAGAAGTGCCTGGATCAAATAGATAAGATTTGTGACACAACCAGAGTTACGTAATCCCATCACAGTCTGCCAAAGCCCTTTCGTATTGTTGCAGTGCATGCATCACAGACAGGGACAGGAGCTTTCTTAGAGCCCATTAGTGCACACTCCCTTGTGTGTGCAAAAGAACAGTGTATCAGGAATGCAACATTCCTATCAGTTGCCACCACAGCCCTTTTTTTGTGCTGGGACTAAGAGATCAGAATGTGGGGCTCTCAGCGAGACCAGCTCAGAGCTCTGCTCTCCAGCTTGTTGCTAAGCGATGCTCCTTTCAAACCTTCACCTTATACCTGGAAAAATAACATTAACAGGAGTTCAAGTACCATGCTGGCCTTGTTAACAGCACACCCCCACAGCTCCCTGGATGGAGAGGTTAAAGCTGCCTGTGTTATTCCCCTTGGAGCCCCATGCTCCTGCTGAACACTGACCCCCCCCTCCACAGAGTGGCAGTCTCTTTCCAATACATAGAAACGAATACCATCTCGCCAATGCCAGGGATGGTCTCTGGAGGGTCAAAGGTTAGGGGTGTACCCATGACCGTTCACCGTCTAATGGGGTGCTGTCTCACGTCATTCTGAGAGTGCCGCCTGTGGCCCCTGCTCCTGGTGACCTCTGGCCCGTAAACTGGCGCCTGTCTCTCCCCAAGGTGGTTTGACAAAGATGGGGATGGGAGGAAGGAAAGAGAGAGGAAGAGAGAAAGAGGGAGAGAGAGCGATTCACAGCTCTGGATGTGTTTAAAGGAGCTGCCTGGCGCTCTTCCACAGAAGACCCTCGTCTGAGAAAGAGGATCAGCATTTGATCCTATCGAGCTGGCCACTCCCCCTAAGCACCCCCAGCTGGCAGCATCTGGCATATTTTAAACAGGACACATGTTTGCGTTCAGCACCAACCACAAGTGATGTTCCTTCCCTCTCTGTCCATTTCTAAACTTTTAGCAGTTTGAAGAGGAAAACTCTTGTGTGTCATGGGAAACCAGAAAAGCACATCACCATGGGCCCTAGGGCCACACTATGTACCCACTACACATGGTCATTATGAGTATAGTACATTTGTGACATTTGTGATAGTGTTATCGTCATTTTGCTATAGCATACTACTATGTGTGTGACAATGTTCACTATAGGGTATGATTGCTAGATACTTACTTTGTACTTCTATGAGCATTTTTACTCTCTCCTCTTCCTCCTCCTTCCTCTGGGTTTTGCTCCGTCTACCATGCAGACAGAGGACGTAGCCTCCCCTGGAGCCGAGGGAGGGCAGGTTTAATGGCTGCAGGATGGGTTATTTGACTTCTCTGCAGCGATCAATGGTTCACCTAGAGCTTGTTTATCCTCAGTCTTCTCATCAACTGGTGAGAAAGAGTCTGCACTATGTTAAACCCTGACAGTCACAACCCTGGACTCAATAACAGAAGCCAAGCTTCAGTTGTCCTGTTCCACCACAGTTCCCTCCTTTCCTGTTATATCTCATTATTTGTCGCTTATACTTTGTGTGAGATGAAGCATCGTTTGGGTCTTATGTGAAAAAGAAGACTAATGTGGACACTCTTGCCAAGTTCCTGAGTGTTTGGAGTCCCTCAGTAGCGTCTTCTGGTGTTGTGTCCCGGTGTTGACAGTCGATGTCTTTGCTCATCCTTCTCTGCTGTGCCCCAACAGCCTCAGACTGTGCAGCGTGCGCTCAGCAGATGAACGCAGCTAAAGGAGGCACTCAGGCAACTCCTCCGGTTTACTCCGAGGCGCAGCAGAGAATTCCGTCTCACTTGGAAACTTGTGAGAATTCATTATCGGAACCCCACCCAGGCAGAGCAGATGATAAGGGTGGGTGTCGGAATAGGGCCGTATGGACCGTTATGCAGAGTGTGACAAGAAACTGAGAGAACTTCCTCTCTAAAATAAAGAATTCCACCCCCACCCCCCCATTCCTCACCAATTACTTTTTAAGGCTCCTTGTCGGAAGTGTGATATTTCTGATGTACAAAGCAAACAAGCTCAGAGACTGACAGGAGCGGCGGGGAGATATGATTAATCTCCATCGGGCTGGCTGCCACTTCTTCCACAGCCGCCACTGCATTCTCATTACTGTGACATCTTTCATTAGAGAACATGGTGGCGGGGGGGTGGCGTGTGGGGGAGGGTATCCTGCCCCACTTTAATTTCCACTTGTTATTTAAATGTCAGTGATGAGACGAGCCGTCACCGTCAGTCCTGCTTCGGTTCTAGACAGCGACACAATAATGTCTCTTTTGTTTCTGTTTGTGGGGACCCAGGTTAAGTTTTGAGATTGAGTTCATGCACACACAATCCCTTTCCCAGACTCATACAGCCGCAACCACATCCCAAGCACACATACACACAGACTAGCTGTCATATGGACTTCATCTTAACTTCACTGGACGTACGTGACCTGCTGTGACCATCTTCCACCCTTGAATGGTCTGTCCAGTTGCATTATAAACCTCCCAAAGACAGCTGGAGATGAGAATGCAGGAAAAAAAACAAGCAGAGTACATTTCCAAGGCTGACAGCTCGTGTGCCATAGGAGAATGGCTTGACAACATCAATAAGAGCTTCAGACAGAATCAACCCCAATACTGTTGGACACGCAAACACTTCAATCATATCTGAAGGTGGAATAGTAAGAGTACAAACCAGGACTGTCCTCTAGGTGGAGCTGTGTCCAGGGAAGCGATCACAGCAGAATAACATAATGGCTCTGCTGGAAAATGCTTCCATAGGAATAGGATCTAACCTCTGATGCTCAAGAACATACAAAAAACAAATGCATACTGTACGTCTTCTACAAACACATGTGGTAGCATGCTAAATGCTACACATACACATAGAACACCATGCTAAATGGTAAAACTGCTCCAGCTTGGCCAGACGCCCACCCAAAGACCATTTCTGTGTAGCCTTGTCTGGATTTTATATGGGTGTTTTGCAGGACAGAGGTCTGAAACAGACAGGGGAATGTAGCAGTAGGCCTTCCCAAGAGGCTCCTGTCTCGTAATGCTTGTCATCATTATACGTCAGCCTCTTTGGTTGTACTGTGCTCCTGCCAAGGTAGCACCCCACAGGTGGAGTCAGGCTGTCTTAATGAAAGGCCCATTGACAAGCTGAAGCCTGGGAGCGTCCTCGTGGACGCAATTGCTGACAGGGCAGCCGAAAACCCAGGAGACCAACTTGTCATCAACCTGCCACCCGGCGACATGCACATATATCTTCAACTGGCCTCGCAGATTAGAGCGTGTCAACAGGACACCAGCTCTCTGAGAGGATGCTGGTCTACTGCGACGTAGCCATAGCTGCTGATTAAGTCAGAAAGCAACCACGCATGTTTAAATTTAATTGCATAATATACATTCATCTAATACTTAAGGGTTCTGTATATTCTGCAGATTTAATTATGCCCTATGGCAACCTTGGAGCTATAAGGTTAACTCAGTTTATCTTTGATGTTGAAGCAGGGGTTATATTGTGTAAGTAGAAGAAATGTGACTTAACGGTTGGCATGTTCTCTGGGGTCTTGTCTGTTTTAACATAATATTGTTGGTAGCTGTTGGAATTTATAGTTTTGATCAGGGACTAAGAACAAATGGGTGTGGCCTAGGTGCTCCTGTCTGCTACGGGCATGCTGTCTATCCAAGGTGGAACGCTATCAGCATGAACCCATAGCTCCATCCCCACCTGTACCCACAGAGCCCGCAGCATGTATTTATAGCTGGGTGATTGCATGACATCAAAGGCAATGTCCTCCACTGGTGTCTGACCTCAGATGTTCCTCAGGCCACAGAGCAGCCCCTGTCCTTGGTCAGCAGGTGGTGACAGCTAAATCCCCCAGGGCTTGTTCTGTGTCCTCTTCTTTTGCCTCGTTAGGCTACAGGAGCCTGGCCTGTCTCCAGCCTTAGAGGTTGACAAAGGAGAGTTCCAGAAAGAGGCGGACGTCCGTCTGAGAAAGGCTGAAGCAGGGGACCAGGAACGCAGCGCCATCTGGGAAAGAAAAAGCAAAGCAAACTTCGCCATAAGCCACATGCAGCCTGTCCTCACACACTCACACAGGCCCGTACGGCAACACATGGCAGGAACTGTTGCGAGAAGACACGTGTGAACCTGTGGACTCTGCTCCATGCACATGACTCCGGAGTTGGTCTGCATGACTCTGTTTTTGTGTGCATGCATGTGACAGCACATGTAACAATACCATATACTGTATTGTCATGTTTATCAGCGTGTGGGTGCAGATATGTGAATCTCCTGAAGGGACTGATTGCACGTGTCTTCCTAAATGAATGAAGATGGTTAAATCCAGTGGTAGAGTGGGGTGACCTGTCACAGACGCCCCTTTGACCTTCTGTATACCCCCCAGGTAAACAGCAGGGTCTCTTGGCCCAGATCTGTGTCTACATGAAAGTGATTAAACTGGCACCCTGTTGAGTATACCACTAGCAAACAGGGGAAATGAAGGAATCTAAGTCATGCTAATTAACGACCTCTTCATAGCTGCTCCAGTGACCACTGGAGCATAATGCTAGCTCTAACAGGCACTACCACCCCCATGCTAATTGTGAAAGTTGTAATGATCATTTATGAAAAATGCAGGCTCGATGCACACCCACCATCTACTACATCTAACACATTCACCAAACCATGCCAGTGTGTAAATGCTAATGCTGTTATTGTTTAAATGCTAACACACGAATCATGGATGTTACTGTATTATTGTTAATAGCCATCATAGCATGTTACTGTGTGAATACTAACAAAAGTAGTATAGCATGCTACTGCACGAATGCTAACACAAACATCGTAGCATGTGAATGCTAGTACAGGAATCATAGCAAGTTATTGTGTGAATGCTAACATGGGAATTGGCATGGTACTGTGTCTTTCTCAGTTGTCAGGTAAGTAACATAACCCAATCAAAACACAGCTCTGGTAAACTAAAGGCTCTTGATTTTAGATTCACAATAGTGATGAATCTAGTCCTTTTGACTGCAAAATGGACAAAATGCTTTCTTGCTCAGAATTCAACAGCCTGATGGCTTTTAAGACATGGAGACATCTTTGATTAAAGGGTTAGTTTGGAAGTATGTGGGTTCCAAAAAACTTCCAAATTTAATGTTGTGGTCTGCTTTGTAGACTTCCTGGAAAATCACAGTTTTACTGGGACTTCCTTGACCTGGCTTTTGGTCCTGTGAGCCCTTTCAGTTTTGGGAACCAATTCCAAGGGCTGCTCAAAGGAGACAGAAAGACCAGGCCAGAGCAGATCAGAGTAGGCCAAAGCAGACCAGCACTCCTCTGCTAAGCTGCGAGGTGGAAACCATCCGTGCTCTGCCTAAAAACCTGGATGCTCAATAATATATCCCCCTTGAGTGCGTGTGTCTGCATGCAGAGGGAGGATGGTGATCTGAAGCTTATGGTATAACCCCGCTCACTCACACTCACAAACGACGTCACAGAAACCTCGGGATCGGGCCAGCAGCCTACCACAGAGTGTCATTAAAGCCAGGTGAGTCATGGTCCCTCATACCCACAACCTCCATATACATCACAGAGGCTCCTCTGTGCATGAGACCTAGCGAACATAATAACTAAAAAGTAATATCTCCCCCCACCCCAGGGCCTTTGTCCTGGCTCTGCAGCTGCAGCACGGCTCCCATCTTCCGCCGGGCGGCTGTAACTTCGCACACGTCAGCAGAAGGGCAGTTTTAGCACACCGTTGGCCACTCCTTATGCCTCTGGAGGTTTCCCCCCGGCTGTCCGGTCCATGCGAAACAACCAGCGTCCCCATGAGTCAGTCTGCCGAAGGAGCTGCAGCTGCTGACATTTAGGTGGCATTAATAAATAATGCCGGCACCGCCTTGGCCCCAGCTGGGCATACGACGCTTCGAGCTCGTGTGCCTGCAGTGCACCATGGGGCTTCTTAAATGACAGGCAAAGAAGTCCCAGAACTACCTGGTACAAAACCCACAAGGTTCAAATGCCCCCTTGTCTGGTTTTCAGTTTCAGTAGATTTTGTCGGCATTTTAACATCTGGTCCTACAAAAACACTGTAACTTATAAAAGCACCAACAAAGACGGCACTATATAAAATAGTAACAACAATGGTGAGACCATGTTAACAATAATATCTGGAAACTCTACATTGTAACATTGAGAAAACCAGTAGTTTGAAGACTTCCGGCCACTCCTTTGACTAGCAGATGTCGTCTCATCTCTGAGCACGTGTTCTAAGATCATTAATTTTCTTAAAACACTGCATGGTACAATAATGTAATATTTATTACTGGGCTTTGGATCGAATTTTTTCAAGGCCCTTCGTAAACATATCTTTCTGATTTAAATTCTGCTGCAGTTGTTTCCTAACAGTTGGAGCTGTTTTATTCATGGATAATAACACCTCGGCGTGCCCGCTGTGTTTCGGCATGGCGGATATTTCATCCCTGCCTTTAATCACCTTGCATGTTGGTGTGCAGGCAGCCCTCTGCTGTTCTGAGCGACGAGCTCACCAATCAAACTCCCTCGAGTTACGCTACATGCTCCCCGAAGCACCCCAGGCTGAAAGAATCCATAGAACCATCCAGAACGTTCAGTATGCCTGGCAGACCACTGATTATAAATAGTTTACCATGTAACACGAGTACTCAGATTTCTTGGATTCCAGATGGATGTGTTTTGGATTATTATGGGATTCTGCTGGTATTGTAATTCTATAGTATTTGGCAGCAGGACAGAGTGGAAACGGGAGGGAGGAAGATGAGGTTCCAGCCAGGGTAGGTAAGGTCATTCTGGATTACAGATGTCACAAACATTTACACAAGGTGCTTACTGATGTTCTTTTCCTTCCCTTTTTTTGGGTGGAATGACTAACCTCCTTCCTCCAAGTGAAAACATTAGGGCTTCATTATAAACATTTTTATGAGATACATCAGACAAGGCCATAATATTTATTCAGCCATACCAGAGATGTCAGAACAGGTCCAGTTTGGGTCAGTTCTTACCAAAATGGAGCTTGGTTCCATTAACCCCACCATACACCCATCACCCTCGCACATCAGTTGCTGTTTACCTCAAGAAGTTCTGAGGGAGGTGGAGCTGTGAAGCTTAGACACACACTGTGAGGGTCAGACGTACAGCGTAATGCCATGGATGGAGCTGTGAGGGTTGGAAGTACGGCATAGTAATGGTTGGAGCTGATAAGATATTCTACTCGTGTCTGACCATAGGACATAGTGACCATGGTGTCACTGAAAAGGTGGCTGTGATAGACTCTTCAACCAGCTGTTATGCTGACAACTAGCCCTCAAACCTGCTCCAAGAGCTCCGGTCATCTCCCAGAAATCAACACAACTCTGTCCTCTCTTAGGAGAGATCATGTGACTCTCTCTCCCCAGGAAACTGACACCATGGCTGCTCTTCCCGGTACCACCATTACGTCACAGAGCTAATCACATTATCGTATGATGCGGGTGTGGGCTGATTGCTCAACCTTGTCTCTGAAACGTTAAAAAAACACAAGATAAATAGACATAAAAATTCTAATCTCTCAATGTGGCACCTGCTGTGAGTGAGGGGAGGGGCGACGCGACACAGACCATAATGCACTGGAGCAGGTTGTCACTATGCAGGTGTGATGTGTGCCTCTATTTTCAGCCTCTCCTGTAGGAGGATGCAGATATACCCCCCTCATGTAAACACTGCCTGCAGAGATGCCAGAAGGGGGACGTCTCCTGTCTTAGCATGTTTCCATGCCCCTTTGCTATCCATTTTTCATGCGGCATAGTGAAAAATGCAACAGCTTGAGTAAAAGGGTTCTGCCAGGTTCGATTTGTTCACAGGAGGCTGATCAAATTCTGGACATTAGTAGCCAGGCCATTTTGTGTCTCCATAATTTGTCTTCCCAGGCTTCGGATGGCCAAGATCGTAATTGGATAATCAGTTAAAAAAGATGAATCGATGGATGTTAGGAACATAAAATACAACAGCTGCTGAAAAAAGACAGAAAGGACTGTAAAACAGGCAGAAAAGGATGGAGTGTCCTCCACAAAAGACTGAAAAACTTTTTTTACAAATGCCTTTAATTTGTAATTTTCAGACCAGACTTCAGACAGTGCTCATCCACCTCTTTGATGGCCGCCCCCTCGAACACCCCAGGTTATTCAAAGATTGCAGGTTGCCACGGAAGCCGATTCTGTCCCGTATTGGCCGAGTGGAAATCTGCGGGTCATCGTGCTATTGGGCAGAGTGACTCAATGAGTCATATTTCACATTATATCCAGAATAAAATGGCAGAGCTCCACTGCAGCCTGAGCAGAGAGGCAATTTGCTGGCTCTGTAATCTGACCCCGTTTGAGAGGCGAGGAAGGTTCAATCTCCAGCAGCAAGCAGGGGTCGTGAGCGATGTGGCCTTTAGGTTACTGGCTGAGTAGAATGCGCTTGGAAAAATAAAAGTACTCATCTCTGACAAACACACCGGCAACACCAGGGACCTGAGGTGGAGATTCATCCAGTTTCATCAGTTTTTGTGTGTGAGTGTTTCCGTGACAGTGTTTAGTATTTGTGTGTATGAATGTGGCACTCTGTCTTAGTCAGCATGTTAGCAACAGCAGGATCACTAAAATGTTACAGTAAATTATTCCCTTATAAGAGTCAATTGGATAGCTACATGATTGAAGTATATGATTTTAAGTTACAAGAGAGAGCTAAACTGCTACACTGTTAATGCAAATTGTGTCAAAAGTGCCAGTTGGGTGATTACACTGTTAATGTGCTAATGTAAATTATTTTGTGATAAGAGAATCAGTTCAACAGCTGCACTGTTAATATATATGTAAATGTCACCATTCACCCACACAGCAAAGCAAACTTTAAAGTAACACAGACTCAATTAAAGTTTATAGATTAAATCCAATTAGCATGTGCCAATTAACAGAGTTTAAATGTGAACTGCTTAAGTTGGACTGTGTTATCTACTTGCTGTTGTTTCTGTGGGCTCAGTCGTCTACTGAGACTGGATCAGCTAGCGTTGGGAAAGTCAAATGGCTGGTCTTAATCTGGCAGGCTGGTCAGAATGTGTTGTAGTGAGATATTCAGTTACTGTCCTGAACAGGGTGCAAATATCAGGATTGGCTTGGGACTGGAGACAAATTTATCAGGGTTTAGGGAATAGCTATGATTCTGCTATTGATGCCATGTGTCATTGGTGTTTACACTGCCGTCAGTGTGGGTCGGGCCAGTTCTGCTAGGTGGGGGGATGGGCAGCAATTGTCAGAAACCTCTGCAAAATGGCTGGCATCATCAAGCCGCCATGGCAGATCTGACCACTATGTCCAGGAGTTGGGTCTGACAGTTTGACCAGTGAGCCCTGCTGCCTGCTGGCTCTCACATGGTGCCTTAGTGTTCCACCATCTGACCTAGGAACTTATCCTAGATCTTCTGGGTGAATATGATTTGCAAGAAATGCAAATCTGCAGACTGCTGGGAAGAGTGCCACATACAGAACATCAGGAAGACCTCTGGCAGTTATGAAACCGAGCATGAGACCAACAGGTGACAAAGTGACAAATATAATGACTCATCCAGCATGCATTCAGCTCTACAAAGGTAGTATGAATTAAGACAGAATGACTCAGGGTTGCCAGTTTAATTCCTGTCCCCGGCTCTGTCGTTTTTAGAGTTTGCACGTTCTCCCCAAGTGTGTGCTGGCTTCTTCCTGCAGTCCAAAAAGCACCCATTTAGATGAACTAGCATCCCCAAAATTGCCCAGTGTTTGCCCAGCAATGGGCTGGCATCCACTCCACAGTGTCTCCTGCTCCAGGCATCACTGCCACCCTGTACTGGACAAGCAGTTATGGAGGATGGATTAAGGCAATTTAAAAAACAACAGTACAATCTCATAAAACCCACGGTGACATCCACCCACATCTGTTATAAATATGCATCCGTATTATGATTTTATCATTCTGCCTTTTTCATGTTGACTGTTGGGCTTGAGATCTGGCAGCTCCGCTCCACCGAGGTACCAACTGTTACATTTTCCAAACGTAAATGCCAATGTAAATCTAAATGTAAATGTCAGTCCCTAAATGTGAATGCAGAGCTGGATTCTCATGTTGATGGAAAAAGGGGAAAACGATGAGGGTTGGGGCACAGAGGCTGATGGCTGTGCGATGTCAGGAATACGGATAGGAGTTTGTGTCCTGGGGGGGGTCCAAAGACAGACAGATGTTGGGGTGTTCTGCATGTGGTGTGTGCAGTTGGCATCCGAGCTGGCTGGGAAGGGGGTGTGGCTTATAGCCCTCTCACCTCAAAGACTTGAAACTTTCAGAGTTTGACGCTACTGCTGTGAAACTTCAGCATGCAGATTTGATGTTACTCACCACAACTGGACCGAACCACCAGCTGCCGAGCGAGAGTGAAGGACAGACGTCAGAAGTGGAGCAAACCACAGGTAGCTATTTGTAGGTGTCCACAAGCACTGTTTCATGGATCCACTCAAGTGCAGTGACTCTCTGTATCAGGGTTTGAGTCCATTCCCATTGACAGGACTCTGTATGTTTACCCAGGTCATCCAGGCCCCCCCCTCAAATTTCCCACCCCCAAACTGTTCAAGCTGAGGACCTCTGACCTTTGGATAATATATGGGTCTGTTTACAGGCAATGATTTGGACTGGGGAGCTTTAACAACACCTTTTAATACCTATTATTGATGTTACACAAGGCCTGCGTTGTGTCTCCAAACAGAGGCCAATAGACAAGAAAAAAATAAAGAAGGAGGGAGAGTAACACAGCGATGAAGGACTGATGGGCTGCACTGAAAAGAGAAAGAGCAATGAAGGACTGATAAACTAAAGAGAAAGACAAAACGAGAGTAACACAGCGATGAAGGACTGATGAGCTGAAGAGAGAAAGAAGGATAGTAACAGTGAAGGACTGACAGGCCAGAGTGAAAAAGAAGAGTAACAGAGGGATGAAGAACTGATGGACTAGACTTGGAGAAAGTAAGTGAGACTGGGGGGTCAGAGTAACAGGGTATACCAGTAAACTCGTTACCGATTTTAAAAGAATTGGTGTCTTTCGGTACAAAGTTAACCACAATTTTCCCAGCTTTTTAAAATGCAATGTAGGCTCGTGGACTGTGGCCTCTGAAATGGACCTGATGTCTGTGGACTACGGCCTGAAGTCTGCTCCCTGTGACCTGTGGTCGATGTAGAAATAGATTCTGAGCACCGCAGACCATGAACTGCACTGTCCGAGTCCCCTTAGTCAGTCTCCATGCTCCAGTACCTCTCCATGTTTCTTCCATCCCTTTGTTCTCTTCAAATTTAAGCGACTTCCTCTGTCACCTCGACCCCGACGATCCCTCTGAATACCCACTGTCACAGATCATACATAAGCTTCTGGAAGCAGTGACACTTTAGGTCGAAGCTAACCACCATGTGCCCTCAAGCATCACCCCCCCATCTCACTTACCCCACACGACCCTTTCCCCCACAACGCTGACAGGATGCACAGGACCCCAGGGTTTGCCCCCACCTCTAGCAGCTTAATATTCATGCCAGTGTAAGGTCTTCTTCTCTTCTGGGTCACTCAGTGACTTTCACATCTCTTTGCTATGGAGGGGGGCATATCTGACCGGGCTTCCTCAAGAACATCGGCCTAGGCATTCTAGAAAAGCCATGTTCTAGGCTTCTCTAGAATGTTCTACCCAGCTATGAGATACATACTCCATTTATCCCATCACCCACCCCAAGACAGATTGGGTGTCTCTGCATATATGAGTATGACTATAACATGAATGTACATGGCTGCATATTTGTGATAGAATTTGTGTGTATGTGTGTGCGTGTGTGTGTGAAATACACACAGCCACCAGAGCAGTGTCACTGACCCCCCATCTGGTGAGACGGGGATGGAGACGTGAACGTTTTGTGGAGCTGCTCAGTCAGCCTTATATCTAAATGCCAAATACGCAGACCTGCAGAAGATTCTGGGTTGAGATCACTTTCAGACAGACACTGGCCGCATTCCACTGGTATATCTGATGATTATCAGGCCAAGGGGACTATAGAGGCTGAACCCAGAGTTCCTATGTGGGTCTGAAAATCCTGCCATGGTTGTGAAAATATACCATTCACCTGGAGGGCCAACTCCAGTGTTTAATGAGGGACAGCCAGGATTGGCTCTTCATGATAATGCACATCGGACCCAATTATGACACAGGCAATCCACAAGGTTGTAAACCAGAAGAAAATTAAAGTTGTCAACATTGCTTACCATTCAAAATGAAGCAGCACAGTAAATCTTAGGGTCTGTCGTTAGGCCTTCTAAAATGCTGCAATTTTCTTTTGCCGCAATTGGGGAGCTCCCTGTCGACACAGAAAGCAACCCTGACCGACTCTGAGCCATAATCACTCCTACGCAGGCCACCAACGCTACATTCATGGGCGACATGTTTTTAAGGTTAAGGACTGAAACAGGAAAAATCAAACGAGTGTGTGTGTGTGTGCGTGTGTGTGCTGGAGGGGTGAAGAGTTTCTTATCATTGAAATGGGCTTACCACATTCCAAAGCAGGGACACGAGAACTTCATCACTGCAGGGGAGTCTGTAATCAGAAGACCCCTGCGTTGATCATTTAATGACACATTATTCCTGTTTCGGTCCAGGGGAGGTACTCTCATAAACCATGTTACAAATTCACATTGCTGAATAAGTCAAATAATACATTCGCATATTAATACACTTACATTATTTTTTTTAATTCTAAGGGATATTGCACTACGGTTTCATTTTCGATAAAATGAAATATCTCTCTGTACAACTCCATTTAGTTTTTTTAAACATCTTTCACCAAACATTGAAGCGCACATTTTCACGGTATGATACTTCCTTTGTGCAGTTAACAGTAATATAGAGCGCCAAGGAGAAGTCGGCGGTTAGAGAAAAGATGTTGGCGCTGTGTAACATACTGTCGCAGCATCAATGCCAAGGTTTCATGCAGCGTGAAATAATTCGCGAAAAAGCCGGGAGAACGAAAGCCGAGCTTTTCGAGAAGAGAATGCATCAAAAGATGATCCCCTCAACGGTGTCCGCGACAGTATCGCGGAGACCTGGAGACAGAGCTCAGGTTCCGCGATGGCGAAAATATTTGTCAGTGTCACATTTCTCGCCGGCTTCTCTGCAAATTCAAATTCACGGCTCACCCGATTTAATAACGACGTCGACGCGCCGTTCAAATATTTCTATGTGGCCGTGTTTCGGCAGACCGATCCTCTCCTGCAAAAGGGAGATAGCGGTATTATACTCAAACCAACTTCATAGTCGCAGGCACCCCGAGGATCGAGCAGGCCGTTGACGTTCTAAAATCTCAATGAGCTTCTTCGGCATTTCTAAAACTGTACAGAACAGACATCGCTACACACGCCTGTACACGACCTAGAACGGATCAAATTAAAACATTATTATAAGGTATAATTATAGATGTAAAAATGATGTTATGAAAGAATTAGGTCAAGCAGTATACTCAGTTGTTGGAGCGACGGTAACTGTGTATTGTGTTGGTGTCGGTTTGTGTTTCAGTATAGCCCGCCCCGTAAACTGTTTCGTGTATACCTACACGCGTGCACACACGTTATCAACGCAATTAACATATTAATTTAGAAAACAAATTTTACTTAAATTGTTATGTAAGATTTGCCATGCCAAGTATTATGTTGAATGATCGGCTGAGTTACATATCAGTTTCAAACTTTTTTAGTCAAGTAGCAGCTGTCTGCGGTCTTAAAACCAAAAATGCCTTCTTTCATATATTTCAGCCTGGGTTCAAACACCACAGCATTGAAATGGCACATACCAGGGAAACAAATGATTTTCTTCTCTCCTGTGACAGCCATAATATCACTGTGCCCAAAAGTGGGGCTTCAGAGTCCACAGGTAACCATATTCTCTTAGACAGTCTATAAGAAAACTTTAGTGGTCTCCATGGATAGGTGATTTGTTGTCTTAGGTCTCATCGGTTATTAATGATGACATAATTCCATGTACCTACGAAAACACTTCAATCCCTAAGCCTGGATTCTTTATAAAGGGCATTAGGGACTGGATGGCACAGAACATCTCACCGAACTCCAAAAAGACAGAAATTATGTTAGGAACCCTTGACTTACTCAGAATTACATCCTCAGCCATTAAGTTGAATCAGTATGGCTTTGTGTCAGTGCTTTTGTCACCGCTGACAAATCCCACACAGTTTACTTTGGTGTGTCAGTACATCTGGGGAGCTTTTAAAATTGGGAAATACACCACAACAGAGGTGCAAACATTTCCAAAGCATTTCATCTGTGAAATCTAACTAAGGACAGACAGTGCTGTATATGAATGATGACAAAAAATATTGATGAATTCATCACTTTTAGATTAGATCATGGAAAATTACACAAATTTGTTTGTATGTTTGCCTCAAGTGTTCTCGACTTTTACAGATTGTGGTTACAAGACAATTGAAACACAGCTGAAAAGCAGAGACTTCTTGGTTCTGTACTCATCTCAATAACTGAGTACCTGCTAATATTAAATACTTTCCCCATTTAGGGCCATAAAAAGACTGCCTGGAGATCTACTATCCCTATACACTCATCCTTGATTGATTTTCATACAATCTGCTGGGTGTCTTGTTGTGCAGAACCTTAAAAGTGGAAAAGGCAGCAGAGTCGATTTATACAGGACTCTTGTTTTACAGAGTAATCCTGTCTGGGATTCAGACACACTCCACGTATTTAAGTCTAGCATAATCCCTCCTCTATAATCTTTCTACAGCTGAGGATGAATCCTGAACCCAGAGCTGTTTCCGAGCCACGCAGGTGGTGATTTTACAGTAACGCCGCATGTGATAACCCCTATCAGACATTTCACACCATACTTTGGTGCTGACTGTCTCTGGTCTCCCTCATAGTTGTGTATTACCTCTGCCTCTGGCCATTTCATTATGCCAAAATAGTTAAGGTCACTAGAGCTCATCTGTGTTGCAAGTAGGTAATAGTTGGTTAACTGTGATTCACTGCCTAGCACCATAATTCTTAGTTATTTTTCAGCTTTCCTTTATAACCACCAGCTGGGGGCTATCACACTGGACCAGTACAGAACAAATGATTAACCTACCGATTTATGGACATCTAACAGAACTTGTATGGTTAGCATGCCCCGAAGGGGTGGGCAGTCATGTGACCTTTGACCCTCGGGGTTTTTGCCCCTAAGGAATCCTTGTTCGACTCCTCTGCTGACTTCCGGCTCTTTCTGCTTGCACGATGTGCTGTGTGCGTTCATATATGTACATGTTAAGTGCTCCGGGGCTACTATGTTGAGCAGAGGACTCTGTAAAATAAATTAAACTAAACTGAATTTAACCCTGCCCTAAGGGTCCATCAGCTGGGGACAGTCATTTGACAACAGCGTATAGATAATGAACCCATGCACATGTTGGCCTTTTCCTGTACACTGACAGACATCTTCACTAACCCACTCTCCTTCCCCTCGACCTAAAGATCAGACCATGACTAGACCCAGCTGCTGTCACCCATGATGAAGTCATTTTTATACACCATTTACATTTTCCATTGCAAAACTATACTTCTATAGGCACACTTTTCATCAACAACTTCCTGATTGTCATCTTTTAATGGGTAAGAGTATAAATTTTCGGTTTTTTCCACATTGCAGTTTTATTTTCTCTGTGGAAAAAAAAAATAAATGTAAATGATGGTAAGCAATTTTATAAGAAATTTCTTTGTGAAAATGCGATACACTCAATTAAATTACTTTAGCAATTTAATACTCTTGCAACCGAATATGGATGGCTGAGTGGTTGGCTGTGTTAACTCACACCTACAGGTTGAGGGGTTTGGATGTCACCTCTGCTCTGTGTGTGGGGTTTGTGTGTTCTCCGTGTGTCATGCGCATTTTCTCCCATAGCTCAAAGACATGCAATTAGGCTATCTGATAACTCCTATCGAATATGAGTGTGTGCAAGTAAGTACCCTAAGATGGGCTGCTGGGATAGGCTCTAACCCTGTAACTGCCTAACCAGGAGAAGTGGTTAGAAAATGGAAGAATGTAACTGAAGATAAAGTTAATTCAGAAATGAAGCGTCACTTTTATTAAGTAACGACAGGTGGCAGTATTTCCATTTAAATTCTGGTTTCCTTCACCAGCGAAATCAGATCGCAACGTGCAGTTCTCGTACGAGTTTCTTATACAAGTGACGTCTTCCAAATCCGTGAAGCTATTCATTTTACGTTTATATAAATACAGCTTTATTATTTATAAAACAGTTGATTCGAAAAACAAAACGAGGCGTATTTCATAATTCATACTTCTCAGTTGTTTATGTCTCCCATTTTTACAGGTAATCTGTTTTTGAATGTTATTATAAATCATGTTTGGAAATGGTAGAAAGAAATGAAATAATACGCTATAAATAGTGTTAAAAATAAATATTAACTATAAATGGGCATAAATTTTATTGCATGTCTCGAAGTTAATGTATTTTAGGTTCAAGGACTGTTATTAATGACGATGGGAAAACCTCTAGAGAAGTTCTGGAGATAAGATCAAGACGAGATAAAATTCGTCCTACTTTTTCCCCATGAAATCCTGGAAAAGTGGCGTTTCTCGACGTTTTGCTGCCATAACCGAATGCGAAAGATCGAATGTCACCATTTTTCTGGCCGATGGAAAAAGTGACATTTAGTACAGGGCAACATGTACTGGGTGTTTACCGGGTGTCAGAAACCAGCTGAGTCTGCCTGGGTGATGTGGTAGGTTTGTATTGTGTATGCGTGTGGGGTGAAAACTTTTCGCCATCTTTAGTACTTATAATTTGTCTGTTTACTCGCCACAAATAGTTGCGTATTTTACTTTGGGGAAAATTAAAACAGAATCAGCACATAGCACACTTTCCGTTCCAATTAAGTGAAAGACAAACTCGACCTGAAATTCTAACGGGTTTCTTTGCTGGTCGACGTGAGCGAAAGATTATTCTTTTGACGATTGGTACAGAGAAATTAACTGACAGCTCACGGGACGAATAAATAAAGTGACGGAAACCCACGACGCGCTGAAGGAACTGAAGTTTCTCAATAGACGTTATAATGGCATGTACAGCTAATTATATCTTATTTAATTCTACACTCACCATTCACACACGTCGATACAAAAAGGCTTATTATATGCTGTTTTATGCTGCTTTTACCATGCATAGATTGAGTTATGCCACACCTTACCAGAACAAGTTGTCTATGAATTCTAGTTGTACATCTACTTTCCTAAGATAAAGTGGGAGAAAATGAGTGAAAAGACAACATCCTGTGCGTGTACAAGCACAGTCATCACCTGTTTAAGATTTTGGAAGCATTATGTTCCATGGGAGTGACCTATCTTGTCGAGCCTGTTATGGAGTCATTAAGGTCTTCAGTGACTGAGGGGTGGCTCACAAAGGCAAAGCAGAGAAGAGTCATCTAGTGATGCCATTTCAAGTGAAATTAAACAAATCAGCAAACAGCATGAACACAGATGCTTGCATTCCATAGTTAAGAAAGCCAACAAGGCTTATATTGTTAGTACAACACAAACTGCCACGTTTGCCTTGCATTTGTTAACAGTCAGGCTTTGAATTTGTTGCATCATGGGTCACCCACTGCAAACAAACTGCCCTCGTGGCCTCTCAATATCAAACCACCACTGGCAGACTGTTTCAGAAGACACTCTACATACAAGTCACCTCTGTAACCGTCTGGCACTCCTTTGTCAAGTACCCTCTGGATGGCACAACAACATTGTTTTTGACAAAGCGTTACTTTCTCTTACGTTCTATTTTTGGACCAATTTCCATTTTTCTTTCGTGTTTTTGCATGGTCTGTCAGACTGAGCAGGGGAATTCTCATTCAGTTAGTGGTTCTGTCTGAATGATCCTCCCAGATGTTCATGGACCCATAAGGCTTTCATAATCAGACACGAAGGCTGCCTGTAAAGCCAAGGAATTATTGTTGTACGAGTCACCCACACAACAGATATTACAGGACTTTATAAAATTAATTTTTGTGTGGTCTTTATTCGCTATCTGGCCCCTGACTAGGGTATTCTCATAATAATTAAGTTCAACATGGTTTACCTTAACTGCACTTCTGACTCTCGTTACTCCTCACATCTGGAAGAGTACGTGCTTATAACCTGGCAATCTTTGGGAATGAGTGCAGGATATCCGGTTTTGAATAGCAGATGTTTTCTGTAGCTTCCATATTCTCCAGCCAGGTTGTTATCACCGAGTTTCTGTTTTGTGAGTGATTCTCTTTGGTCCAACATGCCAACGAGCTAGTAGCTCTAACAACTCTCTCTCTCTTTGGCTAAGGTTCCACTTCCCTGAGCATTGCAGGCTCAAAGTTGCCAACTCTGACTACAACACAGGATGATAGCTGTGAGCCATATGCTGAAGAATTAACAGAACATGAGGTCATGCCTGTAATTGTGACCCATCTGTTGAAAGCACCATGGAGAACTTTGGCTACCACACTACAATGTACTTTTGATTTTCCCATCATTTATAGTCCCCCAAAGTTCAATCCTTTTCATAGACCTCAGACTATTTTGCAAAGCCAGGTTCTCCTGGTGCAGTTTAATCCTTCTCACAAGGCTCAGTCATTCCTGGGGAGCTTAATCATTTGTGTGAAGTGAGCAATGCTCAGTGTGCAGAGTCTTTGTGCAAAATGGTCCTCAAATTCCACAATGGCAGATTAGTTATGAAGGTTCCAGCAGGCTAGCAGTTATAATATTCATTCTCTGGTGTTTGATTTTCAGTTTTAGGCGCTGCTTTCATACATCCTACATTTGGATTCTCTGTGCATCTCTAGCTTCACAGTTCTCGACTTCTACCTGATAAAAATCAAGGTCATCTTAGAGGTCAAACTGAGTTTCAAGAATGAATCTAGCACAGTTTTTCCCCAGACAGAAGGCAATATAAAACTTCTGGGCCACACCTTCATTAAAGCGCCATGGAGAACAGCTACTCTCTGTGGCTATTGTCAGTCCCTCTCTGTATTGTCCCATCTACAACCAAGTGGGAGGGACACGGTGTATGTTACAACGCATTAACAGCTCAGTGGATGGGAGTGGCCTGCTCATCCACAAACACAGCGGCATATAAAATCACAGACTGACAGCGGAGAGTGAAAAAAGCACACACCCTCTGAAAATGACCAACACAATAAAACCAATGAGAGCCCATTTGTTTTGCACATGGCCCACCTGCTCCCACTTTGTGTCACGTTTGACAGTTTGGATGTCCCTGACTGCTCCAGTTAAGACAACCATACATGACTTTGCTCAAAGTATAGCTAATATTTTTTGTCGTATTGGCATTAATATGGTGGAATTTCAAAAGATAAGCCCAACAGAGATTTCTCACCCAGAGACAGCAGTAGCCGATGCATTGATTACTGTAAAGCCGAGTAAACGCAGCAGTTAATGACAGACATCCAATCAGATGCACTATAGCCCTCAGTTTGTTCCAGATAGGTACGATGAGAAATAAGGCTCATTTTACACATGGTTCCTGGGGATTATGGGTAAATCCTGTCCACGTGGCAGCTTGTCTGCATCTCTCGCTCTTGCTCACATTTGTACATTTGTAGCTGTTGTGTCTTCAGGGCAGGTTCACCAGATGCTTTTTTTTTTGGGGGGGGGGGGGGCACCAATTGGCTTGTTGGACGCTGGGGAGTAATGAGCTTTTTGGGTAGAAATGGTGGGATGGGGATGGGGGCTGTCCTTTCTTCCTTTGCCTCTGAGTCACATGGCCTTCTGTTAATGCAAACCAGGGCAGAGGCTTTTTTTTTTTTGAATGTTTAATTTATTTATGGTACTGCATTGAGCTGTGAAGTGATCCCTTTTTACCCATTGTGTTATTGTTATTATATGAGATTTTGTCACAATGGTTGAATTTATTGTATTGAAAATTTGTTTTAAAACATTTATGAAAATTATGTTTGGAAGTCTGATTTTAGTTCAACTGTTGATGTTTTGTACTTTTAGAGATAATGGACGAGAGAGGGTCTGTTTTATGATATTTGATTTTATTGGAAAATTTTGTAAGTTGTATCAATTTTAATTGTTGTAATTGAATAAATTGATTGATTAAAAAAATAACTGGGGCAGAGGCATGGAGTCAAGTCAGCAAGCAAGAGAAAAGGGGGAGAATGTTTCCTCAGTGACTGAGGAGTAACTGAAGGTTACTGGTTTATTATGTAAGCCAAGCATAGTCCTCTGCTCTGATTTCACAGGGGTTACTGTCAGGGTACCATGCATCTCACACACAGACACACAACAGACAAAGCTACGACATCACTCACCGTGTGATAAGTTGAACCGCTGAACATGCAGGTGTACAAACACACTGCAGAGATCTCGACCCATCAGCAGACAAATTCCCAGGATGCTACAGTCTTGCCAGCATCCTGCTCATGTCCCCTGGTATAAAGCTTGACCACGGTTTGGAGAAGCCATCGCATCAAGTCTGTGTTCACTAGTGATGGGATAAATGAGACTACAGAACCCATGGCAGCCATGAGTATCCCAATCTGCCAATCAATGCAGGCGATAGCATTGATTGGTTAGTTCAAGATACTCCCACCCACCTCAGGTTTTGAAGCCTCATTTAGCGCCACATTGATTGGTTAGTTCAGGATACTCCCACCCATCATGGATTTCAAAGCCTCATTTGTTCTATCACAAGTGTTTACTGCTATTACCTGGATCACTAATCATCCCCTCTAAAAGGCTAGTGAGCGCAGGTGCTAACACCGCATAGCACCCCAGCCTCACACTCAAAAACTTCAGCAGACCCACAAGAAGAAGTGCACTAATGATTGAGTGATGTATTACGTGTAATACGCAAAACGCATATAGGCTTGCCTACAGGGGGGCTGTGGTCTGACGGTGTCAACTGTTAGAGGGGGTCAAGTGATAACTAGATAATTGAATAATTAGGATCACCTTTTCCTCATTTACCTGATCACACGTAGGTGTGAGCTTGTCTTTTTTCAGGGCCTCAAAAGCAAGGCAGGAAAATGCAGCAGCGTTTCCAGAATACCGATTCAAAAGTGACAGTCATCTTTTTTTTTGCTTCCACTCCGAAACCCACTTGAGGTCTGAAACTAGGACATGCATTTACTGTTTGCTCGACTGTCTGTCCTCCAGCTCAACGTTGGCAGGGCATTCTATATTTCAGGCACATGCTAAGGGTTGCCATTGTCTACACAATATGTGACTGTCTTCTGTTCTTCATGTGAAATGCGTTCTGGGATGACTCCCAACTGGAAAGAGTCTCTGCTGGCCTCTGCTCCCACTATCCACACACGGCCATGTCCCCTAGTGATCAAAGTAACCAAACTGCTTATTGTCTCCTAGTCTAGTTCTCCTGTGGTTTCTCATTTTGTGGAAAATTCTCTTGTTCCACATAAACACTAGGATTAGGCATGTCGCCCTGAAAGGCAGCGTCATCTCTGCACATCGAGTGGTTCTCCAGGCTCTCTGACAGAACACCACCCTTTCGGACCTGCTAGGGGCGTTTCTCTCTCCAAAGTAGTGGCTCTCTTTACACAGTGGCAAAGTTCCAGCTGGTTTGCCTTTAATGTGTCAGTCAGTTGTTTGGAGTCACATCTTACACAGTCTACCAGACTCAGGAGCCACAGCTCTGTCTGGCCTCTTCTGTGATCACATTGCTGTTCTGGTACCCAGAGCTTAGGCTATCTCGCCACCTCTCACTCACTGAAGGGACAAATCAAGCTTTGAAACTCATACTGACTGGGATTGTGGTGCATTGCCAATCATTCTCTGATTCTACCTAATCTAAACCACCACTATTTTGAATTTCTTAGTGCTATCAGACTTATCCTCACACATACAGCAATTTTTGAGAGGACTAATCATTATGTACATTATCACTTCCTTTCTGCTCTTTCCATACCAATCTTCCCTGGCTGGTCTCTCATTGCTGATCTCACTATCCCAATGTTTTCTTGCTGCTCTCTCTATAAAAATGTTTCCAGACTCTTATGTCTATCCCCATCTTTCCATGTTGTCTCTCCTTGCTGATCTCTATATCTCTACATTTATCCCAATCTCTTCTGGCCAGTCTCTCAATCCCAGCATTTCTACTGGTCTTTAGCACTTTTATCTCAGTTTCTGATAGCTGAGGCAAGTTCCAGAAAGTGGCCTTAAAAATACTTTGCTCAAGCCTGAATTCAGATTGGAGAAATTTGTTAAGATTCAGGGAATCGACAAATCCTGAAGTCCATCATCCAGTTTTCTCCAATCAGAATTTAGGTTTAAGTATAAGATTTGTTAAAGCCACTGCCTAGAACGGACCCCTGGTCACCCTCCCAGCATTTTTCTGTTGAGGTTTTAAAGTGATCAAAAGTTTGGCAAAATCTATGGATTTTCCATACAGTTTTCGCAGAACAGGCTCAAATGCCATATTTATGACAGCTGAAGAACACACACTGTAACTGTACCCCAAGCAAACTCCGAAAACTCTAAAATTGTACAATTTTATAAAGTGACAACATGGGCAGCCATGTCACGATGGCTTTCCAAGACTCTCAGATTCCAACTAACCACAGTGGAGCAACTCATTCTGCCGTGAAGGGCCGTGCTCCGGTCACCAGCGACGCTTTTCTGCCCAAAGTTTCCCTGCCTGCAGGGAGCAGCCCAGTTGCTTTCATCTGAACCCTGATCCATTTAACCACTGCTTTGAGGTGTATTTTACAGGATCACACCGGCACCATTGGAAGTTAAGCCAAAGGAACCCCAAGTGATTGAAATGAGGGGGGGCTTGAAAGAATGACCCAGGACCCTGCCGAGAGCATCAGAGCAACAACAGCAAATTCATCGGACCCAGATTGCTGTGGACAATTGGACACATTAGCTCTCACCCGGGGCTTTTCCATCAACTATCAAAGACGTTGCTGGAGGATCAAACGTCTGAAGGTATCTTACTTCTGCATCACTTGACAGGGTTTTGTGTGTGTGTGTGTGTGTGTGTGTGTGTGTGTGTGTGTGTGTGTGTGTGTGTGTGTGTGTGTGTGTGTGGGTAAGGTGGGGGGAGACACAGAGAGTGTGTGCATGTCATTACAGTCAGCAGACACACGGAGGAAAAGGTATAATATTAGCATTAGTGTTCCTCACAGGTCCTCTAAGGGGCATGAGTGTTTTACATCAACAATCCCTCCACTTACTGAAGCTTACTGTATCATTCCTCACATGCAGACTGCTGAGGGATGTGGCTTTCCGTGTCAGTCATTTTGACCACACCCACCCACGCACACCCATTGTCCTGCCATACTGCCGTTCACACGGGAGCCGACGAAATGGGAACGGTTATAAAAAAAGCCATAAGCTTTGTCCCCAGAATCTATTTCCACACGCTTGCCCCAAAGGCTCAGAGCCAATGACAGGGCAGATGAGTGACTGTGCTAAGGAGTTTATCCGTCAGATCCAAAATGGCTCCCAGCGTCATTATCCACAAGGAAAAAGCAAGCAAACAAACCCTTTCTGCCCCTAATTAAAGATGCTGATGTCCAAAATGGGAAAGATACATAAAGGGTCTCTTCTTCCCAGACTAAACATATCCTAATTATGAAAATCCAGCCCCAGATTGGAGACGTTTCAGTCGGGGCACACATTAGTTACAGTACAGACCTCTGTGCTGCACCCACGACTTTTCTGACACCCTGACTAACAGCCGCACCACACAGCCTGACTGTCCACAAACAGAAATCATTCAATCATATCAAAGTCTATAATCTGTGACACCTGAAAAAGCACATACTCGCAACAGAAATTCTACTTAGCATTTATTCTGAAATTTTACTTCCTCTTCCATTTAAACTGTCAATTTCCATGCTAGACGTAAGAAATTTATGCGAGTAAAAATATTGTTTCTTGTTATTAAAAACAGACAAATTAGTGTGCCTGATATAGGCACACGATAAAAATATCTGAGGGTATTATGATGTTATTGTAGTGTCTCTGACCAAGGCTAATTTCAGACAGCAGTTGAGTTGTAATAATGATACACTAAGTATGATGAATGCTTAATCTTTGGTTGGGTTTGTTAAATACAGCCTCTGTGAATCAGGCTTCAAAAAAGAATTTCAAGTCCAAACACTAGAAAGCTCTGGATAAAGCATTTCAGAAACAGAAAAACTAAAAATGTCCATGTCAAAAGCAACGGTCTAGCTAAAGTCAAAGACGGCTGGGTTTCGAACACATCCCACCAGATTGCGCTGGGAATAGCAACACAGTGGTTTCTCCCTGTCTTTGTCAAACTGGAAACAGGAAGTGGGGGAGGTGGTGTTGGTGAAATTAATGGGTGAAACAGGAGGAGGTGGCATTGGTGGAAGTACAGAGAGGAACAGGAGGTGCATGGAGGAAATGGGGGAGGTGGTGTTGACTGGATCACAGGGAGAAGCAGGTGGAGGTATGTCGATTTCTGGTTATAGTCCGTCTGAGAGAGGAACATCAAGCCACAAGGTAAGGGTGGTCATTACAATTTTTTAAAATGTATTCTTCTCTGGATATGTGTTTCTTTAATGTTTTATTAGTACTGTCATATATTGCATCTGAATAAATGTTTGATTTTGAGCTTGAGAGAGACAGAGTGGGTTTAGTTTCTCACTCGAGTGCCCCTTTTCGGACTCCTTCAGCTGGCCCTCGCACCCCCCAGCAGAAGCGCATGGTCCGCCATTTGTGATGGAAATTCCTCTGCTCTGGAGAGCAAGTCGAGAGGCAATCCCGACACATTAACTGGCGATCAATGCAAATGGACTAAAAGGAGCGATCTCCTTAGCAACATAATCTGGGAGAAAAGAAAGAGGATGCATGTGTGTGCGTGTGTGCGTGCGTGCGGGGGGGTGCAATGCCATCTAGGGGGTGTGAGAGAAAAGGACACAAAAGCTGCCACAGGAAAAGCTACGAAATGGAAAATTAACTCGGGGGGGGGAGTACTGTTACATTTTCACATGCTCACAACGAGCTACAATAAGCTCAACCCCAAGGGGCATGTAATCCCCCAGAAGGAAAGAATGGGATGCATTAAGATTACTTTAGGGGATGCAATCAATGCTATCCCCACAAGTTTACGCAGTCAGGGACAGCACAGCACGGCAACTGCGATCTGCAACACCGGTGACAGTCCCTCCCTTTTGTTGATTGGCAGGTGCTTTTCATCCGCTTTAGCCAATGAACACCATTGGTCATCAGAGCAAGGCAACCACACACTCAGTCTATTGGGACTAGAACCTGCCAACTCAGCAGGGAACCACAGAAACTATGGGTGCCTCCAAAGAACAAAATTAGCATGCAAGGGATTACAGTTTAAAAATGCTAGTTTCCCATTTCCCTGAATGTATATTCACAGTAGGAGGAACACAGCCTCGTGCCGTTAGGTCGCTGCGAGATTCTGGCAATCCCAGCCATAGCCCCGCAGGTATCCGACTGACAGTAGGTGTCACCGTAGAGTGAGGAAGGGGAGAAAATACCTGGCAGCATGTACACGGCTATACTTTCGGCAGCTTGACACAATCAAAATCTCACAAGTCATATACTGTATATTTCAATACCCCCTGCGTCTCTGTTAAATTCTTTTTGACCTAAGAGGACCTAACACTCGGCATGTATCTGCGTCAGTCTGTACACTGACACAGAGGAGATTCTGCCCTGCTGGTGCAGCTATTCTGCATGACTACGCTTCCTACTGGAAGCTACAAAGTTATGACAGCAAAACACAAACAGCTATGTGCAGTAATACATGACGCTGGATGTTGATGCCTTTACGGAGACTCTTTGGTAAAAAGTCTAAGCGTTAAAAAAGAAAACCATTTTTAAATGCCTAGTTATTGAAAAACATCGCTCCTCAACCCGTAAAGTATGTTAGGCTTCAGACTCCAATCAGTGGGCTTCAAGGAATACAGAAGTAACAGTCAAAGGAGCAGCTTCTCCCTTAAAGAATCATTGGCACGTAGCAATTAAATATGACCCATGAGTGGTCACACAGTCTCCCAGCCTCCCGCGAGCTGTAATTCGGAAGGCCAGACCGCCTCTCCTAGAAATGGACTCACATGGCAGTTTGACGGTTCTCCAAAACAAAGACACATGGAGGCTGGAGAAAATTTTCATCTCCATCTGGCAGTGGCAGAGTGGTGCAGAGGCTACGGTAGCTGGCCCCCCATGCTGTGAGGCCAGGGTTTGAATTTACCTATCACTGTCCCTGGTTTGGTTTTGTGGCACCCCCACCAGAGTTTTGTGTACCTGTGGCTGGTGAAGTCATGGTCCAACTTCAGGGCCAATCCTGAGATTCTGCCCGACCACGATAACCATGTAGAAAGGTAAAGTAAGTCTCTCCCCACAAGTCTCGCCTTGGATGTCATCAAACACTGGCTGGAGGCGAGGAACACTCAAGTCATTTTGGGCCTGGAGAAGGACGTGTGGAGCAGGATCCAGCCTAAAGGCTTGGACCACTGATTGCAGGACCTTCACTGGTGTTGTTTGCATGGCAAGATGCTGGTCAGGGATGTACTATACAGACACAAGGTGACCAGACATCCTCACTGCCCCAGATCCAGTTGTGCAGAGCAGGAAACACTCTGTCACGCCTTTTGGGACTATGGGTAAGAGGGATAGCTGGACATCAGTGGAAGGTCTGTGCAGGAAAGTGGACCCTCAGTTTGTGTTGTCCTACGCCAAGGTGATCGAGGGGTGGCCCTCAGGGCCTCAAACTCCCTTCTCTCTCCAGATGTGGCTGCTAATAAGCATCACCAAACGTGAACTTTGAAATGCAAGTTCAGCACTTATCCAGTATGGGGTTGACTTGAGCACTCGGGGAGTCTATCACAAGGTCGTGACCAATGTGAATTTCAGGATGAACCGCGATATCACTCTGTGGGGCTACAATGAGGCCAAGGAAAGGTGGAAGGGCCTTTTCTGGTTTTAGTCCCACTTGAGGTTTGTTGATGTCAACCCTCCTGAGAAGGTAAGTGCAACTATATTCTATTTGAGCACTTTATTGTATGTGTGTTTTTTGTACATTGCTCGATGATCTTGTGTTGCAAGTGATTTAACTTTCAGCCAAACCCTTCACGGGTCTGGTGGTTGGGTTAAGTCATCTTTTAATGGATTTTAAGCCTGGGGAATGTTTTATGGTTTTTAAATTCAGAACACACCGGTGCTTAAACCTTTGCTTATGTCTGAGAGATGGTACTGTTTACAATTTTGGAGAGATCAACTTTTGACCATTTTATTTATATTTACTGAGGTTTTGTTCGTGTGATGGTGGTTGAATTTTCTGGTTTGCCGGGTCTATAATTTGTTGTCTCTGTAGTTATAATTACTGATTTTTAATTATTTGTGTGGTCGTGCTCCCTGTTGATAATGTAATATGAGGGATGGGGAATGGATATGAGAGGGTGTGTTTTTGCCTTTTATTGTTGTATTTGTGTTTGTTGAAATTTGATTCATTGTTTGATTTGTTAAATTGTTTGTGAGGGATTGATTTTCATTGTGGAATTCTGATTGTTGTTTTATTATAACTGAATAAACTGATAAAAAAAAAATGTTCATATCTATTGGCAAAATACTGCTGAGCAGGGTGGAAATGAACCATGGGACCAGAGAACACAGAGGATGTCTCCACGTACAGAAAGGAAAAAAAAAAACACAGGAGACCAAAGCAAGCAGGCCGATTCTTTCAATGAGGGGAGATGTGGATGTTAAAGGAGCCACATGACTGGAGCTGAGGTGGACAACAGCAAGGAAGAGCGGGACAGAAGAATAATGGAGTGAGTGACAGAAGTTGAGAGTGGCATAAAGCAACACCATCGCTATACGTGATCAGGGTACACCATTGCTGAAGACCTCTTGAACCGGCATGACCTTTGAAGCCCAGATGTTAACAGGGTGCGGACCACTGATGATGATGACAGTCTCTCATCCCAAGATGTGAAGAGTTTGCTACTACCACCCTATAAACCAGCTAGCACAGCACTTCACCAGGCTTGCGCCACAGTCAGGTACAGCTGACACATACCACCTCAGCAGAACTCCATCCCCAACACGGGCACAAGCACCACCACGAAACCAGGTGCACACCACAGGTGTGCGTTCCACAGGTCTTTGGTTTTTAAGACGTACAGTCTGTAGGTGAATGTTTCACAGGTATATGGCCTACAGGTCTGTGTTGCACAGGTACATACTCAGCAGACATATGGTCTCCAGGTAACTGATCTAATGGTGATATTCCATCCACAGATGTTCCATGGCTGCTACTTGTCATCCACCACAGGAGTACAGGGTACAGGTGTGACCCCATTGTGACCCAGGTGTACTCAGTCCTGGCGAGGAGTGGCTGGAATCACACGGTCCCCAAGCGATGCCCGCCCATCTGCCGGGGCCTCGCATAGTGGGCCGGCTCTTCACACTCATCCGGAATCTCCTCACGCATCCCGCTCATAAATCAGCCAGCTCAAAGCAAGCCGATGTGCAGGCTGCCACGGTCCGCACCCTCAATGGGTCGCACCGTGCACACAAAAAGCCGGTTTAAGGCCCCTTTCATGTTTTGCACTTGAAAACAGACTTTCATCAATAATTGCCTGAAAGCCCCTGAATGGGACCGAAAGGAGAGCGGGGTGTTCTCTTCCACGCTCCCAGCCAAGTCCCTCCACGCCTTCCGCACCCCCAACCCCGGCTGATTAAAGTCTCCTTTCGGGCCGTTTATGGGAACCGCACGTGCGGGATGCCTGTAAACAACGTTTAAACGAGCGGCCCACAAACCGAACCCTACTGGCCCAACCCCCCCCCCACCCACCCGCCACAGCCCACACATTTCAAACAGCGGGATGCAAACATTTGTAAAACTTGAAAAGGCATCACTTGGCCTGTGGGGGGGGGGGGACATATAAACCTCACCGGTTTACTGGAGAATCAGAAAAGTGTTTATGAATCACTAAGTGCTGTGGCCATTACACAGTGGCACAGCCTTACCGAGAAGCAGAACACCTTCATCAAACACAAGTCCCCATCTTGTGCCACGTTCCTGCTTAAAGTGTCCTTAGAGCACTTATGGCTAGTGCATTGCTCAAAGGTACAACAGCTCCTCCCGGGATTCAAGCCATACAGGCACGGCTGGGTCTTCAGCAAGAATCCTGGGCTCATTTTCGAGATGCTCCGATTTCCCCCCTCTGCTTGACCACAAAAAAGGCCCCCGTCCTCAAATCACCCCCTCAGAGTGTTTCTCTGCGTCTCTGCGGGCCCCTCGCCACAACCCAGGCCATTCATAACTCTATAAATCAGCCACACATCTGCGGAGTCCGTGGCAAATGCGGCCCACTCTGCCAATTACACCCGCTGACACTGGCCTGATAAATGAACGGCGCAGCACAATAGGGTGTTGCAGGCGAGGTGCGGGCGAGGTGCGGGCAAACGGGGAGAGGCTGGCGGGACGCTGCATGCTGCCCGGTCTCACCCTCCGGCACGGACGCAGCTGGGACGGGCCAGGAAGTCCATGTGAGCAGAGTTAACGGGGCTTGTTGAAAGTGCAGAATCCTCGATGACCATCTGATAATTTGGCACCACTTGCCTTGCGCATACCTTGCCTTTGAAACATCGTGCGTTCAAGAGGAGTCGGGTTCGATGGGGTGTCACGGAGAGAGGGGCCTCTCGCTCCCCGCACGCTTGCCGCAGCACAACCTTTCAGCCCAACAAAAGCATCTGTTTCCATACTGTGCCATTCAGGGCCCCGGCACCCCCCCGCCCCCCCGCGGCACTCACCTTGCGGTGCGGCTCTTTGTCCCCCCCTCAGCAGCAAATTCCCGATCGATCTTCTTGTCTGGAAGACAAACGAGAGCGTCTGATGAGCCGCAGGGCCTGCGGAGGGGGGGGGGAGAGAGCGTCAGCCGGCTGCACGGTGGTCCCCGATGTCCCCCCACTGCGTTAAACAGTAACCAGAGCACAAACCGACCCTGGGGACTCCAACGCACAGCTCCCTGGGGGCATGGAGTGACCCTCCTTCCATCTTACCTTACTCAGTTACATCCCAGGACTTAATGGGGATAGAGACAGAGAGAGAGAGAGGGGACAGAGAGAGAGGAGTTTTCTAGAATATCCAAAATGCAAAAAAACATCCTCCAGAACTTGGTACTAAATGCATTCATGCTATACCTTCAATAAATAAAACAAAGGACTGCTTATCCTGTACATTCAAATGTTATTGCTGGAATGATCCATCTTATCAAAGTGAAGGCAATGGCAGTATGTGCAAGACTACAAATTGATAACTGTAATTTAAAAACCCAAAATCTCAAAAAAAAGAGAGCATCAGCAGTGAGGGTGGTGGGAACTTTAGGCAAGTGTCATTACACGTCCTCGAGAGCAAATTGTATTACTGGGACCAGTCGCTTGAACTCACAATCTACAGAACAAGGAAGTAAACCACCTACTTCATGCAGACTACCTCTGACCAGGAATTATTGTCAGCACCAGCACTAATGGATCTGGTAATATATCTGGAAAAGATAAAGAATATGTTTTTATTAAAAGGACAGGACAGCACTACATTTATCAGGATCAGCCACAATTTCTTGTTGCCCAAAAAAAAAATCACTTCAAAAAGCTTTATTTTGAAACAGAACCATTTACAAATAACACAACAATACTTACACCAGCCATAGCAAAGATACCATAGCATTTCTATTCTTGTCAGAGTGTGATGAATACAATCTCTCATGAGCAGCATCACCACCTGAGGAGAAACACTTATAAACCCCCTCTTTGCATATATCTGTTTATTTCAGCATGGCATTGTTTCTTTTAGAAACAGCAATTACCACAGATTTTTTGGTTCACCTACAAATGAAGAGCACACTATGTATGTTATGAAGCAGGCATCTAACACCGCCCATGCTAACCTATGGCAGGTAAAATAGGCTGGATTCTAATGCTAATACCCTTTGAGCATGGGATAGTGGCCCCGGTGCTAAACATTGGCTAATGCTAATACACTACGAACATAGAATATGGACCTCCAGTGCTAAGCGGATGCTAAGACTAACATTCTGTTGGTGTAGAATACGCACACTGGCCTGCTGTGCCATGTGGTTGCTAACTCGCTTCACCTGTAGGGTCACTAAGATGTCAACTCATGTGGGGAGGCATGCTTGACGTTATTGACAGATACAGTCACAGCAAGTCACAGAAAAAGTCTCAACAAAAGAAAAACATGAAAATAAACCAACACTCCAATTCCTAAAAGATTTGTTTCAGTAACTACAAAGAGAAGGCGACAGACCATTAAAAGAGAAATGGAGAAAAATGTATGGAAAATGGCAAAAAGAATAATCTGTGATGGGAGAAGGAGGGAATGGATGATGCACATAGGTAGGATGAACATGAAAGAGGACCCAGGTGTGGGCTGACATCCCCCAGCAGCTGCAGAGGTTACAGAACAGCCTTCAGCTGCTTTAAGCCCAGCCTCCCCCACACACCAGCCCGCCTAAAGCAGCTGCCCCAGGGACAAGACATCCACACACCCTCAGAAATGACCTGGGGTAAAGACACCCACCCAGCACCACCCAACGACCCACTGACTGTTGTTAAAGCGCCTCTTATGCCCTATACATCCTCATGCCCTCACTCCCTCATTCCCTGTCTCCTCCCCCTGCTGCTTGGTTTCTTTGTGCTGAACCGAGTTGCCTTGCTGACCCTGATTGCCTCGTTCCACACCTGGTTGCTTGGTGACCCTGCCCTGTTTCTGCCAGTAAGCCCTGTTGGATAGGCAGTCCTGATCTGGAGGGTGCCCGGTGGGTCCTGCTCGATCATACCACCTTGATCAGTCCACTGAGCCTGCTTCCTCATACCCCTTTTTCACAGCACTGGCGCAGGTGCCATTCCAGTGCCAGTTCTCAATTTGGAACCGGTTCCACCGTTTTCCGCAAAAAAAAAAATGGTGCCGGTGCCGCAAACTCGGTTCCGAACTGGCACCAAAACTTTGCTGGTCTGGAAATAAGATCCCGTGATGTCATCAGAGATGGGGGGAGTAAGCAAGTCAACTTTAGACAACGATTGAATGGTATAACGTTGCATACTCCTTGCAAAATAAATATGTCGTGTTGAAAGAAAAAACTCACTATATAGATACGAGCATTACCATTAGCATTTGAGCTAACGCTAGTCTGGAGCTAGGAAAAATAATTTTATTTGCCTTGCACGTAATCGTTGTTGATGACAATCTCTTTCAACAGCAAAAAGATGCAGAATAAGTTTGCTTTGAATACTGAGATATATTCTTAAAGCTTGAAGTAGCACCTGAAAAACGAGACGTGTTCCCAGATTTTTGTTGCTGCTTTGTTTAGTGGGCGTGGTATGTGACGTAGTTGCAATGTCGTCACCCGGCTCCCACTGGGCTCTCAAGTCTGTGGAAATGCGGGTCGGTTCTCACTGGTTCCCAACTTCAGCACCGGCCGAGTACCGGCAGCAGCACTGGCACCAGTGCTGTGGAAAACGGGTATCAGACACCTAGGCCCCACCTCGGTATGCCTGCCTGTCCAAATGGCTGCTATTAGCATACGCTACCGGGCAGCTAAGAGTGACCCAACCTATGGACCATAGACTCATCCAATGTCTACAGATTCCCCTCTTCTGGTTTCCCTTGTTCCAGTGCACCTGTGTCCCCATGGAACCCTGTTCCTGCGCCCCTGAAAGTCAAGTCCTGGTTTCCTGAGGTCTCCATCCACGAGCTGTTCCTGGATTGTCTCTGTTAAGTCTCTCCTTGCTTTGCCTTTGGTTGGAGTTCCCCCTGCCCCATGTCCTCTATGCAGTAACACTTTTAATACATAACTATTTATTACATATTCCATCCAACCACCTTCCTCACTGCGTATCCAGTACAGGGTGCCTATCCCAGGATAAAGCCCAAGGTAGGGGCCACCCGGAATGAGATGCCAGTCCATCACAGGGCGCACACTCACCACCTGATTAATATCCGTCTTGACCCCTTCACACAAAACAAACAATAAAAAGGGGATTATATCCATTCAAAAAAGGCAAGACTACATTCAAACCTATCACACATGGAAAAAGTTTCCATGGCACATATAGACACACAACCATGTCAAATATGCAAATTCAGGGTAGCAAACCTTTTTTTTTAGTAACTTCCTGTTAAAACACACAGACAGCAAAACAGCTTTGCGGTAACATGTCACACACACTCACACATTTCTCCACGAAATGCCAGTCTGCATCGCCTGGGGTGTGATTAAAGAGGCCATCAAAGTGATGTTAGAAGAAGCATTCAAGTTCACTCCTGCGCTCTTCATCTTGCCCCAAAACTCTTTATTATGCCTGAAAAAAATCACGAGGTGGGGGGGTTAGGGGGAATCGATTGGACTGTAATCAGACCATGAAAAGAACATGATCTAACTGCTTTCATCGCCGCGTTAATCGGAGCCCTTTCCTCCCCCGTGCCTTTTCTTTTTTTAACACAATGTAGCTCGGCTGTTTAAAAAGCCCTGAATGTCTCATCAATGACTTTGGGGTTGGGGGGGTGTCAGAAAAAAAGGGGGAAAAAGGGGACGGAGTGGACATAAAAATTCCAGTGGTTGTTGAAGCATCGGCGGTTCATTAGCATGACAGCAGGCCTGAAAAGGCCTGACCCCCAGGCCAGGCTGAGCGCGCTGCAACCCAGCTCATTGACTCTGAAAGGACCCTCTGTCAATGGGGCAGCCTTTCTCATAACCACCACCGAGCATCTGCAAATCTCCCCCCCCCCACCGTCACCCCGCACACCCACCGTTACCCCCCTAATTTACCTTCCTCAACTGTGCTTATGACTGAGGCTATTAACAGAGTCCAAGTTTACCTCCCTCTTCCTCTCCTAAGTGTGATATGACAACTAGTATCATTACAGGTGCTGACCATCTTCTTCCTCCATGCCATTGGTGTTAAACAATTATAAATCATGAAAAAAAAAAGAAAAAAAAAAATCACACAATAAATTCACTGTAACAGCATATAGTCACAGGATTACAATATACACTAAAAAAAGCAAAGTGTAGCATATTATTTATGACAGCTAATCTTGTTGGTCACCTCAAACACGTGTACACACACACAGGCACACAAATCCTCCACTCTCCTTTGTGCCAGATAGTACAGTGATCCACAGGCTTCCCCCCTTAGGACAAATGTGTCAATTTTATAGGTTTGACAAATCTGAAATAAATGTGGAAAAATAAACACTGAAATATGAAAACATGCAAAAAGGAAAAAATAAATAACTGAGCATGCCTTCTAATAAAATATACATCTATTTTCTAGAAACTACTAGTAGTGATACTGGTGCTGAACACCACGAAATCTGATTGGACAGCAAATCAAAATCTTGAAAAAATGCGGTATAGGGGACATAAAACCTCAAGCATGATCCAGTAGAGTTTTTGCTGAGGACCAACTGTCACTGAACTGAGAAGTTCAACATAATCACCTCACATACAAGGCGTGTGCAGATCCACCAGACACATGTACGTGTGTGTGGGGCCATGAAAGAGGCTCCCAGGAACAGAAGTGGGGGGCTGTAATTGGAGTGTTTTTTTTGGGGTTGGGGGTGGGGGGTGCACCTAGCCACTGACAGGTGGAGAAGAGCCCTCATGCTACTAACCGTTACCCGCCTCCATCCTTATCCTGAACCCTGACCCAGAATCTGCAGCTGCAGGCAGGTGACCAGACGGCCTGTGGAACGCTTCTAGCCAGTATTATGGCTTGCATACAAATCTGATCCCCCCACACCCCACACACACACACACACACACACACACACACACACACACAGGCTTTGCTTCAGTTGGGCCCAGGCTAAAACACAAGCAGGTGAAGTAGGGGGAATTAAGCAGTGTAGTGTATAAGTAACCAAATCAGGTATAACACAGGGAGCTCACTCTTTCAATCTTCCTCAGTAACCAAATCGGCTGTCTCCTCTCTAGTGCCCACTAGCGACCAGGAGGACCTTGTGGCTCTTGAATTAGCAGACAGTCCACTGCTGTATGTGTGCAGCCAGCCCTCCCCACTGCTACCCATAAGTATCCTGCTGACCTTAGACTCTCAGCTCCTGCGAACAAAACTCATACGACACAAAAGCAAGGCATCCCACTGAACTACCCGAAGGTGGTGACTGACTGATGTGTACGACTCCTCAAGCAAGATCCTCTAGTTTAAAAAGGTGTTTGACAGCAGTACTCCCAAAAGCAGCAAAGGGAAGCCATTTCCACACCAACTTCAACTTGCCTGCAACTGAAAACTCTTTAGGCACACAGCAGCTTCACATTAAAGCAGCGCCCCCAGTTGAATAGTAGGATTAATGACCCACAAACAAGAGCAAACGAGCCCCATGGGAGAGGGAAGTTTACGAGGAAGAAGCCAATCTGAGGGAAGCCAGGCTGGGTAAACAAAACACACATGCACGCCTGAGCAAACACCCACAAATAATACATGCTCAAATCAGGGGTCACGTATCATTTTCATTTTTTTGACAATAAAATCTAGGTATGCTAACTATCCAGTTCTTATTCTTTAATTAGGTAGAAGCCAAAAAAAACAAAACATACAGTAATCAAAAGAGGCAAAAATTGGAGAAATCATTTGGGTCTGATGAATCGGTCTGATCATTACATGGGAGGCCTCGAACCATGATCAGCTTCACTGCCCTCTTACAGAGGAGTTCTAACAGAAGGGCCAACACTATTAGCTATAGGTCTATTCAGCATGTGACCTCCAGGTGAAGACCATGGCTGACCATGGGATGGGCTGGTAGTCAAGGTTATGGCCTGCTGGTTAAAAAGAATCAGTCATGGTCCTAGAGGACACCAGTCTTTACCTTCTGGACAGGTTTAAAAAATAAAGCTCCCCACACCCTATCTATAAAGACCATTGCACAAGATACTCATGCAACAGGGTTAACACTACTGCACACTGAATACAGCCACAAGTAATCTAAAAATGCACAACTTACAGGCATAGATGGACTAACAACATTATAAACATGGGTGCACAAAGACACAGGCACAGGTGTTCCAATATACAGTGATTTTTGGTACAAGTGCTTCAGGATACTCCCACCCACAATGGGTTTTGAAGCCTAGTTTGTCCCATCATTGACTACAGAGATCCTCAGCTGATGTTCAAATACACACTTATTACAAGGTGCTCTTACACAAGCTGATTACAGACATAGCACCAAATTACAGTGTAAGCTGCCACTGACCTCTCATTTTGAAGCAAAGATAAGAAAAACTGGTTTATACTGTATCTTGTTACCCAGAGTTCCATGCAACATATTGAGGACAGACGTTAGGGTTGTAAGCCTTAAACTGTTTGATACTAATCAATCAATCAGTTTGACGCATTCTTATTCACTTCTTCACGATCCCATGGCTGGCTCTTTACAGCACGACCTGCGGGTCCGAAAAGTTATCGAGGAGTTGCATCTCTGCAACACTATCTTTAATTTCCACATCCACGTCTCACTGTCATCTACTTGTCAGAGCACGGACGACAAAAAGTCCGTGACCGCTAACTCCAAGCGAAATTATGATCACGAAATCACCGGCAATCACAGCATTACCAGCATTTTTAGAGACACTGACTTTCTACCTCGGATCAAAACAACACCGCGTGTCACAGAAATTCTTGCTGCCTGCACGAATTATCGCGAGAAAATCCGCGAACGTCGCAGGAGGCGATAGAATGTGTGGCAGGTGAGGCAGGACAAGCCATTAGATGGTCATTATAAAAATCCTATTGCTCCTGCAAGAGGGTAAGGTTAATTAACCATAACAGCCAACTAAGGGATCAATGCTAAAGCCTTAGACATTTAGAGAGAATTTTGCTACGCCCACGAGCAAATAATTTTAAATCTTCTGAACATTTGTGACAGTTCATATTGTTTTCATTTCTATTTATAGAAAGTAGCGAAATTATATATAACGGCTGTAGTAGTTACTATTGCTGAAGCACAACTTTACCTTCGCGTAATCACACGGTTATATTAGTCAGATATATTATTGAATTTCATAGGTTAATAAACAGCGTACAGATTTAACGTCCCTTACCTTCAGTGGACTTAAGGTTGCAAATAAACCAATTAAGTTAATGCTAGAAGTAAATACATGAGCTGTAATTCGTGTGTGCCTATTGATTTAGAATAACAAATTGAAACCGTAATCTCTAAGTAAACAAGCTGCTGATAGTAAAATAAACGCGACTACAGTTGTCTTTGCCGACAAAGGAGTTGCTTTTTAACAGACACTAGTCACTCTACAACTGTTCAGCAGTGACTAAGATACACTACTAAGACACCTCCTTTGAGGATAATATGAATCTGGGTCTAACCTGAAATTAAACAGGTTGTTATTATTATTGTCATATCTGAATGTATAACATCTAAACGTATATTCCAACGCTTTGCTAAGGAATACCTACTTTAATTTCAAATGATATAGCTCAGTAAAATGGCTGTTTAGTAATAAAGGTTCTTGCTAATATGCATTTTTCTTCAAATACGTCCAGAAAAGTGGATCGACGTGGTTCAGAGATTAAACACTGCCTTTCTTAGATTTCCCCTAAAATGTAAAAGTTTTGAATGGTGTATATTTAATGGGATTTCATTATAACAGTTAGCGAATGAAGACATTCCCATCATTGACACCATAACATTATATAAATGTCATTGTTGCATTATTCGGAAAGCTGTCCGCCACATCCTGTGAGTTTAACATACCTCACAATTAACCTCACCATGCAGGTGGAAATTTAATTAATGCGACACAGTTGAAGTACCTGTCTCAATGGTACTTCAGATGGTCTTCTGAGGAGACCTGGGGAACATGAGCCCAGCTTAAATCATGGATATTATTATTACTGTCAATAGACGCGTTGAAATAATGGGGATTGTTTAAAAAAGATAAAGTATTATAGGAAACATTGTCATGTCAGAACCAGTCAAACCTCAGACAAACAGTAAGACGTAAGCTGGGATGTTTCGCAATATGGCTAAATGAATTTTTACAACACGAACTGATGTCCTAGGGATGCTTCGCCAGTAGGCGTTTAATGAGTAGTTAAACAGGTGGCTAACTCACAGACATTGAATCTTCCCACAGTGCAATGAAGACTTAACAAGCACACAGCGGTGTGCTACACGCTGCCTGGTGATAAAATTAAGGTTGATTTTCGGGACCTTATTTTGGTGAGAGAAGCAAGGAAATTAGAATAAGATCCACGCTAGATATTCCTGTGGCTCATTTTGTCCCTGTAACGAATATCTGCTTAGTCTTTTGAATGAATGTGAGCGAGATGACGCTAGCAGTGGGAAGTGGGAAGCCGCGGTGCGCACCAAAGCAAGTGTTAAGACGAGAGTATTGCGCTCCATGCAGAGGGCCTCGAAACGTGATCACGCTTGGACACACCCACCCCCGCACAGGATAACATGGAGAAGGACTTCACGGCCCCCCCACTGCGCTCTGATAGACGCTCAGCAGCGATAAAGTTCAGGTCCAGTGGCAAGTCGGCTACTTTCTAATGCAGAAAAGCATTTCTTTTATTCCAAAATCAATAAGCACTTTATGATGGACGTAAAAGCAAAACTGCATATGGGCTGTGCACCTTATCCAAGTCTGTCCAGCAAGAGCTCAAGAAGACTTGGAAAACTGATTCCAATGCTTCGCTACCCTGCTGGAGCAGAAATGTGAACCTGCTGGACCTCAACCTCAGTTGTGCACAGCCACGTTGAATGTTAAAAGACAGCTTTGATGACCCAGAGCATGCAAGAACTTACAACCATAGGATAGCAGCTCAGGCCTGGGACCTATCCAGACTGTTGCTAGTTCACTTCCCCAGCTACAGTGGTAGATTGATGAGAACATGTCCTGTACTGCTTGACTGAAATGTATCATTAGACAACTGAACTCCTCTGGGTAAGAATCACCTGCTAAAGACCTAAATGGTAAATCCGCGAATCGAGTCACGGGTTTCAGTCTGAGCCCATAAATTTGAGTCGGTCCACCTGCTCCCTTTCCATGGGCTGTGATTTGCCCTTTGGGTATGCATTGTGTTCTCAGAAAGCCATCACCACCACCAGCGTCTCCTCTTTAGGGTGCCTGCTTTGTGGCTCTGCCATTATGTGAGAAAAATGTTGTTTTTGTTGTATTTTTTTTTTTTGCCTCTTTTTGCCCTTTTTTCCTGCCTGAAGAAATGTGCCGCTAACCGTTTTTGCATACAAATGTAATTATTCATGGAGAAACGGGTTTAACCCCATGGTGGCCTGGCTCGGCCCCACTGTCTCTGTTTTTCCTCAAACTATGAAATAGAGAGAGGCCGCTGCAGCTGGTCATCAAATGAAGGAGATAATTGCTGATGAAAAGTCAGTCCATGGCATTATGTTGTCCCCGAATCATTGTTCATTTCTATCACCATTGAGGACTCTGCCGAAGACCCAAGTGTTTCTTTTCACTTTTGGTATTCAAACTCCGTCGCCTAGCAACTAATAAAGGAGAAATCACCCACTGTATTAGCCAAGATGTGGCACAGGCTGACCCACTACAATGCAACTTTGTAAAAGGCGTTGATACAAGTTAATGATGGTCATTCAACACAACATTAATGGACTTCTTCACGCTATAATAAGCCATGCATAGGACTGAAAAGGGGCAGCTCCTCTGCCTATGCACCTTTACAACTTTGTGTGTTTTGTCCCCCAAAACACCCCAAAGCGCAGTACACAGGAAATCTCCTTTCCTACACGTCTGTATATTTCCATGTTAAATTCACATCACTGAGCCATTGTTCCCTTCAATGTCTGCTTAACATATTTATGTCGAAAGCCAGCCCATTTACTTAATTTTGTTCAAACTACTTATTTATTACACAGAACACAACTAGATTACACACAAAAATCTTCGTTTCGTGTTTAATCATAGCTATTTTTGTTGAATTTAAAAATGCACTTTTATGTACTGCTTTTTCAGTATATGGATATGAAAGCGTATTGAGATATGACCGCTCTTTGCGCAGGCAATGGATCAGGGCTCGTGATCTACTGGAATGCCATTCTGTCCCACACAGTGGAAAAATGGGCAATTTTGTAACGTTAATATTTGTTGCACCCTTTCGAAGTGAAGTGGACAAAGCTGCGGTATTGCCACCTCAAGCAGAATAAAAGGAATCAAAGGATTTCCCCTTAAATGGGCTAATTTTCTCCTTGAATTATGAAAGTAATGGCTAGGTAACACCGTGTGCTCTGTACCCGCCGGCTTAATGCCCCCTAAGCCCTTCCACGTGGCCAGGCTAGCCGTAGCAATTAGACTTCATTATAGACTCATAAAGGATCTCTTTTGAGAGATTAGTTAATAGACAATGAAATTTCATCGTGTAGAATTATGGAAAAAATTAATATTGGGGGATGGACGGTGCCTTGGCGTGCGCCATGCATCATTCCGCCTGGTTTGGGATATTTCCCCTTCGAAATTACTCCAGATCCGTAACAATTCCTAACGGGCTCCCGTGTTGCACGCTACCTACACTTTATTACTCCAATTAGTAGTGCTATGACAGACCTGTTTGTTTTTCATCCGTTCAAAGTTCAAAGCCACATTGCGCCGTGTTTCAAATGCAACTTTTTTTTTCCAGTTAAATTGTTACAAATGCTGGTGAGTTACTGGCAACAGACCCCAACGAATTTGAAGACATTTGTGGACTCATATTAAATTAATTTCATATATCCATTCATTGGTCATTTTAAGGCCTGATTTACATTTGTCTATTAAAAGAGTGCTACAAATGTAACGAAACTGATGAAAGCGTTAAACATTTTCAATATTATAGTTAGTAGTACTGTATGCATCACGCACTTTTCATGCTGAGTCCTTCTGGAAATAATTTAGACTGTCTATTGCTATTTAAAATGAAATGGCTTTTATTTTCCCCTGTACAATGAATAATCAGTGTAAAAAGAAAGGTGTATACCTGCTGACGTTACTATGGTGGTCTGTAGTAAAGTAAGTAACTTTATTTCTTGAATGAATCTAGAGTTAAACCCTAAAGCTGACCTACTCGGAGATCAAACTCAGTAATTATTGTCACAAGGTTGGAGATTAACGCATTTCTGGAATAGTTGTCTGTTTACACTGTAGAAACGGACTATAATAAACACTTTCTAATTGAATCCTAATCGTGATTAAATAACCAGCACCACATTCTACTGAGGTTTATACATATTTAATTACTAGACACGAAATGTTTTACCAGATAGTCATGGACTTTTACTATAAAATAAATACGTATTTGGTACATTGAGAATCCTGTTGGTAATTTACTTAAACCTTAATTCCACAGTGATCCTGCATGAAAATACTTGTTGTTCCACTTCATAGGGTGATAAGCATTGATTAAACAAATCGGCTGAATATTCGAAGTCTTAATAAACTGATTTGAAGGAGCATAAGCAGTTTGTTCTCCGTAAATACTGAGTCATTGTATATAATCAACATATCACCAAACAACTATTAAGAAACGTCATAAATGATTTATTGAAGTGAATTTTCAGCTCCAGCGGCCCGACAAATTCTATAAAAACCGATATTTCTTTTGGCGTACAGCCGAATAGAATATCAAACAAGTATAAAAATAAATTGAGATGGATGTTCCAGCATTCTCATAATTCTGCCAAATGGTTATTTTGTTGTAAATTCATTATAATGCGACGTTTCATTCAAAAGGGTGTTCTAGCGTGTATGGTTGAAGAAAATTAAGCGACAAATTGAAGTGAGACCAGCATTGTAATTCTGCTTTAATTCTCAGCAAGAAATATTGTTGAAAATATCAGGATTAAATTGGTTTAAGTTATCGAAGTCGCGTTTAATAAAGAACTGTAATTCATAATATCGGTCCATTTCATCACTTGTTTAAGACACAGAAAATAAACAAATAATGCACCGTGCAGCCGTAAGCAGGTGCAGCATTTGGGCACTTTTTATGTCTTCTGGCAGTGTTCTGGAAAAACCGCCAACGGCTCCCGTACATGGGTAAACTACAGAGTTACTCGCTTGTTACTGGGGTATCCAAAATAACTTAAACGACTAAATTGGGAAGATTTGATTGGAAGCGCTTAGATGAATCACGTGTCCCAGGTCACTGGCAGTGCTAAAGTAACAGAGCAGTGCACACACGTGGGGGGCGTTAGGACCAGCCCTCTCCGGGGTCCCTTTTGTTTAACCATCGAACATAAGCACCTTCTGAGATCCCGAGGGCTTCAGATGAGAAACAGCAGCGTTTCGCGCCGGAAACGTTGACCGTATCGCAGCGCAGCCATGTCCAGGTCCTTCTACGTCGATTCGTTGATAATCAAGGATTCCGCTCGCCCCGCGCCCTTGAACGAGCATCCCGGGCAAGACTTCCTCATCCCGATGGGTGTACATTCTCCGGGCGTCATGGCCGTTGCGGCGCCGGTATGTCCCTCGAGGAAAAACGGCACTTTCTGCGTCTGCCCGCTGTGCGTCACGTCTCACATCCATTCTCCCAGGAGCAGCATTCCGCTGCTGAAAGGGCAGTTTCCGAGCGGGGAGATGCCGTACTGCCAGAGGATAGGACATCAGCAGAGCTCAGCTTTGGCGCACCACGGACACACACCTGTCGGCACGCCTGCATACAGCGTCACAGACACCAGGAGATTTCACTGTCTTTCAATAGGTAAGTGAGTTTACATATAAATCCAATTTCAACACGTCCATGAAGCTCTGCAAATGATGTTTAGTGATGAATGATTCTGTTGCGTTTAAATGAAATGACCGGAAGGATGTTAAAAGTAATTTAACAGGAATTCAATTATTAATCCGTGCCATCTTTCTCTCACATAGGACCGCATGAGAGCAGTCACATACAGAATGGGAAGAGAATGCGTACAGCCTTTACCAGCACGCAACTTTTGGAGTTGGAAAGGGAGTTCTCCTCCAACATGTACCTCTCCAGGTTGAGAAGAATAGAAATAGCGACGTACCTAAACTTGTCAGAAAAACAAGTTAAGATCTGGTTTCAGAATCGTCGGGTGAAGCACAAAAAAGAGGGCAAAGGAACACAGAGGAGCTCGCACGGGGGATGCACGTGCGCCGGCAGCCACCCGCACTATTCCCGTTCAGAGGACGAGGATTCTCTCTCGCCTGCATCGGCTGCAGAGGAGAAGGAGATTTCCCCCATCTAACGACATCACTGTCCGCAAAACTCCACTTTCACTAGCACTTAAAATATTCCTTACAAAAAGTCGACCGAAATATGGACCTTGACAGATGGAAATAAGACTGTATAGATTGCATCGTCGTTCAAACTTCTCTTGTCAGGAATTGACGTTTAACGTCTTACACACATCACTCGTGTCTGTTATTACTGTTATTTTAGCGTCCCTTAACGGAAATAGAAGCTGAAGACATGTCAGCATTGAAATATAGTGTGGTATACCCTGAAAATAATTCAGAAACGAAACAACGTGTCTTGTAATATAAATAAATATAAAAGGGGAATTAAAAAAACAAGCCTCAGTTCCCTGACTGTTAGATGGGAAGTTACGGTATATGACCTCTTGCGTATCGGGTGTACAGTAGTTTCTGGTACAAATACACCTTTTCAACATTGCAAAGCTGTACCTCTTTCAACCAGTCTCTCTATACCGATGTCGACTGTGTGCGCTGATGGTTTCCCTATAATTATATAGTATGCGCATATACTGTACCATTACATAAAATGTATCGTGTGAGTGTGTGCGTGTATGTGCTCTACGACGGACTGACATCCCCTCCAGAGTGCACCCCAGTTGTTTTGCCCGATGTTACCTGGGAAAAAAATCCAGGCACTTCCACAACTATCCCGATTCCACTAACCAGAATAAGGTGATAGAAAATGGATGGACGGATAGATATTAATATACAAAATATGTACTATATTTGTATTTATTTAAATAAAAAAAATCGTGATGATTCGCCACTCCGTGTCGCATATTTCATCGCCGATCTTGCTTAACACCTGATATTGAGCGATGTGTTTTTTTAACTGCATGGCTTCCGAACATGGTCATCATATAGGCGTTTAAGAGGGTTTGAAGCAATTCTGGGCAACATCCAAAATAATTTACTGGATACGAAGACCATTATTATAATGGTGGAAAAAAGACAAATTTAAGTTTAATTTTAGCTAAAACGAAAAGTAATATTTAAATTCAGAATGAATAGATGCATGGGTTTGTTTTTCCAAAACTAATATTACCATTGTCAAATAACGTAGACCTGCTCTTTATTTCACGCTCTCCAGTCAAACCAACTATACATAGAAGAGAATGGGTGATAAAAAAATAGTTTCAGATTAATGAACTCTTGACAAATTCCATCTGTTTTAAAGCCTGAAACTGGCAGTGCCCAGCCCGGATTGCAACGATACTGCTTGGACTCGCAGCTTCATTGTGTCTGTTTCTATAGCCGTGACAGGTTTATAAAGACGCTTTCAAAGCCGGAGGCGGGCTCGGTCCTCTTTAATGAACTACACTGTCAATTTTCGCTCACAGCCTTTGGAAATGGGGAGTCCCTTCTCCCATTACCGTCTTCGACCAGTGAAAGAGGCCCTACTCTCTTTAATTGACTTGCAGCGCAATCCAGTCGAGAGCACTACAGTAAATAAAGTGAGTGAGAGATGTTTAGGAAGCAAACGTGAAAGGGGCAATTGAGTTTTCCCACATATCAACATATAACCTGATTCATCCCGAAATAAACAGTGTATATGAAGCGTTTCCTTCAAGCCATATAGTTGCTGAGTACAATAATCAGCGCAGAACAATCCGAGCTTGGCCGTTAAGCACATTAAATATGTCATATTTCAGAAGCACGTCAGGATAAAGTTTGATGCATCTTAACTGGTATACTGTGTGCGACTGTCAATTTTGTTGTTGTTATTATTATTATTATTATTAGTAGTAGTAGTAGTAGTAGCAATAAAAACAAATTGTAGCGTAGCCATATGTGCAATGAGTGAAACTTCTCAGGATTGTCATGTCATTGTCCGGGCGAAAAACCAACAAGAAGCTAGTCTCGGGAAGGACTGAATGATCCGAGAAATCATGCAAAAGGGTACAGTTAATTTATTTTTAGAAGATGCGCTATTAAGCACTATGTATGCTTTTAATAAAAAATTGTTCAGTTTTAAAAGTCTCGTGATTATTATTGGGGTTTGATTAAACCGGAAGAAATATTTAGTTATATAACTGTAAAACGTATTATTCGATCTAAAGTTCACAATGTACGGCGCCGATTCCGAATTTCTCAGTAGCTTTGCCCAAACAAGTTACATTCACATAAATCAGACAGAATAATCATACCAACAGTAATATCAGAACCAGTAATAAAATGATCCAACACCTTTTCTGAAAAAGAAGTAATGTTTTAAAATCGGATAACAACAATGCCTCCCGGCGATCCTCTCCCTGGGCTGCGGTAATAACCGCAGTACGGCGCCTACTTATTCACAAGTCCATATTTTATGCCTGCTTTTGTGCAGCTCATGGCTCTAGTGTTAAATTAATCCAAAGGGAGTTTAATTGCAGTTTCAGTCCCACGTCTGCTGATTATGTAGCAATTCCACCGAAACCACAAAAAGGGCTACATTGAGTGGGCAAAGGCTTTGACTGGTGAGATTGTACTGCCAAAGGCTCGCATTTAGCCGGGAGACCCCCGACAGATTCGGGCCTGGAGGCTTTGAAGAGACAGCGACAGGGTTCCTCTGTGCGCGCCAGAGAACGATTTAGTCACTGTTTCATTAGGCATTATTTGAACCTTTCAACTTCTGGTAAATTGAGGGGGCAAGCTGAAAATGGAAGGATTACGTAGGAGGGGCGTTAGAAAATTAGCTAACGGTTAATTTAACTCGTTTTCTGTCGGAGTTTGGGATACATTCCTAATTGAGTGGAGAAGCAGGTGAAGCTCTGGTCCCACGCAGACCCATTCAACACGAGAATAAATGGTTTCTTTTTATTTCCCGCTGCTGATAATATATTATCGAGAAAAAGACACCTAATGAATATATATTGAATTTCTTATTAATCGAATTAGAGTTCGCTCTTGCAGGTGTGGGAGTAAGGACCACCATCCTTATTAAAACGTTTCAACAATGGAGTTAACCGGTTTGCGGAATGTCCTCCTTTTCAGTTGAATGTATAACCTGACTCGGATCCTCCAGTACACAACGATGTAACGTGTTTGTGGTACATTTGCATGAAAAAAGCAGCGTATTTACTCATGCTGAAGAAGTATAATCGAAAAACACATTTTAATTTGTGAATAACAGCATATTGCAAGAAATTTTTATCCACCAAACCCAGGAGAAGATAACTGCAACTTAGTTGCACAGACACCTTCGATTTCATATCGCCAAATCAGATATACAGATTACATACTGAGTGGAACTGACACCAATAAACTCATGTAAAAATTGAGATATTCTATAATACCATGAAAATTTAGGAAGAATGGAGAAAAAGGGTTATGTATTATTACGTTGAAGTAAATAGCTGAACACTTGATTAGGCGTCGGAAATACTCAAAACGACGAAGAGGTATAACTATGCAAATGATTCGATATTAAACAGATACAATACTGAAGGTCCAGGTTTCTCCAAAAGACTCCCAAATACCTATTGAAAATCAGGCAATTATGCATGACAAAGGACAATTAATAAGCCCGCTTTCAGGCCCCTGCAGCTGCTGGCCCGTCGAGAGAAGTAGAAGGAAACTCGAGTGTGAATGCGCAGGGAAGTTCCCTGCACGGGGGGACCTCTGCTTTACTGATGAATCCACAAGTGGAGCGTCAGCTTTCGCTCGATGTAAGAGACACCCTTGTCGGCGGCTGAGTGCTTTTAAGCCCATAAGCCATCGCGGGATGCGCTAGGCAGGGGTCTCTACGTGCCCGATAGGTGGCTGCTACAAAGATGATGAAACTGCGAATTCTAGACACGTGTCCCATCAATACCGCCTTTAGTGACTTAATTTAGTGAGTGCCCGGTCACCGCACAATATGTCCCGGCGCCCTTTGTCATTCTTTTCATAAGGAATCCTTTTTAAAACGTGTCAACCACTTTTAAATGCATCCTTTTGTTTCGTTAGAGCGTGTCTCCTATATCATCAGCTTCATTTAGTGGCTGGACTGAATTAAACAGTAACACTCCCCAAAAGCAAGGAAACTGAATAGGATAATAAATCATTATATTTCATCCGTCTCACCAGCACTTAACCGCCGCAGTACAAAAAAGCGGGATATATTCATCAAAACAACAAAGGTTTAGTAATGTTCAGTTATGCTTGTCTGCGGCGTTTTAATGCATCTTTAAAAGATGATCATTATAACGATGTTTTCATCCGTTTCTATAAATATTCTATCGTTATTTTAACTAAACACCTTACTGCTCCTGGTTCCATAATAGCATTAAAGCAAGCCACCTTCAGGTTTAGTAATTACCCTAATATTTTGCTAAGCATTTTGTTTAAGAAGAGAGTGCGTGTATCTCAAGTAGGATTAAATATTAATGAAATCCCCAATTATAAATCGTTAAAGTCCATTTTACATCACTTAACATCTCGTGCCTTGGACGATTCCGTATGAAAAACTTGCTTTAAGCTGTTTGACTTGAGGTTAATACACTTCGATTTTGTTTTACAGAGACTTCTATCCGCCATTTATTTTATGCTCCCGTCCCAAATGAAATGCTAAAATCACTTAGGAGTGTTAACAATAAAATAAATATAATAAATTAGATTACTACAGCTTTTATTCTTTTCGGGGCTGTATAACGTTTGTGCATTTGTGTGTTTACGATTCAGTGTCTACGTGCGTCGGCGAGAATGATTTATTTGAAGTTATTAAACTACAACAAACATAATGAGACAGCAGCAAGAGCATTTCGTAGTCCCCTTGACCTCACTAACACATGCAGGAAATGCTTCTTTTAGCTCTGTTTCTGTTCTAAAATGGTCCCGATCAATGTTTGAAATTTGAAGATAGGCTATCATTTTGTCCCGTACGACGTCGCGTTGACTGGCACTTAGACATATTTACACTGCTAATCAATCTTGTTCCGCTCCGGGAGGTGGACGGAGCTCTGCCCCTGTTGCGAAATACGGTTAAAGTACACGAGGAGAGTTGTCACTCAAAATAAGACCAAGACAAAGAAAACCTTGCATATAAGCTGAAGGCGACTTGCACGGCAAGATCTGCTTATTCAGTACAAGTTTAAATAGCCTTCATGTCTCACAGAACCTACCCTTACATGTGCAAATATTATAACAGTTGACAAAGATTACAAATGATTACCCAATTGACTGTTCCCCATTAATCACGTGACCACCAGGTAGGCATTCAGTGCAGGTGCATTCGCCGTCCCTTACTCCTGGGCACAGACGCTGGGAATCTGCATGGACGTCCTCTCACATTGACTTCTCGCAGTTCGTGCGTCATGGACAACTTGGATATGTGTTATGACAATAGCTATGATTCGCGTGGCCAGGTAGACTACAGCTACGACCCCCCGGCTTGTCTGTACGCACCGGGGGCCTGTCAAACCCCGCTGATGAGGACCCCGTATAACTGCTTTGATGACCACAGCAGGAGTGAGAGCCTGTCTTCTGCGCCTCATCCGTGCCTGCAGTCGAATCTGGAACAACAGCATACCTTTGAGTATCTACCAGGCAAAGGTCGGCCACAGGAAGACTACTTCTCATCCAAAGGCCGGGTAGCACAGGAATCTGTCGGACCGGTGCCTTTTCCCTGGATGAGAAGTGCAAGAGCACATCCGTATCTGACCCCGCTTCCAGGTGCACCATTTGTAACTACTTACACTAAGAGAGGACATTTGGCTGAAAACTACTTTGCTACACGTTTAAATTGTTGTTATCGCAAGGGTTTGTTTAAAGTTTTCAAGACATAATAAATAACTAAATAGCCTACTGATGAATACAACGCTTATTTTTTGCAACACAGCCTAAAAGCCAGATCAGGTAATGGCAGCTTTGGATAAACTGCACATGAATGTTCATTTCCAGAAACTAGGCCTTTGTCCCGTTTTTCAGGTGGGCATTTCCAAGAGGACCTGGAGGAGAGCAAGAGAAGTCGCACGGCGTACAGCCGAGGTCAGCTTCTGGAGCTGGAGAAGGAATTCCATTTCAATAAATACATTTCGAGGCCCCGCAGATACGAACTGGCGGCCACGCTGAATCTCACGGAAAGACACGTCAAAATCTGGTTCCAAAATAGACGGATGAAATGGAAAAAAGAAGAGACGAGAAAACTGAAAGACTTCAAAGCGGAACCTGCTAAGAAAAACAAAGAGGACGACAACGACGTGGTTAAAAACGAATAGAACCGTAATTGTCGTCTGTTGATCCAGTGCAAAGACACGGAAAAATCCTGTAATTACTAAAAACATTTACCTCCATTTCTATAAAATACGGGGGTTAAAGTTACCTGTAACTTTCAGATTTACACTAGAATAAAATAATGGGCTGGGGGGCAATTAAATAGCCTTCGTAGTTAATAAAATACCGAAGGTTAAAATTTAAATTTTTAAACTGAATTCAGAAAATGCGAAAGTCGTCAATTATTTCAATAGTTTAATGATTGTTAGTCTTTTAAAGTCGTTTAAACGTAAATAACGCTGCAAAGGAATTAACACATTTAGCTCTTCAACTTTTCCCAACCTACTGTCTTTTATTGTAAAAACGCGACCTGTCCAAATTTACGGAATCAACAAACCTTCTGGTTTTTCCTGTTTAATTCTCTCCATCTGTTTTAAATATAATTAATCTACAGAAAAATTAAAATATTTCTTATGTAGGCGTTTAAGGACATATAGAGTACACTTGCGGCTGCAAGAAAACACGTTACCATTGCCAGGCCTAACGTGGCTTGTATTATGAATTTTAACTTGCTTGTTATTATGAAATTTTCTGTACGTTCCTAGGACAAAGGCAAATATAAAATATATCTTACCTGTTCCTAAACGAGTATCTAGCCGTTTGCACAAGCTTTGAATGGCAAAGTTTTCGACTTAATAGAAAAAGCCAATAGAGACGTCTCAGTCGTTGAGAACTTATGAAGACCATTTTCACAATCAGAAAAATCACTGTTAAGAACGTGGACTACAGGTATTTAAATATCGTATATTTTAAAAATAACTAATAATAGTTATGATACAAGTGCCGGTTTTATTTAATAAATTAACTTTTTGTGTGTGTGCTTGAACTGCTGTTTGAATAATCACGATTATTTAACACTTCGTATTTCATGATTCTTTTAAAGAGATTCTTAAATTTATTTTTTTTTTTTGGGGGGTGGTGGGGAATTTCTTTAGAGCATTAATGTAAAATAGTGGGCTGAAATGATATTCGTTGATCGATATAATGTTTGGATTTAAAATTAATTGTAAAT
>JAACJT020000001.1:16135450-16161576 GCA_009936485.2 Gymnarchus niloticus
TAGCTTTTTTTTGAATTCTCCCTATTATTTAACTTTTTGTTTTTCTTGTTTTTTTGTGATGTGTTTTTAATTTTTTTTTTTTTTTTTGGGGGGGTGGGTGTAGTATCTTGACAGCATTAAGCTGAAATAGTGGGTGAACATATTATTCCTTAATCAATAGAGTGACTGGATTTAACATGAATTTTAAATTTTCTTTGGTTGCAAGGTCACTGAAGGAACAAGAAGGGTTATAAATAAATATGCACCTGCGACCGGAAACTGAGCAATACAATAACAGATTATAGGTGAGTGTATAACTCCTAAAAATAGCACTCGTCTTTAAATTTAAGTAACAAAATAGGAAGTTAAGAAAGATGTACGTGAAGAAGGCAGTGTTGCTAAGAATGGACGATAGTGCGTGATCATTTATTAAAGGCTGCATATACTTCCATTCAATTTTTTTTTTGAATTAAACAAAATTAACAAATAACGATATACAAAGAAAAAATTAAATTTGAGCTGTTTCGAGTTTGTCCGTCATACAGAAAGTTTACTGCTCAGGCGACTTGAAGATAAAACACCACCCCAAATTTTAGTAAAAGAAAAAAATACCTAATACAGAGTAATGCAAGCAATTACCCAAAACAATTAATTACTTATTTTGCTAGTCTGTCCCATAGGCATAAAATTTCTTTTTAACAAACAGTCTCCTTACTTTCTCGGATAATTGATTACGCAATTAATTATACCACTAATTATACCTTTATAATTTGCCTCCAAACCTAATTTTATGAGCATGGTTACATGAACGGTACAGTAGTCCAGTATTTAATTTAAAACATTTCGTTTCTAAATAATAAATATACCAACAAGTTTACCATAACAGATTCAAAGCGTGCCAGTAGGCCTGGAAGTATTTTTAAATGAAAACTGTCCAAATGCTTAAAAAAAAAAAAAAAAAAAATCCTGAAAATGACGGTTTGACAGATTTTTAAAAATTCGACACGCTTTCTACGATGTTTTTCTGTTGTTTTACCATTTATGTGATATTTCTTTATCTCGAATAGTGCTTGTCAAGTCGTTATCGCGTGGGCCCGTGTAAAGAACTTTAGCAACAAAATTTCAACAAGAAGCCGTAAGTCCGAGGTATATTTCTATATTTTTCATGAATGCTTATAAATCTTCCTGATAAAAGCAGACATTTTCTGTGCAAAACCTGAGTGCATATATTGTACATGGTCATGACCGATAGTCCGTAATACAAGCATATAGAACAAGTATGACTTTTGCCCCTTGCGTTTGTGCAAACAAGCGGGCCGCCGCGCGTGTCACCTCCTCTGGACCTGCAAATCTCCGTCGCTCGGCAACGTGCATCAACAGAAATCAACCGAATCCATGCGTGAACCTGCCTTCGGTCTTGGATGCTATAGCGTGTAACACCTGAGTTACCCAAACGACTCAAAGTTGATTTTTCAGACGGCTAGAGATATTCGCCCTAGTCTACACCAATAAACATACGTTGTAAAGTCGCCAATGCGTCCTACACATTGGCGACATTTTCATGTTTTGTTTCTTTATTGTATTTGCTACTTCTCCTTTGTTACGTGATTTCCCCAGTCTAAGTCATGTTCAGGTATAATGAGATAGATTTTGGAGCCTGTACGATTTTGCATGTTAAATCAGCCTATTGATTTTATTACACCGAAAATAAAATCTCACAGGAGGTAGCAAGCCCCTGTGAGATGGTTCATGGAAGATAGCTGTAGTGTCTGTCACGAGATGCTGGACACCCTCTAAGCAAATATCAGGCAAATCAGTTGGAAATCAATTGGTGTTACCATTCTGTCCATTTCCAGTTCTTCCAGTGAATTTCTCAAACTCTATGGTTTTATCTTTGGCTATTCCAGTGACCTCCAGTTCAGTGAACACGTTCACAGGAGAGCCTCTTCTGAAACTGGAAATAGCTCCTTGAATTCCTCTCTGATGCCTGAAAAATTTTGGATGCCATTTAGAATATTTATTTATATAAGCAGATGTTTTATTATAGGATCCAGGCACCCCAGGACCTTGACCATTTAAGATAAGCAGATTGAAGATAGATGGATGCATGGATGGATGCATGGATAGAGGGATGGATAAAAGGATGGATGGGTATGTTACTGGGATTTTAAATATACCTGTATCAAAGGTATAACAGTGAAGGCCCTTCTGGAATTTTGACTGGCAACACACACACACACACACACACACACACACACACACACACACACACACACACACACACACACACACATATATATCCATCCATATCTGGGAATTTTCTATTTTTATTCAAGGATTGCAAACTGAACCAGGCCATTTGTATTCTGGCCTCATTTTAAGTAATCATTCCCAGTCTTCACAAGGCTTTGCAGTCAGAACGCAGTGCTGAACAGCAGAACCCGATGGTTCCAGTTTAACATGCATCTGAAACATCCTCTTCAGAGAAAAAATAACACAGCTGAAGACCCTGAAGGTGTAGGAAGGAATTACTGCAGGATTTCAGAGGCAGTTACATTATAAGTAAGTCAGACAATTAAGGATTAAATCAAATACTTTTCAAAGTTTAAAAGGTTGTAATAATAAGGTCTTATTATTACTCTGATGATAATAATAATCGACCCATTATATAGTATTTGGTCAAATTCATTTTTACAAAAAGGTACAGAATGCAAGCGGAGACCAAGAAACAAAAATACTGGGAATCTGGCAAATGCTTTCCACTCCTTCGCCAACAAAATATTTGCGTGCAAATCCAGCCTGGTTCCAAAATACCAGCACTCAACAACATATGCCTCAAAATGTATACTCAATGCATATCTTTCTATAAGCGTCTTAAGTTAAGTATAAACACCCTGACTTAATTATGCAGTCTTTCACTTTCAGAGCCATTTGTCGTTAACTGTTAATCGTACTGAGAGTTCATTTCATGTAAACAGTTTATAACCTTGATTAGAATCCATCCACTGACATTTGTAAAAAAGCCCATAACATATTTTTTTTTATTTTACTGCAATCTAAAATGATGTATTTCGCATTAAATGCAAATAATTGTAGTTCTGTACATGTTGTACTCGTAAATAGCTTTGAATGTGACAAATAAAGAATCTTGAATCTCTTGAAATTCCACAAGAACTATTGCCTTAGCACGTCTAAATTTAGTGGTATACATTCAACATAAAGAATTAAATCCAGTCATTTTACTGAAAACGTTTTATGGTTTTAATTTGTAGTAAAATTATCTTGATAGCTGAGAAGTAATTAAGACATTGAATTTAGCTCAAAGTCTACATAATTAGTTAAGCTACATAGTAGCACTGAGACATAGAACCAAAACAGATATATTCTAAACACTAACGCTATGATTAAGTGTTCTATAAAAAAGTCGAGGCTTATTCAAAATCTCAATGAGAACATTCCCATGCACGTAAGTACAACCTAATGGGCAGAAAAACCAATGGGTTATTTTAGTCAACCTCTAATGCGGAGCGCCATTTTGGCTAAATTGGTTACAGATGTCTATGCTTAAATGTCTATTTTTGACACACGTATTTAATGTGTGCGTTAGAGGCAATTTAGTATTTAATAGCCTATGAGATGCTGACAGGTTACAAAATTTGATTTTCAAACACTGCTTGCGGTACGAGAAAATCAGGTGAGAGAAGTGAAATTTGTGTTATTCGATTGAATTGAAAGGAATCTACATATTTTTGTGTTAAGGTGATGTGACGAAATTAAGCAAACTTCTTTATGTAAATATGGCCGGTACACTTCCTGTTATTATCCGTAATTATCCGTTTAGGTTTATTACCGGGCAAAGTATTAAAGCTGTATTTTAAATGTTTATTGGTCTAGTATGGCGTGTCTGCAAACACAGCTGCAATAAGCTATCTGGAAAACAGTCCGCACTGTACTCTCCCTGAGTTAAAGTACTTTGAAAACAAATAAGTAAATAAAAGAGAATGCAAATATTTTCAGTATATTGTAACGTTGCTTTAAAATTAAAGCATGTTTAATACGATATTTTCAAGATGGTATTAATAGTCAGTTTTCAATTTAAAAAACAATGTATAAATTTGGTGTTATTAATCCTTGTAAACATAATTTCTTGATAATTATTTCCACGTCTATTCAAATGCCGATTAGGTCTACAGCTACAACATATTAAGTTTACTCAAGAAACTGCATTTAATGATTACGTCTAATAAAAAATCAAATAAAGAATAAGAGAAAACATTAAGTGCAACCACTTGACCGATTTTTAAGCAAATACACACAGGGGCTAAGTGGTATTTACACACAGGAAATATTTTGGAGAAACAACGAAACCCCACATCAGATTGTTCGAATACAGAAAACTTGATACTATTACCCACAGCAAATAAAATATGTATTAAATTATTCCAAACGACTGTTTTTTCGAGCCAATTAGACGAATGGTCGACGAAGGGAAATGTAAATTCTGAATTGCAGCGCCATCGTGTGACGCTACATTTTAACATTTCACACAACCTTTAAAAAACTTAAATTAGTATGTTAACGAGCTAGGATCCCTAACGGTCTGAGTAGTGCAATAAAATATTTAACATATTTAGGGGGAGTAGAGGGAGGAAATAGGGAGGGGTACAAGAAAGAGCGGGTAAAACACGATGGCCAGAAAATGCAGCAGCTGACGCAGACTCTCGCCATCAAGCGGTAACATTCGTCTCATAGCGGACATTCCAGTGCATTTAAAAGTGGAATTATGCATAAACATCACTATTAAATTATTTCAGAGCCAGTTCGGGGCGAAGCCCTCGCCTGTTTACGAAAAAGCAGCGTTACATTCATTAGTTTATGCAAGAAAGTAAACGTCTAGGACGAGTTACCTGACAACATGCCCTTTAAAGGACAACAGAGTAGGACAGATTGAACACTTCAAATGTATTTTAAGATATTTATCATTTTTTTATAATTGGTTCATTCACAAGTATGTAGGGAATAAGCAGTTTAAAGATGTATAAATGGTGCACACAACCGCGGAATATACTGTAACCGTGGAATGTATGTTAAAGCCCAGGATATCTTGCCAATACCCGCTTTTATTTAATGTACTATTTGCATTAATTACGTGCTCACTTTAGCATTAAGTGTATGGTTACAATTATCTTTTATACCTTCATTTGAAGTTCTTTTGTTTTTATAGTTAAATGCACAACTGTAATAATGATTTGAGCAAATCAGTTCCCTTTTTACAGTTTTGGGTTACTTAACAGTATGTTTGCGGTCTCTCGATGGCTGAAGGTGGGATCTGCGAATGGTATTAATATAAGACTTAACAACACCGCTGTTTTATGGAAGAATTGCAATGCCAATGTAAGTTAACGAATCGGCTTTCCACGGTCAGCCTGCGACACAATGCATTTAAAATATCACCCAGCCTTAATATCTTGTAGTGGAAAGTAGTGGAAATGTATTTAAGGAGGCTCCGCCAATAAAATAGTACAAAGCTATGGTCTTTTGTGAGTAAAACAAGGCGGGCTGTTGATTGCGCTTTTTTCTTCAGGGACATGTGGAAGTAATCGCGGGGTGGTAGATTCAGAGAGCCGTGGATGTGTTTCTCTGTGCAGGAGTGCTGCAGGCACTGCTGGAACTGTTTCGTTGGGGGGTTGGGGCAGACCCCTGCCACTTCACCAGGGGTCCGCGTACCTAGTTGTGTGCATAATTTCATTAAATTATTCATCAGTTCGCATTGTTCCATTCTTGTCCAAAGTAATAACAGAAACCATTATTGCCAGACGGAGGCCGGAAAAATTTAAACCACTCGTACGAAGACTCCCCAAAAAGCGTTAAAAATGCAGTTTAACTTGGACTTTTTTGTGTGGTGTTACAGTGCCCCCTGTATGGCGCCGACGGTATAACCGTACGAGAGGTAATTTGCACTCCCGAGGCAAGAAACATTTGGGAACGCGTTAGTTGTATGTAAACTATTCACAGATCCCCTAAACATTATAGGCATCATCACCAATAAGTACTAAAAATTATATAACTATATAAGATAAATATTCACGTGTATAAACTTATACAAATGAAAGCCAGCAGTTAGATGCTGCTGATAATAGCATGCTGGCGTAGAAGGTATTATTTGCATAAATTTTTAAATCGAATTTTTTTCCTTAAACAGTATTATACGTTAAAAAGCCATATTTTTCCAAAAATTTCATCAGCTCGCATGTAACCTGAACGCCTGTTGTCCTGACGTCCTGACATTTTAGTTACTTGATGTTTCTCCAGGGAAGAATTCGTCTTTTTTACAGAAGTGGTACCACGAAAGAAAAAAGGTTACTCTATAAACCATATGGTTTTTCACCTCTCCACTTCGCCCTGTGCCGCCTCGCACAGGCTAAACCTAGGACTCTTATTTTGAAAACATGGGGCTCATTTCCTCATCCCTATTTACTTTAAGGCAGATGATTACTTTTTAGGGGAGGATGGGCTGTTACATTGAATCAATTACGAGTCACTGTGCTTGGAGTGCATTCGAAGCGCAGTGGCGGAAGCTGGCAGAGGAGCGCACGGAGGTTCATGCGCTACAGTTAGGATTTCATTCGACGCATTAAGGCACTAAGGACACCTTTCCCTGGGACCAAGCGTATATGATTTTTTAACCTTCATCCACGGTTGTCTTTAGCTAAGAAAACGGATTAATCAACTAAACGGATTTTGAAAGGTATTGTACTGGCTTGTTTTACAGATAATTAAAACCAGGATCTCACCGTTCCCAACTTAGGTGGTATTTTGCATATTTAAACATTTCAGAGGGATTTCGTGGGATTATAAACTAAATTCACGAAATGTGGGCTCTAATTAAAATGAAATTTAGTTGAGCGGAATTGGTTTCCGTTGATACCTGTGTAATGGTTTTTGCTCGTACATTCAACGTAAAGGAGTTTTGTAAGCATTCAAAATACATGTTTTTTCCTGGATATTTAAAAAAAGAACTTCACAAAGACATGGATTCCTTTAAAGCCCTGAATTTTTGTGATGGCATCTATCATTTCATTGGGATATAGTTTGTTTTCGCACAACAAATGGCTTCAGTTCCAGACGCTGGTCTGAAGTACACTGACGGGTCTGGATGAAAGAGGCTGATTTCTGCTTCGCAGCGGGAGATGTCACCCCGACAGCAGGGCTTCACTCAGGATGGGGTTCAAGCAGTTAATGGGAAAACCCTTGAAAATGAGTGTGAAGCTATTTTCATTCGTGCATATGGGATCTCATGTTTTCAAATGGAATACGGCCAGTTTTTTACTGAAATGGGTATATCCCAAGAACGGCTTATTTTTTTGAAGGGATCTTACTCCACTCTAAAGCAAAGTTTTCAGCTAGACGTTTCTCCCGAATTTATGCAGCTGAATGTGGTTGGGGAGGGGGAGGGGGTATCGTGTTGTGCCTCTTAAGTGAGTTAAATTAAGTTAAAATAAGAATCCACAACAATTTTCCTAAACCACTCCGGGAACCCTCCTCTCTAAATTTGGAATGCAAAGCTTTTTGATATGGAAAGTTCGGATACTGCAAATAACTTATACATCAGTTGTTAATTTAGACAAAACATTATGGGAAACATTCATATATATCACTTCAATGTTATGATTCATTAATTTGCGTTTTTTCCATATTTATTTACTTGTTCATTTCAGTTGTGTCTTTGGGGGGGGCTGGTTGCAGTTGTTACTGTGCTATGTTTAGCCCGATTCTCTATTTACTGTATTCCCATGGAAATTGATTCTTCTTGTGTGGGACTGGATTTAGCGGTCAAAAATTCCATGGAGGACCGTGGGTTGAAATAATTTTCTCAGCTGCGCCTGGTGTCAAGGTCGGCAGTGTGACCCGCCATCGACACGACCGAACACAGGGCACGGGCGATTTTTACCTGTCTAGCTGTTAAAATAGGACAACTATAATGAGAGCAACCTCCCCATGTTGTCGAAGCGAATCGGAAGTTTGTCAGATTAAGACGAGCATAGGCAGCGTTCCCACGCAAAATGTTGTTCTTCAGCCACCTCCGCAGACAGGCATTTAATTACAGTCCCGACACCCCGAGATTTGTCAGGGATAATTGGTCTTTTCTGCTTTAAGTTCAGCAGACGGTTCTAAAAAGGGTGGGACTTCAAAAAAAAAACAGTTCATCCAGTTTAACTTTAAAAACTTTTCTTCGCGCCTATGTAAAAGCAGACGACGGGGGAAAAGAAAACGCTGAGTGTCACACAAATCATTGCAAATCCCAGTTGGCTTCGGTTAAAACTTGTCATTTGCAAAACCATTTGCATCTTACAAATGTTACGAAATGGGGCATGCACAATTTTGCACTCGTTTAAGGATTTCGTCTCGTTTCTTTCCCTATTAAGAGAGAGAGAATCGGTCAGGATAAGTTGCGGTGCCCGGTTGAAAGCTTAACTCCTGCACACTTCTGCGCGTCGCTCATTGCCCGTGCGGCCACACCGCAGCGCTGATAGATCACAGGGTCCAGAGCGTCAGAGAGTCTTCTCCGTACAGATAAAAAACAGATTCCCTTATTGTCTCTTGGGCAATTTCTCCATTGACCAGCTGAAAGACATTGATCAGAAACACTCGACTAGATGGTTTTTGTCAAGAGTTTTCGGGGGCAGGGGCCAGTTAAAATTCTGGCACTAATATAATTACTTATAATCATCTCGCATCTCGCTGAAGCAGATACGCAACTAAGATTTCACCTCGGAACCAGAACTATATTGCAAAATGGCAAAGCTAAAATATCGAATAATTTTTTACCTTAAAATGTAATTGGTTTCTTTGTTCGGGAAATTAGTCCAAATTAGGATAATTAGTACATTCAGAAATTTAGGTTCACGGAATCAGAGTTGTGATACCGAAAAATGCATCTTATTCCAAAACAGTTCTGTACTGAAGCGAAATTACCAGCGTTATAGATATATAAATATGTTTAATTTACAATTTGAAAATTTTCAGTCTCTGAGTATAGGCTATTGTTGCTCTCCTAAACCTGTACTACTTCTCCCTCTTGTGGCCGCATGGGGTATAACTCTTCGTCTTTTGTACTGTGTTGATACGTTGGCAAAGCGTAATTCGCTAACTTCCAACATTTTTGTAGCGCCGCTCGGGGACAGACCTGTGAATTCCAGAGGCATCTGGCTCCGCACAGCCTTACTCTGCGATGGAGTGTTGCAACTCAACTTGTTGGACACCAAAACACGAGTTATCAATGCGATATTCGAATCGATTTGCATTCTGTCAATTTTAATATAGACGGCAATATAATATAGAAGTTTCCAATCAACGGCGTGCTTGTTTGCCCTAAGATTAAACAACTTATTTTTTTCTTGTTCAAATATTGTCCAGGTTAATTCAGCGTTTTCGTTTTGTCATCATAGTTTATGTTAACACCTGGGACCATGGGTGTCGTGTGGGTCATCATTTCATTTGGACTCGGCGTCATTGGGATCCTCTTAGGTAAAGACCCGTCTATATTTATGTATAATTAATTATTTACTTACTATACTTATTTATAATTCATTAACTAGGACCAATTCGGAACATATGTGAAAAAATTCGTAAAGACAAATGAGCCTGAACGCCATTAAAATAATAACATAAAAACCCCTCTTGTCGTCTGATGCAGGTCCCCAGGCGGTTAACAGCCAGTTCGTAGCTCCAGTCATCTACCCGGACCTCACCGAGATTATTGTTGAACCTCACGCTACCTTCAATCTGACCTGCTCCGGTACAAGAGCCGTCAGCTGGATGCTCCCGTTGCCGGACAATGTAGCAGTTAGAAAGGCCGACGACCCCCGGATCTCTGTGCTGACGATCAGAGACGCGTCTGCCGAAAACACTGGACCCCTTACCTGCGAGTACGAAGTTTGGCAGGGTGAAGAGAAATTTAACCAGGATGACGTATACATATTTGTTCCTGGTAAATCGAACATGCTATACGTACATAAATGATAATAAATTTGTGTGTGTTTATACATTTTTTGTAATATATGGTAATATGTATATATTTTTCCTTATAGACCCAGAGATTCCCTTCGTTACTGAGAATGTGGTCGAGGAAGAGGAGCTGTTTAGCATCATCCCTTGTCGTGTAACTAACCCGGACTCGCACGTCGTGCTCAGGAGGCTCCCCGCCGGCACGGAGGTGGCCGCAGTCTACCTAAGTACAACCGGCTTCCTGGGTAGCTTCTCCGAAGGGTCGTACGTGTGCGAAACTACACTCCACGGCAAGACGCGAAGGAGCGCTACCTACACGGTCAAGGACGACGAAGGTAAACTCAGAGCCCAGTGGTATCCTCCTTGCTGGCCTAGTAGTTAAGAAACTGCTTTTGTAAACGAAAGCTTGCACATTTAAGTAAAATGAGGAGATTTATAGCTAAACCTTTTAGCAGCAGGCTTAATAGTTTAGAAGAAATGCCCTCTGCGCACGGGACCAAAATAATAAAATATTTACACTTAGAATAAGAAGGTGTAAACCAGCTAACTAGTGTTTGTATCCAGAAGTAGTTAATCACGTCTGTATAGTCACGAGTTGTTGAAATAATGAATAACACTTAAACATTGTAGCCATTTTTCGCTGTTAGGAAACACGTTTGAATGTTGTGTTTGACTAGAGGTAACGCATATAACCTGGTAATGTAAACCAATGAACTGACTAATTAATACTGGACTTGACTTCTTTCTAGAAAGCACACTGCCTCAACTTGGATATTCCCAGTGATGCTGTTGTATTGAATTTTACAGCTGAAGTTCCTGGTCTCAGTTGCAGTATATAGTTGTAGGCGAAAGGTATAAATGTACATTACAGTACAGAATGAATGTTCATGGGCTTATAGTCAAGGAGCATGTGAGTGTAAGTGGGGTGGACGGGTGAATTAGATTGTAACTCATTTTACACCCCCCATGAGTGGGTAGGGGGGATCAGGAAGAGGAGATCTGCCTCTTCGTTGGATGGGCCTTTGGAGGAGGGAGCTTGTCCAACATTTCCCAGGAGGCTAAGGAGGACATACCACAGCGTAGATTTCGCTTCTTGTGGCTCATTGCTGCCCCCTTGTGACGAGAGCCTGGAAATTCACAGGCGCCTGCCATGGAGATAGAATTGCACAGAACATGCCCCCCATGTCTACTAACCTAAGCGCCTCTCACTCTTTCTTTCTCTCACCCCCTGCAGAGGGCAATGACTTCCAGGTGGTGCTGCACGCCAGTCAGTTGACCGTGCGAGCCGGTGAACCCTTCAGCATCACCTGTGAAGGTCCGGCTGGAGACTCTTACCAGCAGAAGTGGCTGCACCCCAGCAAGCAGGCAAGGGCTCCCAACCACACTTTGGTCACGAGAGCAAAATCCGTACCCACTTTCCCTGCATTCTGTTTACTGTGTCAGAGGATTTCATCAGTCTGTAAATACGTTCAGATTACAGTGTGTCATACCTTGGAAATTTCACTTGTATCCTCTGTCAGACACTCCACCTATCCTTACTTGCTTCACCCATTATCTTGCTCTAGAGTGCTGGTGCAGTGGAGACCAGGCAGTTTGTTGCAGAGGCTGTCCACTACACCCTAAGCATCCATGCGGCATCTGTTCAGGACACTGGGTTCTATGAGTGCGCCGTCACTGACACCTTGACAGGCAAGATCAAAGCTCAGATGGTGGCCGTCACTGTTTTGGGTACGTTGGCTCCCCAGTACTTAACAAGAGAGTTCCATCGCTGACGGCTGCTGTCACCCAAGTGCTTCTTGCGTTGTTCCAGCGGGGCCCACGTTCATCAGATTGGATCATAACATTGCAGCAGTGGAATTTGCAACCAGTCTGGAAGAGCGAGTGTTCAGCATCTATATAGATGCATACCCAGCTCCCAGAGTCCAGTGGCTGAAAGATAACTCGGCCATCGACGAGAACCAACATAATATGTTCATTAAATTTAACATCATCGGTGCTGACAGGTAAAGACCAGCAAATCTTGGAACATTCGTGTAATTTTTTATTTATGGTAAACTGTCCCAACTTAATATTTTACCCTTAATTGATATTTAAATCCATTTGTTAGCTTCTTGATTTTAGGCTGTTAATGTTTATATGTGTCATTATGTTAGATCTCATGTTTGTAAATGTTAATTTAAGAGGGAACAAATGAGAATCATTGCACTATGGCTGATAATAACTGGGGATTAGTGCTTATGGTCAGGTGATCACTTTGTCAGGTGGTCATGTGATCTAGCAGGGCCATGAGAGGGAGAGATGAAGCACATGACTACATTACGTATACTAAATCAGCTTAAGACTTGGGTCTTTTCTCTGGATGTCAGTATATTTATGGTGTTGTGTGTGACGGTGTACTGTGCGCATACCAAACCCCTGGCCCTTCTCAGGTACCTGAGCACACTGACCCTCTCTCGGCCTCAGGAAGGTGATGGTGGGAACTACACAATTGTGGTCTCCCATGTGAAGGGTCCACTCAGTGACATGGTGGTGCATTTCTCCTTCCTCTTGAAAGTGAGAGGTGAGGCCCATAGTCCTCCTCCATTTCTGCTGTGTAGTTCAGTTTTTTTTTTTTGCTAGCCAGCAGGAATCATCTCCATGTGTTCAGCAAGTTGACAGAATGTTTACATGAGCATAACACAAGCCAAGAGCTAAAGTAATAGAAACTTCTGGAATGATCACAGCACACATGTTTATCCAGAGGAACTTACGTGGAATTTAGGTTGCATAGGTAAACACGTAAGCATTCACAAGGCACAGTGCTAAGACTGTGTGGTTTAGATGTAATTATGGTAATGACCCAAGCTTATTACAGTGGCTTGGCTTGGGGTGCACTGAAAGTATGACACCTTCCTTTTTGGACAAGGGTTTTGAATCTCCTGCCATTATATCAACAACTCTGTTATAGAGGTAGAGAGGCAGTAAGTTTAGATGAACAGTTCAGATAAAAATGAAAGGCTTTGCAGAACCTAGAGTACGTCTGAATAATTAGCTTCAAGTGATGAGGCCTGTTTGAAAATTTGGTCCCAGATATAGTTGTAAAACATCACCCACTGAACACTGAAATTTTTATGTGAATTTCTGCAATCTAAAAAACCCCAATAATTTGTTTTTATGTTTCAGGTCCAGATCTGCAGGTGCAGTCACAAATGTTGCCTGAGATCTGGCCCCAGGAGAAGGAGATGGTGGTTAAACTCCATCAGGAGTTCACGCTCAAGTGCAAGGGTGAGCGGGAAGTGGCCTGGGTCATCCCTTCCACCTCTGAAGAGTTCCTGGAGGAAAGGGTGGAGGACAACAGCGGCCTGTTTGTGACCACACTCACAGTGATTAACGCAACTGTGGCATACACCGGCTATTACTACTGCTATCACACTGGTGGCAACTACACTGAACAGGAGATGTCTGGCATCTACGTCTATGTTCCAGGTACAGTAGTAAGTTTTCTGCACCACCACCACTGTCCATAGTGGCGTAAACCTGTTATTTATTGTAGTTTTATTTGTTGTAGTACCTTCAGTAGGTAGGCTTACATAACCACAACAACAGTAATGAAAGAACAGATGAATTTTCAGTTCCTTCCTTGTGTCACATTTGCCCTCCTAGCCTGTTGGAACCCGGTTCCACCCCAGCTCTTCTCTCTTTTTCTTGTAGACCCCCACATGCCCTTTGTTCCATCTACGGATCCTTACAGCAAACATGTCCTGGCCAGTATGGATGAGATGGAAATTCAGTGCAGAGTGTCAGACCCCAGGACCAAGGTGACACTGCTGAATGTGGACACACAGAAGGAGGTGGCAGCCTCCTATGACAGCAAACGGGGAATGGTGGGTTTCTTCAGCTCTGGTACCTATGTCTGCAAGGCTCTGGTCAACGATGAGGAGCACTGGAGTGAGGAGTACATCGTCCATGGATGGACAAGTAATCATCCGCGATTGTGTGGTAAATAAATTCAGCAGAACATCTTGACGCTACTGATTACTGACACCCTGTCCCTCCCTCCCTCTCCTGCAGCGAATGAGGACTTGCAGGTTGAACTTCGCGTGGAGCGTACAGCTCTGCTAGTGGGGCAGAAGCTGGTGGTGAGCTGTATAGCACGTGGTAGCGAGATGCTGGAGGACCACTGGAAATATCCTGGGAAGATGGTGAGGGCTCCTCACTCAATACACAGTGCCCAAGGTTGAGCACTGGATGCTGGTGACTTAACTGTGCATCGTAGCTAAGCAATTTTCTGTCACAGTTGGCTGTCGATTCAGGGAAAATTGTGGTGTTAGCTCTGGGAACCAGTATGAGCAGACTCACTTAAACCCCACAGAATCAGGACAAAAACTCAACACTTGGTGTAGGATTAGAAGCGTTCGCCCATCCTGATTTATTTTTTGTTGAGTAGCATCCACTACAAAATCAAGTCAGTGACATGACAACAGAGTCACAGGAAGTGATGGATGTTGGGTGTTTTTTGGTGCAGACTGCACGGGGAGTGAAGACAGTGAGGGAGAACAAGGTATCCCAGGAGATCAATTACACGCTGACCATCTCCCAGGCTACCACCAAGGACAGTGGCCTCTACGAATGCTCCATCACTGACATTGTGAGCGCCATAAGTCAAACCAGGAAGGTGGAAATCACAGTCTATGGTAAGCAGAAGTCTTGGGCGCATTAAAGGCTTTTCCATGAACTGGAGTACTTTTCTGAGTCCTCTGTCTTTTCAACTTACACAGAAAGGGATTTCATTTCTCTGGAGCCCACCTTCACTGGTGTGCAGTCTGCCAAGCTTGACGAGGTTAAGGAATTTGTGGTTATCATCGATTCCTTCCCCACCACCAGGGTGACCTGGCTAAAAGATGGCAAAGTGCTCAACGACATCAATGCTGAGATGACCAGCAGTCTCCAACACATCAGTGAAACCAGGTAACCTACATGTTTGATATATTACTGACAGCCCGTTAACCTGAACAGCACTGATCAATGGCTAAGACTTCTACCCCAAACAGTACTGACAACCTGGTAGATCACCCTTCCAAGCCCAGCTACCCAGTCAACCCAAACACACTGGCTTGGATTTTGCGGGTGTTACTGTTCCCTAACTTTTCCTGTAAGAAACATGCTAGACAAAGACACCAAACATTTATGTGGTTTTGAGAGATTGTGGATGTAATTGAGAGTCTTCTACTTCCCAGATACCAGGGTACTTTGGTTCTGATCCGAGCAAAGGAAGAAGACAGTGGAAACTATACCATCCAAGTTGAAAATGGAAACCAGACCAAGAGCTTCAGTTTCATGCTACAGGTGAAAGGTAAGAGAGGTGTAGCTTTCAGCTTTTAATTGCAGTTAGATCATGTGACAGCTGGGCCAGGGTAGAGAATGTCTTTGGAGGGTTGTGGATCAGTGCAATTATGCTTTTGCCTTGTTTATAGGTAGACTAGAATGACTAGTGGTAACAGTAACCATGAGTTCCACCTAATGGCTAACCATGACCAACCGCTCTTGTCTTATGCAGTGCCCCCAAAAATCATGGAATTGATGGACCTCCACCACAGCTCTGCCACAGAGCAATCTGTTGTGTGCATTGCAGGGGGGCAGCCCCTGCCGGAAGTGGAGTGGTTTGTCTGCAAGAACATTAAGCTGTACGTTTTCTCTCATGCGTTACATGCGCCATGTCACATGCATGATTGCAGATCAGCAGCACTTTGCTAATGAATGGAGATTAATAGCACATCTCTAACGAATGGAACCAGTGTGAGTGAAGGTGGACCAGGTGACCCATGATGTTCTCCCCCTGTTCATATTTAAGATGTGCTAATGACTCGTCCCAGTGGACCTCCCTGGCGGTCAACTCCACTGACATCACCAGGGAGACCTATGTCATCCAGGACAAACAGCTGGAAAGCCAAGTGACCTTTGCCAAACTGGAGAACTCTCTGGCACTTAGGTGCCTGGCAAGGAACGAGCTGGCAGCGGTCAGCAGGGAAGTGAAACTAGTCTCAAATGGTGAGCATTACTATTAAGATCTTATTTCCAATGCCGTCGTGCAACGTTTTGAAAATTTAACCCCACAGAAAATAGAGTTAAGTTTTTTCAGGCTGGTAATGCTTAATACCTTTGAACTCTGAAATCTTTGAAGATAAAAGCCCTGTTAATGCTTTGTATCAAGAGGGGAGCGAGAGGCTCCAAATTATAACCAATAACCCAAAGTATCCAAAGTCCCTGCTGTTTAAAGCAAAAGAATCTTGGGATTTTTTTTTCCTGTGCAGCTCAGCAGTCCGAGCTGACGGTAGCTGCTGCTGTTCTGGTTTTGCTGGTCATCGTCATCATCTCTCTCATTGTCCTGGTCATTATCTGGAAGCAGGTATTGAATATCATCCACCAATTCTACCTATAAATGCTCGCTCCTTCTACCTGCAGCTAAACATGCTTATTGGTTATTATTTGTACCATTGTACATGTAACCTGTGGTTACACTTGGCTATTTTTCACTCTTCCAATGTTTTTAGCAGTGGTCTCTTCCAGTCATTCAACGGCACTCACTCTATTTGGTTCCAAAAGTTTACATGCCTAGCAAGCTGTAACATTGAAGATCCACTCACTGATTAACATGGGATGTTTCCTCTCAGAAACCCCGATATGAGATCAGATGGCGCGTCATTGAATCGATTAGCCCGGATGGCCATGAATACATCTATGTAGATCCCATGCAGCTTCCATATGACTCAAGATGGGAGTTTCCCCGTGATGGACTTGTTCTGGGTGAGCCGTGAAATACATACCATATTCCTACGTTTCTATATCCAGTCAGATGATTGGCTGTCCCTTTACATATGTATACTTACTGTTACATAATTATTTAGCTCTTATTCACCAACGAATCATTGAATGCATATCTACATTCTGCCAGATCATTAGCTGGCTCCTTTGGACGTCCTACCAGATAACTTTCACTGTACGTTTAACTTTACATAACAGTTGGACTTCTTCCCACATCCCTGCCTAGAAGAAGACAGGAAAAGCCCTTACAGATCTCGTCAGGTCACAGAAAGCTGTGCTCACTCCTGGACCTCCATCTGCGTGCTCTGTAAGACTGCAGTTCGAGTCCTTCTCAATCTCTTTGTTGCCTGCAGGCCGCATCCTGGGCTCTGGAGCTTTTGGGAAGGTGGTGGAGGGCACAGCATATGGCCTTACTCGCTCACAGCCCGTGATGAAGGTGGCCGTCAAAATGCTGAAGCGTGAGTGGTCTCCAATTAACAATGGGGCAGGACACAAATCAGAATGCTAATGTGATCCATGTCTTCTCAGCTGCTAACATTTTAGAATATCTGATACTGGATGATTGCTTCTATCCTGACTTCTTTTACCTTAAAAACACTCCATTAAACTGCATTGAGCTGCATCTTGAATAGAAATTTTACTTAAACCTGGTTTCCTTGATTTTGATTGTGTTCAAATGAAAGAGCTTTTTTTGTTCCAAAGGGGTAGATTTGGTTGCATATTAAGGCAAGTTATATACTGCAGGGTTTGCATGCTTAAAAAATAAGGAATTGTAGTTGAGGACCATAGAAAAAATGGTTGATTGAGGTGGTTGTTTCTCATTCAGCCACAGCGAGGTCCAGTGAGAAACAGGCTCTCATGTCTGAACTGAAGATCATGACACATCTAGGGCCTCATCTGAACATTGTCAACCTACTGGGGGCCTGCACCAAGTCAGGTATGTGACCTTTGCTGAGCAGATGACCTGACAGAGATGTGGGAACACGCAGCTCCTGCAAGACTTTGCAATGGAGCGTACTCTTCAGCCCAATGACAACTGATAACCTCAGGCCTGACTAGTCGTCTCTGTTCTGGCTCTACCAGGCCCAATCTACATCATCACAGAGTATTGCTTCTATGGCGACCTTGTCAACTACCTCCACAAAAACAGAGACAACTTCGTTAGCCAGCACACTGACAAGAACAAGAAGGAGTTGGACATTTTTGGCATCAACCCAGCTGATGAGAGCAGCAGGAGGTGAATGCCAGATTTGTTTGTTTGGGTTAGCTTCTTGGGCTGAACCATCTGCAGATAGTCTCAACATGTAGGATTCTTCCGTACACCTTTAAGCACCCTTCTTAATGCAATTCTGTTCCACGCGACAATCAGTACTATTCATACTGGTCCTCAAAACATTCAGCAATGAATATCATACTGACTGACATAATATTCAACACTGGGTCTAACATAGAGTTCTTCTTATTGCCGCTGTCCAGCTATGTCATCCTGTCCTTTGAAAGCAGAGGCGACTATATGGACATGAAACAGGCTGATACCACCCAGTATGTCCCCATGTTGGAAATAAGTGACGCATCAAAGTACTCGGACGTCTATGGATCCAACTATGACCGTCCGCCTTCTCAGAAGCACAAGTCTCTGAGTGGTATGTATGCTACTGAGCTATACCAGTGCTGTGGCTCTGTTGTTGTCCTGTAATTACACAGTGGATAATTGTAGCATACATGTTGTAATGGCTATCCGCAGAGCCTGGACTAAGAACCAGCTTAGAACGGTCAGTCCTCTGTATTTATGCAGAAGTCCGCTGCTTTTACCTTTGCTGTTCCAAATATGAGTGGCGTGAGATAAATGTCTGTGTCGCTGGCTCCGCAGAGAGAGAAGCGAACAGTCTCCTGTCCGAGGACTCTGAGGACGGCCTGAGCACAATGGACCTGCTGAGCTTCACCTACCAGGTGGCACGGGGGATGGAGTTTCTGGCCTCCAAGAATGTGAGTCCAGCAGCCTCGGTGCTTCAGTGCAAGGGAACCAACTGTGTTTTCGTGAGCTTGAGAGTGCTGTATGCAAACCGGTGGTGATGTCATGTTGGGTTAACCTCGACATTCATCAGACAGCAAGAGCCATTTAAAGTGAAGAAGCAGGACACCAAGTGAGACAGTTGGGGGGGGGGTTGGTGACAAGATACGTAGGCAGTTAGTGCCTGGGGGCAGGGAGCGTAGGGGGAAGATAGACATCTTTATAAGGGAGGGAGACAATGATGGTGATGGTCTAAGACAGTGAGACATTGGCCTAAAGCTGAGGGTTTTAATTGCCACGCTGTCTCCCAGTCGTGGGCTACCCCGGTATCCACAAAGATGATGGCAGCAGGGTCCTCCCTTCTAAGAAAATGACAGCCCAGACGTCCAAGTCTGGGGTCATGCAGCTGTTAAATCAGGGCTAGAGCGATAATCAGCACTGGAGAAGTCTGCTCATGCTGAAGAGAGGCCTGGAAATAGGACCAAAGCTTAAATTACGCAGTGCCACAGAGCAACACTAGTAATTCTTGTGCCAGATGTATTACCCTTTTTCTTCGCTTCTCTTCAGAAGGAATTTTAAGGCCTGAGTAAAAAGAATGTTGTTTGTTTCTTGCCTTTTGCTAAATGAAGTGCTTTCCACTCCTAGTGTGTTCATCGAGATTTAGCTGCAAGAAATGTCCTCCTGTCCCAAGGCAAGATTGTGAAGATCTGTGACTTTGGCCTGGCGAGGGACATCATGCACGACAACAACTACGTCTCCAAGGGCAGTGTGAGTATAAGGGCTCTGCGGTGACACGTGGAGAGCGAACCGGAGTGCACCTTTTTGGCAAGGCAGGGGTCACATGACAATGATGCACACTCTCATTGGCCAAATATTTGATGAGGGGAAACGCTATAACAAATGGTGTATTGCTAGAAAGATTAAGACAGAAGGATTTGAATGAGCTAGCAATTAAGAGTGGGATATACATGTGGAATTTATACCTGAGTGTCATCCATACCCACAAGGGTGACAGCATGAACTGCTTCTCCCGCCCTGAGCTGTGTCTTTGATCTATGCATATCCTCGGTGACCCACAGACATTCCTGCCTGTCAAGTGGATGGCCCCTGAGAGCATCTTTGACAACCTGTACACCACAATGAGTGATGTGTGGTCCTATGGCATCCTGTTGTGGGAGATCTTCTCGCTGGGTATGTCACCCTGTGATCTGTGAGTCATGCAGACCCGCACACACGCTGATGCAGAACGGCAGCTGTGATTACTTGGTATTTTCTGCTTTTTTCAGGTGGGACCCCCTATCCTGGTATGGTGGTGGACTCAACCTTCTACCACAAGATCAAAAGTGGCTATAGGATGGCGAAGCCTGAGCATGCCACTAGTGATGTGTATGTCCATGCTTTTTCCCATAATGCAACTTTCCATACACTCTGTCATACACACACAAATTGCTTTACAACATTACATTATATTTCACTAAAACACAATACACTGCAGCACACTATAAGAGTACATAATTACACTGCACTACAGTAAACTGCTCTGGTTATATCTAACTCCTCTGATGTGGCTGCAGGTACGAGATGATGATGAAGTGTTGGAACAGTGAGCCCAAGAAGAGGCCCTCCTTCTTTAACCTCAGTGAAACAGTTGCCTCACTGCTGCCTTCTGAGTACAAGAAGGTAGGACTCATTCACATACAGCAGGCCTCAAAGCCTGTTTTACTCCAGTGCACTGCATGTTGGGTAAATCCAAGGTCTTTTCATGTTTTTTTGTCTGAAGTATACTGCCAGTTTAACAGCTCCCTCTTCCATTAGCTTCACTTCCTGTTGCTCGCCTTCATTTTCTGTCTGTCGCCTTACCACCCTGTCATTTCCTTTGTTATCCCTCCATAGTACCAACCTCCTCCTTGCTTACTGGAGATATAGGTCAAGGGGACAGATTTCATGGTTTCCCAGACTTCCTTGCAGAAGCAGACGTAGTCTGTGAGTGTTGGGCCTGACGAGTTTTTTGGCTTGTGTTACTAGGCTGGTTAACAGCTGTGTTAATGATGGGATGTCTGGGAAGAGGCCTTCTGATCGTCATAATTACTATAGGAAGCCATGCATTAAAAGGCAACACATGCCAGAATGCTTTGCTGTCACACCGATAAGGCCTTCTGGTGTTTTATGACTCGGAAGATTGGGGTAATTAGCATTTACTATAACACTGGTTCTTATCTGGTGTGGTTTTCCTGGGTAACGCACCCTCGGGTTTACACACACTCCGTAATGGAAAGCAGCTGTGCACAGAACATGTGGTTCCAGTAGGCGACACAGGTGATGGCGGCGTAGGCGGAGCAGGTCAGGGAATCCAGTGCGACGGAAGTGAAAATGTGTGTGGCTTGTGCACAGTGCTACGAACGGGTCAACCATGAGTTCCTGCGGAGCGACCACCCCGCTGTGACACGTGTGCAAGTAGACAGCCACGAAGCCTACGTGGGCATGCCATACAAGAACCAGAGCAAGCTGAAGGACCGGGAGAGTGGCTTCGGTGACCAACGGCTTAGCTCTGACAGTGGCTACATCATCCCCTTGCCCGACCTGGACCCCATGTCTGATGATGAGTACAGCAAGAGAAACCGTCACAGGTATGTGGAGTTACTTGTTTATTACACTGCCACCTACTGGTTACCAATACAACACCACAACCCAAAATGAAACACACACCCCCATAAGCCACCTGTGAGATGTTCCTCTGTGTCATAAATACACCTCTCCTACCTCAACCCGTACCTTGTTGTGACTGTTTCGATTGACCCCAGCAAAACATTTCATTCACCGTGCCTTACTATGCTGCTGCCATTGGTCGATGCTGCACTGCTGTCCCTGAAATGCTCCCTTAGGTTGCTCCTGTCACATGTTCTGATGCCAGCTGGGTTCTTACTCTTCCTCTAGCTCCCAGACGTCGGAGGAGAGCGCTATCGAGACCGGCTCCAGCAGCTCTGCCTTTGGCAGGAGAGAGGGGGAGATACTGGAGCTGTGCCTGGATTCAGGAGACATGGTGGAGGACAGCTTCCTGTAAATGCCACAGAGCCACACCCACCCCCCTCCCTTTCCCTGAGAGCCGGAGACCCAGGGCAGAGCATAACCACTTTCTTCCCATAACCCAGACCTACTGTCAGGCAGTCCCGGTGATGGATATCATGGATGCTCCTTAAACAGTGACGAGTAATGGGCTGTGGATGAACTTTGACCCTTGAAAGTCACGGTCTGCGTGTTTGGAGTCTCCCCTCTGGGACATTGGGATGTTGTTCATTTTGGGGCATTGAGGATATAAGGATGACGAGGAATAGTTCCTATTCTGTGGGCATTTAAAATCCAGCAATATAAGCGACAGCAAAGAGACCAAAATCGCCCAGGCAACCCGCCCCTCAAAGACTGGCAGTTCTTGGAACCAATGGCTATGTTAGAACCACTAAAGTTCTATATGAAAGCATCTCACTCACAATTCCACTATCTTGGTATGAAGAAACATCTCGATAAAAGGACAAACCACGGACAGGGCAATTCTCAGCATCTTTGCCTTGGTCCACCCAACATCCATTGCCCATCCGAAAGTTAGTCAACGCAACCAATAGTCATATGATGAAAAAGCACAAAGTTTCATTTTAATGTTTTTTGCGTGTTTGAGATTATATATTGTCAGCAGCTAAGTGTGGCCGGCAGATTTATTTTTTTACTTTTGATCTTTATAATTCCTATGAAAATGTAACACTTGTGAATATATCTGTGGAGTGAGCATATTTTGGGGTGAAAGACACAACTATATTGTAAAAGCTTTTCTGTCATTGGTGTTATTGGAATTGTAAACACCTTTTCAGATTAGATGTAAAAGGAAACAATTTTCGCTTTTCCACTTACGGCAAAAATATGTCTTGATGGATAAAATAATATACATCAGCTCAGTTCCATATGACAAACATTCCAGAATTTGCCTTTATTTAGAACCCATTTAAGCCAAATATTATACACTAAAGCATTTAATCTACTTGTTAAACTAATATTACAGACTTCCGGTATTGTGGAGGAATCCAACCACAAATTTCCGACTCAATAAGACCAACTGTGTTGCTGTTTTCGATACCAAACTGTACATGACTGTTGCTTTGAAACCCAGTTAAATGACTTGTTTGATTTTCTATAGACGCCAAAATATGCAAGTAAAACTGAGCGATGTTGCTGTTAAACAGTGAGGGGCATTAGCTCTAGACAATCAGTAATGGGGCTGTAGCCGATTCAGGCCAGCAGATGTACACCAATCCCATCACTGTGGGTTCCTATGCATCTTTTCCTGGAATCTATAAAGCATGCAGGTCTACCACAGAACCATGTGTACAAATCCAGACAGTAGGGGGGAAACTGTCTTTACTGACAACACTCCTGAAGGCATTGCCGGTGCTGAATGCCTTTGCGGAACAGCTTAGCAATAGATTTGTGGAAATGAACATTGTTTATTCCCCTTGATTCTGGATGCAAAGAACATTAAAAAGCCCCACACTCCCACAAAGCCAAGTACTCTGCCAGTCTGAAATTGGCAGAGCTAGATATGTAAAGAAATATCTTTTACCTGCTGGAAAAGAATAGGCAAGAACAACGCGATGTCATACATCGATGAGTATGTTTGTGTATCCTGCGGTATTTACCTTAGCTACGTCACTGCCTCTCTTGTGCCATTGTCGACTGTGATGTACTATACGGGCACGAGGAAACTTGCACTTTTTAAAAAATTTTTCCCTTCTTTGTTGAGAGACCAAGTTTGGGCTTGCGTAGAAAGTCTTCCTTTCAACTGCGTGACATTGATGTGAACGTTGGAGAGTGACCGTTGTTTTTACTAGAAGGTACAATGCTTGTAATTATAGACAGCTACTACAAATGTATCCTTTGTTTTGTTATTCATTATGTACATTCAGATGATCTATATTTCAATAAATGATTTAATACAGTAATCTTGCATTTAATACATTCACAGTTTATGAACCGGTGTAATATTTTAGCAGTTCTTCCTGTTTCGATCGTGAAAGGCACGAAAGAACTTTTTTAATTGCAAAATCATCTTAGGAAATGAAAAAACTCCTCTTCAGTCTTTCGGCTGCAGAACTGCGAATTACAGTTTTTACCACTCATTTTATAATAATAAATAATATAATGTCACGTGACAGTAGAGTCGCAGTATCGTGTGAGCATCTGTCTGCATGAACCTAATCTTAACACAGGAAACTTTTGCACCGTTTTGCAAAAGTATCAATCTGTATTTTTCCCTTCCAGGAAATGTAATTCAATTAAGCAGAAGTTCGACTTTAACAACAACCAACTGAGCAATATACAAAACTGTCAAATAAAGTCATACAAATAAAAAGGCTAGCAACGTAAAAAGCCCAGCGTCCGAAATATCTGAAGAATGAAACCTTGTACCAGGGATCACTGTACAGGGTACCATGAACATTAAATGTAGGGTATGTGACTCGTACGGACTCGGTATTGTTTTGCGGAGCGTGTCGGTATGTTGGCTTCGTTCATCTATAATTAAGGTATGATCAAACTGGTTAAAAATAGGCAACGCTTATACCATATCATTGACCTATAATTTCGACAGGAGTGATATCTTTGGTGTCGGTTTCATTGTTGTTATGTATATTTTCTTTCACTTTGGCAGCAGGCAGCGTAAAACACTTCGTCGACAAGTAAATTATTGTGATCGTTGCACGAAATAATAAAAATGCAAAAAGTGGACTTTGCTTCGAAATTGGCGACGTCTGGTTACCCAATCTAGAATATTGTTCTCCAGATATTCTAAATTTGTGTGTTCCCCGCCAGACTAAGTGTACGCAACCGCTGAATTTCCAAAGTTCTTGGCAGAGTAACTATCTTTTCTCCAGTGCCTATTCGATTATCTTCAGTTTTCCAACTTTGAGAAAGCCTGGAGTTATCTTTAACTCTGTTATTTCCCCAGCACAATCATCCCCTATCTCCTGCTGTTACTAGCGTCATAGCAGTTACGAAACCAGGGCAGTTCAGCTGCACTCAGCTCTAGTCCAGTTTTGGTTTCTTTAAGTCCTCAGTAGCCTCCACGTGTCAGCCGTAGGTCCTGTAACCCACATTCAGGACTCTGTTTACGACCTCGCGGTTTCTCCTTGACATACTCCTCTGTATGAACCTCACGAAATTGGCGTCACGATGGCGCCCCCTGTCCGGAACCCTGCAACCCTGCAACCTTCTTTCCGTCTTTTTCATTTCTAATAAGTTGCCCAAAGGCTTCTTATATCACTGATAACTTTTAGTCCCAAACTCAAGACCCACTCTTTTGACTAAGTTTTTAACAGAACATTATTATGACAGAAGAGTCTGTCATCTACCAGTATACACCAACGTTTTCATTGTCAGGAACAGGTGTTATTTTCGTGATATATTGGCATGCAAGAAGATTCTAAACCTCACTAAACTTACCACTAATTTAATTTATAAAATCTTTTCCTCTTGTACAACTGTCGACAAGACTAGAAGTTTTTCGTCATTTTCATGCAAGATATAATTTCATTTTGGTGGAAATCTGTAGGAAACCTACATATTCACCACAAGAGGGAGACATAGTACAACAAAATATCTGTTAAGGCCAAGCTTTTCGGTTTCAGCAGCATTATGCATTTTATACTTGCGCTGCAGATCTATAGGTAACTGACAGACCCAAAATGAAAAGTAATATGGAAATGAAGTAGTTTAGTCTTATAGATTTACATATTATGGAAAATTATATTTTAAAGGATGTATTTTGATCCTGGTAGGTTTCTGCTACAGGATGTTAACACAGGGCAGGGTGTGGATGAATTAGGGTTGGTGATGCACTTGAGACTGGATGGAGAAGATCAGGTGACACACCTGGAGCTTGTTGGAGCAGGTTATTCTGCGTATTGAACAGAAGTAGTCTTTGAGGTGGGTGAAGATGTTTGTTGCAGTTATGTCTTAGTGGGTATTTAAGGTTTATCTTCTACAGCCAAAATGCTGGGGTCCTGAAGTCGTTGGAAAATTCTGACTGGACTGTTTCATGTTTGCTATATTCTGATTGTACTAAATAAGCCACATAATGGAGTTATGCTATTTGGAAACTCTGCTTGTCAGCTGCTGCAGTATAATATCATTAATGTGTACTACTGTGATACTCTCTGATGCTAAGGCTGTCGTGTCATTAGTAGGTACTACTGTGATACCCTCTGATTCTAAGGCTGTCGTGTCATTAGTAGGTACTACTGTGATACCCTCTGATTCTAAGGCTGTCGTGTCATTAGTAGGTACT
>JAACJT020000001.1:16161676-16183566 GCA_009936485.2 Gymnarchus niloticus
ACTGTGATACCCTCTGATGCTAAGGCTGTCGTGTCATTAGTAGGTACTACTGTGATACCCTCTGATGCTAAGGCTGTAGCATCATTAGTAGGTACTACTGTGATACTCTCTGATGCCAAGGCTGTAGTATCATTAGTAAGTAGTACTGAGATGGTCTATGGAACTTAAAGCTATCATGTGAGGACCACACTGGATCAAAAAGCAGCTCTGGGGAATGCATGTGGGGTAATCAGTGCAGTCTGAGCACCACACCAGCCCCGCCTCCAGCAGAATAGATGGTGCTCCATGGAGTTCCGGCTTTTTAATGTTGTGGAAACTTGGGATCACAGAAAAGAAGGTTCCTGTTTTACACTGTAATATTTACACTCGAGCCCTGTTAAATACATAGTGCTTAGTAAGCTAACAGATTGTACATGCAACTTTATTCCCGATAAATTCATTCATTGCTTTTGCCCTCAATAAACCACTGAGTGGCCACCCACTGTCATAATGGTACTTATGACACTCCTTTTACAAAGGAAAAAAAACAGGTTTTCCTGAGAACAGTCTTATCATACAATTTCCCTATCGCTGAAACTATGGGGTGGAGTTACCGAGGAGGTGGGCTTATTTTCATGTGCTGTTCTGCCACAGTGTTTATGCTAAAACAGAGACCCAGGATTCCGGCACAATGCAGTGCTGTGGATACATGTACTCACTGGCTGAGCCAAGCACATCTGTCTCATTCGTCTCTTTTGCAGTACAGTGTGATACGAAACAATCAGTAACAGCCCACCAGCTGGAACCATATAGCCAGCTTGCATCATTATCTGAAGAATGGATGCCCACGCTGACGTGAGGCAGTGTATGAATACCATCGTCCATGTCAGCCCTCTCTGAGTCCTCTGCTTCCGACAGCTGGATCTTTAGAGCATGGTGTCTCAATCCCAAGTACTGTTGTCTGCGATCAAGCCATTTTGATCAAAGTTGTTTGCTAGACTCTGTTGGCTTGTCTAGGATCAAACCAGTTGAACGATAGACACAGTTTTCCATGAGGTGTTTCTCAAAAAAATATAAAAACACGTTTTCTGGAATAACACCACCATCCTTGTAAAGTACTTTGTGAGAGACTTGCAGCAAATGTAGTATATCAGGGTCTGTGGGGCCAGGAAAGTGGGGGGGGTGCAGCTGGGTTAAAAATGCGACCAGGGAGGGGTAGCGGGTAGGGGTGCTTCTGGCTGGCTAAAACATGAAACAGGCAGTGGGGGGGTGGGGGTGAAAGGTGTTACAGGGCAGATAATTCTTCTTCATGACCCATGGGCCACCATCTGAGGATCACTGCATGATACTGAATGAAATGTAAGTCACTGATTGACTGACCTTTCGACAGGAGTCCAATCTAAACCCACAACTCAGAACCTGGAAAGTGATCTAATCCTGGCACCTTGAAAGAAGGCAGCCATGAACGCCTGTCAAAGATCCGTCATGCCAATCAGACGCTAAAACATGCTGCATTTACTGGTGAGAGTAACTGGCAGTACCAAAGACCCAGGCCTGAGAAGCCCGAGCTTAGAAGTCAAGTTTGATTGACCTCCAGTATGCATGACAGCAGTAGATAGTCTGATACAAGTCTAGTCAAAGTAAAAAAAACAAAAGCTCTTTATTAGGCCACAGGACAAGTTGGGCATATATGGTTTTCTTCTAGTAACAGGCTGATTTATCAGCACATGCAAAGCGAGTAGTGGCTCCCTAGTGACAATTTTGCATTATGAAATGAGTGTCCAGCAACAGGGAAATGTGTCTTCGGGCACAGTTGCCCTGGCACTCTGATTCCCAGCCACCGTTCCCTTGTCCCAGAGTCAGAACTTTGTGAATGGAGGAGAGTCTAGCACCTTTCCGACAGCCCCCTAACCACGTGCCAACATGGCTGTGAAGCTTTGGGGTCTTGTAAACTGTTTCCCCTTCCCTGTAATGTCAAACCAGGGAGATCCGAGGATGAAAGAGTGACTGGTGACTGAAAGACGTTGAGCCCCGATATGAGAGTGATGCCTCCCCCTCATGTGAAACAACAACCCCTTCCACAACTCCTACTCTGTAACAAGACTGTCTTATACACTGCCTGGCCAAAAAAAAGTCACCCTTTCAATTTAAATAAGCAATTATAGTACTTAAGAGCCAATGGTTTGGTCTAGCCTCAGAAAAGTTATGTAGCAATTAAATGAAATCAGCTGAGTACCTGAATCTACTGAATGACCAGGTTATCCCATCAATGGATTTTTTCTTCTCAGACAGCACGGGCAGATTCCAGGACAAAAATGCAAAGATTCTTTGGGCTCAAGTTGTGAAAGAGTGGTTCAGGGAGCATGAAGAATCATTTTCACACATGAACTGGCCACCACAGGGTCCTGACCTTAACCCCATTAAATGTCTTTGCCATGTGGTAGAGAAGACTTTATGGAGTGGTTCGACTCTCCTGTTGTTAATATAAGATTCTATGAGAAATGAATGCAAATCAAGGATGAAAAACATGTTGAGACATTAATTAAGCTTGTCCAAACAATGCCATGATGAATGCTCCTTAATCAAAGCTAAAGATGGTCAACTGAAAGACTGAAGTGTGCAACTTTTCTTTTGGCCGGGCGATGTATGTTGCACTATGGATCGTTTTCAGTGTCGCCCTGAGAGATAACGCTCAGGGAGAGAGATCGAGATGTGTGTTTGTGTACCATGTTCATTTAACTCACTCCTATGTCTGGATGTGAATGTTTAAATTCCAGTTCAAAATAGTTTGCAATGGGTCCAAGTTCACTTTTGAAGCATTACCCTAACGTAGTCACGGCTCCATGTGCTGACTTGATAAAATTTAAAGAGAATTTCATGGTCAAGTTCAGGACATGGTTAAGTGGACCTTTATTACGGAAATATTTATTCTTCAAGGTATATAATAAAGCAAAAAGCCAAAATATTCTCAAAGGCTGAAAGAGCCTATGGCTGAAGCCACGTTTCCTGGTAAGATTTATATTCCAGTTTCTCTTCATTACACTGAGTGCTTGCTCAGCATCAAGGAAGACCTGGTATATTATTCTTCAGTAATACAGTCCATTTCAGCCAACACATTAAACCTTGCACATGTTACTTGCTGATTGTGGCAAGCCCCCCCGGAACAGAACTAATTAGAATAGTTTCATCAGAAGGGTTCAGACAGAGACAAGACCTTCTGGTTGGCCTCTGGGGTCAGTAGTTCTGCGGTGGTGGAGTTTAGGGTTGACGCTTCTTTGACACTTAGTTCTGCTGTGCTGGGTCATGTGATACACAGAGTGAAAAAGAGATGAGTCTGACTGAATCGCCAAGTGAATTAGAAGGTAAATTAGTGAAGAGGTGACTCAGAGAAGCACATACCAGCTGAAATAACAATTCCACTTCATGAACACCTACAAGGAGATCAATCTTCTGTCCTCTTTTCATTGCTATGATCTGAACTCCCTTTGGCCAGATATTATAAAAATAAGTAAGAAAAATTTGTCCTAAAAGACCAAATAAAGTTTTTTACTAACATGTTTCAGCAGTTTATTTAACCACAAATTTGTGCTTAGTACCTCTCTATATTTGCAGCCTTATTGTCACACATTCTCCTGATCTGGTGAAGTTAGGCCAGGTCTAATTACACCGAGTCTGACTACAACTCAGGAAAAACTAGTGAGACTAGGTTGATATGTTGTAGCCACCTCTGGCCAAGTTACATCTTGACTTGCTAACACTCTTGCCCCACAGAGGGGACAGCTCACTCATTTCATGGCGTAACGTATTGATTTCCTGTCATAAAATATGGCAATATTTGCAATATGGATTGGCGTTAACGGTAAGCATGTCTGAGTGGTAAGATGTAGATAGAATTCAATTTGAGTTCATCTGGATTGTTGATGTGCAACAACCTCCAGACGAAACCCAAGATGAATGCTGGCCTTGTCCGATTGTCTCTTAGGGGACCCAAGACTCCTCAGCAAAGCGAATCAGCTCCTAGCGGATCCTTCCCTGGACACTGCTCAGTTTCAGAGGCAGCCCGCTAACGATCCCAGTTCCATCACACCGTTGTTTAACCGAGGCGTCAGGTCAAGATTAAAACCCTCCTCCGTAAGTGATACTGCTGTTGGGCTCCGACCACTGAACCGTGAGTGTGAAGCTGTCACAGATGGACTGGGGTCGATCAGGGATTAGTGAGTGGTGTATGTGTTACATGTGTGCTAAGAAATGACTAATAGTATGGAAAAACGGTAAAGTAACCAAACAGCAGCAAAAACACGAGACATGATAGTAAAATTCACAGTGTGATATTGAAGTGACTGTGCTATCTTGCTATTCATGTAGGTATTTATTAACTGCCCTGAACTGTGTTATCTGTAGCATTCCATATGTACTTATATGCATATCCCTGGACTGTGTTATGAAGGTTTCAGTATTCATACTGGTATTTAAATGCATTGTTGGACAACACCTTCTCCATTTGTTATTTCTTTTCCCATCAGTCCGTGTCCTGGAGCTGATCTCAGGCAGCACACGGCCGGGGTACACCCTGGGTAGGAAAGCAATCGCTGACTTTATCTTGTTTGTAAATATAAGGCATTGTGATACAGAAAACAAATATGCTGCAGTTATTGACATTTCTGAATTAGTGTATCCATTCAGCCATTCATTTGTTTTCATAACTGCTCATCCAGTACAAGGTTACCAGCTATTTAGGGACACCAATTCATCTAAATGTCACATATTTGGATTGTGGGAGGGAGGCCACGTGAACATGCAAAGAACATGTAGAAATCCAAATTACACTGCTGGAGGAGTGAGCCTTGCTATCCGGCACAAATTTCTGGTGTGTTTTATGTACTGTGCATATTCAGTGTCATTATATCACGGCTATTCGTGCTGTCAGTGATTTTGAGAAAAATTACCTGCAAATTTTATGCTCTTTTTTGAATGTAATAAAAAAACCCTTCTGCCCAGAACCCTAGTCTCCAGTCTCCTTGTTGTTGACAGCGGCAGTAATGGAAATTGGATTAGCCCATCAGCTAAACTAATAAACAAATAAACAATAAAATGCAGCCATTAGGTGGTAGCCCAGTACTACTTCTACTGCTGATGAAGGCATAGGTGTAGGAGTTCTAACCACTACAGCTGTAAATATGTCTGGCTCATTAAATATTAGTGTCACAAATAATTTCGCACATCAGTGTTTCAGACTTCATCACATACATTTGTGGCTATTTAAAAAAATCTGTAGCTAGCATTTGTTATTAAGTGAGAGTATTTAAGCAAACCTTAGGGAAAACCTCCATCCCTTCATTTTGACATGGAGATAGGTGTCTCCAAAACATCTGTGTCAGATTTAGGAATAATAAAGCGTTTTATGAAATTATAAGCTCCACCAAGACTGACGCATTTGGCTTGTCTGGAATTTGGCTCGGTACACACGCAATGGCTGGAATGTATACTTCCCCGAATGGGGAGGACGACCGTGGTAATGTGAGTCTTGCCTCATGTGACCCTTACAATGTTTTTTCTGCTTTTCAAAACTTCAGCCTGGTATGGCTGGTTGTGTGGCCGGAGGATGTTCACACTTATCTGGTTTGTATCTTACAACATTTTCCACTTATTGACCTGTTTCACGTTATTTGCATTTGTATTTATCTGTTACGTTAATAACTTTAATTGCAATGAATTGAATGTTATTAAATGATGTACTGAGAGCTTTGGGGAAACCATGCATCTACCAATCTTCCAAATGTTTATCCAAAATGTCAGCCTGCTTCTAAATGGAGCATATTAGTGATACGCATTCCGCCAGGTTGCTTTCAAACAGAGCATGTCAGCAAGGTGTAAGCTGCTGGCCGGCTTCCAAACGAGTGTGTTGTGGATGTGCCCAGCAGGACATGTCCTGTTTCTTAATGGCACACTCCTGATGTTGGAGCTGTCAGCCAGAACATTCCTTGGCTGCCTAGCTGTGTACAAGGAGGCTTTTTTTAAAGTCTTTGCGGGTTTTGAAAGGTTTAGGAGAGGCCTTAAATTTACTGAAAAGACCCTGGGGCCTGACAGATATTGTTGGACAGATTATTTGTTAGCAAGTTGGGGGTCTGAAAGGCCTGGTTTTCTTCCAGGGGTTTAGTTCACAGTAGTGACAGCACGTTGGTCATATGCCTCTTTCAGAGACGCCAGCCTAGCCTGGAGACAATTTGTCCGCCCATGTGACCAGCTGAAACCTCTCAATAGAGGTTATTTTTACTTCTGGTTGAAAGTTATGGCTTGTGCAAACCTCAATGCTAAGGCCAATGGCATAGAGGCTAATGTCTTGTATCAAGGTCAGATCAGTCAGGGGTTTCCATGGGTGTTGTGGCCTAGCTTGTGATATTGGGGATGATGATGTGACCCAACTGGGGCCCCGGGGTCCCCTTCAGAAGCCATGTGTAGACCTCACTTCTGAGGGCCCTTGGTTCTAACTATATCCATCTGAGGTTCCAGGCAGTGTAGGACAGTATCAGTTACCCAAAAACGACTTCATTGTTGAGAGCGAAGATGGATTTTTCTCTAAGAGACCAGAGGTATTCTTGTTTCATTAAAGGTTTGTACCATAGAGGTTGTCCTAGCATTAGATTGCAGCACATCTCTGTTGCTGTTTTTGTCCAAAAATTATAGCTTGAGCACTACAGAAATTCCTTACAAAGCTCTGCTGTATTCTGCAACAGAAATGATTCCAGATGGCAACATTGAAAAAATGTGATCCTACCTTGAACACTGACCTTAGTGCAACTGTTTACGTTTGCCATGATTATGAGTGCTGGGGCCAAGTCAGTGGGGTCATCTGGAGGTCAGCGAGGGGATTTTCCAGGGGTCAGCAATGGTGTTTATGCAAGCCCAACAAAGTGACCCCTGAGATGTCCTGCTTTGGGGCAGGACAACGTAAAATCCACAATGACCGCCTCTCTGCCACGTTCCTGGTGTAGACAGCTAACCACACTGGAGTGCCTGCTTTTGTCTAGCGTCAGCAAGACTATGGTGGTCTATTTGCCAAGCAAACACTCTTATCAAAACATCACACACACCTCAGACCTAACCGCAAACATGTTATGCCTCGATTGAGCTGGTTATGGTTACAGATACTCATCAGGTTAGGAACTGTACAGGTCCCCCAAGAGACTCAAACTGGCAAAGTTTTGGTCACTGATCAGGTCTTGTAACTGCTGTGATCACTCCACCCCTTTCCTCCGCTGATCCTTGGTTCTGGAAATACTAAATGTGCTGAACTGCTCCCCCTACTCACAGATTTCAGACTGGATCAATAGGGCACCCTTAGCAGAATACCTCAGACAGTGGGCAAGGAAAACAGTGAGCCACAGATGTGGTTGATGTCCTCTCTGACACGGCTGGACACAGAAACTGACCTGACATCAGTTCTGGCCAGGAAGGACTCTTAGGCCTGTGTCTCATCTGCTCAGTGTTATACTTAGGGAGAATTCTGCATATCGGGTTACTAACGCTACTGAGGGACAACACGTAAACACTGTAGATTTGTTTAGTTACTCTAGTCTGGATAAGTCCAGGTGATCTCGGCTACGCACTCTCAATAATAAAATGCTCTTTCCTGTGAAGGATAAAAGGTTAATGTTTGTTCTTCTCAGTTACTGACACCTTGAGTATCATCGCATTAATAACCAATATGGTTAAGCACTGGATGATAGCAAAACACATCACTGTAGAGATTCCTCTTGGATACTTTCATTGGATGCGTACCTCATCAGTTCTTCGACGTAGCTTGGAAACATATCTGAAGGGATGTAATCTGCCTGACTTTTGTAGTGACACCACAGTGAATTAGATCCTTTCTCTTCTCACACGATTTAAAAACTGTATCTATATTTATAAATAAAGAAGTGGACACACTTGTTGTCGTGCATTGAAATAGGACACAGTGACTGTGGGTGGCGAGTAAAATTCTAGGAAATGCCAAATACACAATCAGCATTGAACACAATGTGGCAATGCATGGACCTGGGTGCTGGTGAGATGTATCAGTCTTCTGTAACCACATTGGGGATAATAAAAGTGGCGGTGAGGGGTCACTGGGTCAAGAGATTAAGGGTGAGGGTAGGGTTTATTATTGTTAGGGTGAGGGTCTGTCGTTTGGGCGCAGAACCACATAGCATGGAGGAGCAGGAGGGCCATTCTCCTGTTTGCCTGAAGGAGTAACTCCATGCTGGGTTGTAGCTTCTAATCCCACCTATCCCCCCGCTGTTTGCCTGCCTCCCGGATCCAAGTACCAGCTCCCGGATCTAGCCAGAACCAGTTCTGCTGGTGTGGTCCCCGACTTCCCTATACTTGCCCGGCTCGCGAAGCTGCTGGATGCCTGTGAGCCAAAGTCGTCCTCCAACGCCTACTAGAATGCCAACCCCGTGTGTTCACTTTCACAGGTCCTGTCACTCGGTTCAGGCTGGGGAATCTGGGAACTTCCCGCCCATTATTGCCACAGGACGTTGCAGTTAAATTCACCCTCTGATGCTTTTTGACACCTATTAAATGTCAGTGAAGTAAAGTTAATGGCTTTTGACAGGGCTGTCTCTTCAAGACTTGGTGGGTGAGAGCAGGTCTATGCTATGACTATAAGCTGATTGTATACAGCGCTGATACAGAGATCCAGTTCTATGGAAGCTGCCGGCGAGTAGGTGACTCGGGGGAAACCACACAACGACACAGGGTGAAACGGAGGCAATGGGATCAGCAACACGACAATTTCCTAGGTTCTCATGGACCATAAGCGTGGTAATTCCTGCAGTAATGAACCTACTGACGGCTTTACAACTGCAAAGTAATCTCCACTTTGTTTGCTGAAGAGGCAGAATGGTGAAGCACAACTTCTATTAAATAGAAGGAAATTCCCACTCCACAATTGCTTCTGTATGCAACACAATGCTCATTTGGACATTTTTCTCCTACTGTATAAGCCTCTAAATTAAAACAGTGGCTACAAAAAGCCTTGGATGAAGCTATCACCTTTAAGCCCACTTTCATTACCAGAACAATTTGAAAAATTTGAGACTCTTTTGGGAGTTTAAATTGAAACGTTACGCTGTTTGCCCTGAAGTGGAGGTGGGGGGGGGGGGGGGGGGGGGGTTTTTTTGGGTTTTTCACAATGGGCTGGTGTGGGGGGTTGAGGGGGGAGTTTTAACCTGGGGGGGGGGGGGGGGGGGGGGGGGGGGGGGGGGGGGGGGGGGGGAGGTTGTACTGGATTATTCACATGAGGCTGTTCTGGGTGCTTCAGCTGAGAGTTTTAACCTGGGTGGGGTTGCAGCAGGCAGCCGATTTATACTGTGTGTGCTTGTTAACACTTCAGGCTAGTGTTTACGACCAGAATCATGAGTTAAGTGTCAGTGGCTGCGTTGCATGTTTCCGTGAGGTCATCATGCGTGGGATCCTTCATCACACCATCATAATTTACACTGCTTGTGATGTGGGTTTGAGATGCAGTCGTATTAATTTTAGATGAATTCTAGTGCAATCTGTTTGTTATATAGACTACTGCTACATGTGCTGATTAAAATATGTTGGTATCTGAAATGTATTTCTGGCTAGGAACACTCGCATTCATGTACACTCACTGATACACATAATATGTCCTCTTGTTTTTTACGAGAGATTTTTGTGTATATCTTTGAAGTGAACAACAACATCAGTGTATTAAGGAGAAAGTACAGCTAAATTTCTATTGTGCTGAAAATTAACATGACTCTTTGAGGCTCTGTTACCTGTCTTCCTTACCAGCTGACGAACTGAGAAGTCAGTTTCGATCTCAGCATGTGATGCTCATTATAGCGTAGACATTTCGGAGCAACATCACCACAGAAGACAACGTAAAGGACTTAATCTGACTTCTGTTCCAGCTGTCTGAGCCTGTCCAAGATGGTATCACCGAAATGGACGGTCTTGCGTGCGGGTTCCATCCGGCAGAAACTGGTGAAAGGAGATCTTGAGGGGAGAACGAGGAACGTGTATCCACACCACCCAGACCCAGCCCAATTACACAGCTGGATATTTCTTGTTAACAATTCATGCTAAGTACCTCGGTCATGGCTGCAACTACATAGAGTCCCTGGAGACCACTGGCTTTCAGGCTATGCCTTCTTAAATCCCATAATAGCTTGAGTGGCAGCCATTGAGATATTGGAGGTGCATACATCTCCTGATTGAAGTGAGAGCACAGAGCAGGATGAAAGTTAATAATTCATAAAATTATTGGCACAGTTTAGAAGCAGACCCTCATAACCATGTGACCACCTCCGATCTGCTACATGCAGCTGCTTTTTGCTTCCTTTTATCTTGATGCCATATTCCATGTTGAACTGTCCCTTTTGAACATTGTACTTCTTGACTGTCCTCTGATTCACATATAGTCGAGCACTTAAACATTAAAGAATCTTTTATTGCTGTTGGGACTGACTCCTATCTCAGTCGTATGTTGTATCTTATACTGACCCACTGGCTTACCATACACATCTTTCTTTTCATTTATACATGTTGCTACTTGCCTTGATTGAAGAAGAAATTATGTACTTGTAGTATAATGACTTACACTAAGGAGCCTCTGCTTAGTTCAGTCTTCAATCATCACTTAATTACAACAATAAGACTGGCTAATCCATTATGACTGCTCATGGACTGACCAACACATAATGACAGTTCATAGGGTAATTTATGACAATAATTCATAAGCTGACTGAGACTGGGTAAAGCATAATAACAGTTCATAAGCTGTGGTCCTTTGTGTTTGCTATCAAGGCACAAACATGCACTCTGTCATTCCACGCTCTTTGTTCCTCACCGCATGTTTAGATGATGCCCGCCCTGGGCCCCATCCAATTTGGAAGAGGTGGATCCAAGTATGATATCATCAATGTGGGCTGCAAACAAGATCTTCAGGGATCAGAATGATGGACTCGACTGTAACTTGCTCGTTGAATATATACATGTTTCACTTGTTATTTTCACTTATCTTTCCCAGCATTGTATAATGGTAGCACGGCCAAGAGGGGTGGGCAGCTGGTTGACCTTGGACCCCCAGAGGTTTTTTTCTCCTCGCTGAGGAGTTTTTGGCTCCTGTCCTCCATTGTCTTCTGGTCATTTCCTTTATCATCTAAGTACACTAACTACCACCCACTCCAGTTAAGTGCCTTAGGGGCAATTGACTTGTAAAATGCATTATAAAAATTAATTGAAATTGAAATAATAATCTGGCTGAGACTGACTAATCCATTACAACAGTTCATAAACTGACTATAATGCATTACAATAGCTAATAATTTCACATAAAATTCATCAGCTGGTTTTGTCCATTATACCTGTAAAGCTACTGACTGCTTTAAAAGATTAGTTAATGACTAGGAATAGTTATAAGAAGCCTGCATAGCATCAGTGAAAATATCAAAAAGTTTAAAGTGTAAATGATTTTGCAGTTTCTGAGTTATCAAAAAAGTGAAAAAATTTGAGCTGTTGTTCATCAGATTGATGAAACCCCACAGCATCAATAAACTCTACCTTCACATGGACTGACTTCCGTTGTCACCTGACTCCACCCGTCCAACCGGCAAAAGCTCTCCTTTCACTTGCTTAAGGATGCCAGTGGTGCCGGAGTTGGGATTAATCGGTCTCTAGTAATAGCTTCACTAGGGAACATATCCTCAATGGCTAGTTGAACCTTCTGCCTGATCATACTGGCACGTGTGTCATGCTATTATTTCCTCTCTGTGTCTTCCTGTACATTCTACAGGGAGTCCAGCCCATACTGGCACAGCTAATGGATGATTATACTGAGCAAGCTGAGCTTAAGGTCCAAGTCTGCAGCTAAGGAAGCAAATCAAATCAATGCCTCCATGCCAGGGGAAAATGGCACCGTTCGCTGCCAGCCTAAACATGCTCCACTTGCTGGAGCTCATTAGTCATCAGAACTATCAGCTAAGCAAATGACACATAGTCGGCATATAGTATGTAAATATGCTACAGCAGTGTTGAGTGCATAACATTTGGGTACTCAGCATTAGGGTTGAGTAAATGGCTTTGAAGATGGGTAGAAATTTGGTGTTGAGTAAATAACAGCTGGACTGGGAAAACTGAGTGAATATATGGGCACAAAACTGGGGAATTAAGTACATAGCATAGTTGGATATACGGCAGAGTGTGTTTGAGATTAAGCGGAAGGCATACATCAGCTGGACTGGGAATATAGCAAATGAAATTTTAGATATAGATTTTTATGTGTCGCATACACTCAGTACAATGTGAATTGCAATGATTTGTAGTGTGCTCCACAACTGTGCACATACACGTAAATATGGTAACATACATGACATTAAAGGGTTTACAGAGAATATTACACAATGATGTCAGACAATGTTAGGCATTACCGAACAAAAAATGGACAGGATAGTTTTAAGGTGAAAGTGAAAGTAAGATGAATAAATAAATAAATAAGATACAGAAGGCTAAATAAAGCAATGGCAGACCATAGCAAAATGCATAAATAACAGTAAAATTGAGTACAGCCTTGAATATTTTATTGCGAGTTAAAATACAGAATATAAATTGACTTTAGCTGCATAAGACCAGCACAAGGCATCTACATTCACAAGGGATCACCTGAAATATGACTTTCTGAGGGTGAAGAGTCTGCTTACGCTCGTACCACCAACCAATATCAACTGACACAAGGCTGGCCCTTCAGAATGCTGAGTTTGGGGTATGTGAGCCAACAACAGTCATGTGAACAACGATGGGGCCAAACTGGCATGTAAAAATAGTTTTGCTTTTCTGTGGGCTTTGCTTGGTGTCACAGGCATCGCTCTAGATATGTACTCTTATAACAGTTCGGGGGGGACGTACGAGAAAGAACATTTAGCCATAAATTATCTGAATTCCTGCTACTCTCTTCTGCAGTCATAACGAAGTTGCACTAATTCCAATGACATGTGCTCTTCGGCGCCAATACATATCAAAAAAGATATCAGAACAGATATCAGGTGTAAAGAAAGCGTTTTTTGCACATTAGCTCAGTTTTTTTTCACTTGCAGTCACATAAGTGATATAAAACTATGTGATGGTCACATGTCAGGACATGGAATTTATCGAAAAAAGTGAAAAATTCTGTTTCGTGCAGCTATTTCTTTTTACTTTCCAAGGAAATAGTTGGACATTGACTATTACAGTTAGAAGTGGAGATCAATAGGCCTCAAAGAGAAGGTTGTTTAATGAGGGATAAATGGATTCAGATGGAGATCACGTCCCCTGCCATGAGTCACATTATCCTCATATTGACTGTCCATCCAATTCAAAGGGTTTGAATCCAAATTCATAAGTGTGTGCATGCATTTGTTCATGACTGCAGCTGCAGCCACATTAGCGGTTTGTATGCATGTGCAAGTCAGTGAGTATGCTTTTAGACAGTAGGAACTTATATGACTCTGCAATATGTGGCTGTATGTCTGAGTTTCAAAAATAATGCGTTGTGTGACAATATTAGACGTGTTAAAAGTTTGCCTTGAACTTGCCAGTGGGGGTTTCCTAATGTAACAGAATAAGGTCATGTAACTATACATACAGTTTATACTATTAAGCTTTAACATCTTACTGGCTTTATCAAACTTTCCCTCCCATCAGAGTCTAAGTCAAAGGGATGACCAGAAATCCTGTTCTTTGCCCTCATTCACAATATTCTACTGCCTGTTTTGATCGCTTGGAGCAAAGGCATCCGCTAACTATCTGGATATTGAGCCTAGCTGCCACAACACAATGTAAAGATATGAAACTTAGGACACTGCTAGAGCCTGAGGGCCGTAGGTGAGGTGGCCACAACGGCGGTGGCCTTTGTACGAGACACCGTAAACAACACCGCAACTAAAAAAAAAAAAGACGAAAGCGAATTTGGCGGGCGAGGGGCACGACAGCCCTACTCGGAGACAAACACATAAACAAGGTATATCTATACCAACCAGCTACATAGTGAAAACAGCGCTGTAAAACCAGCTTGTACGTGCCATTCCTGTTCTGAACGTGAGGTCACACATCATTGAGTGTGTTTACTATTTTTCTAAAGTCGCAACCTTAGTGGGGATAAAATCTATCGGTGTTCCGGACACATCCAGCGTTAAACTGTGTTTAAAACAGCCTATTTTAAATCTCGAGCTCAGACCCGAATCACACCAAGAGACGTTCCACAATATTTGCCTGCCGTGTCCTCAGACCAACATCAGACTAACTTATTTTCAACAGCAACTTAAGGACTGAGCGTAAGGAAGCGCCCATCGTTTTTACATTAATTACATTTGCGTTGAAATGTCATGCCCGTACTACAGCGTCTACGGTTAAGGTGAAAGGCGATCTCGCTGTAGCCAACGCAAGCGGACGGGGGTGTGTGCCTGGGCGTACTGCGCCTTGAATATTCAAATAGCCGGAGAGTCTTTTACGGCTGAGAGCTCAGGAGCGCTTAGAGACCGCCAGGATAGCCAAAGTATCACCAACCGTTTCAGATAAATGGAACTGTAACTATGGAATCCCACTGCTTACTCTTCATTACTTCGTTACTGATAACATTCACTCCAGGTAGGATAACTCATGCTGGATGAGTGGAAAAAATATTTCATTTCAAATTAAAGGGAGAACATGTGAAAAGTGTGACTGAATTATTATTTACCCTTTTTTAAAAGAACTTCATCGGAATGGCTTCGCCGTCCTGTGTTTGACATTGTCTCGTTATTGTCATATTGACCTATGGACATTGGATGAAATTGTACTGTTTTATATTGTTCAGCGTCAGTGAAATTCCGATTGTGATTGAAAATCGTTTTATTTCTTTTTTCTTTGATAAAGTTCAATTTGCTTTCTTTCACCTGTTTTGTTACATCTGACAGGGAGTATATAGCGCTTATGGAATTACGGTACATAGAATACCTTGTTAACACCGACTCAAGTTTCTTGCTAATAAAAGCGTTTCAAAGGGTATTAATTGAAATTTTCCGGATTTTTCATCTTGGTGGTTAGAGTAAAAAACGTTGCGCGTTATATTATAGTAAATTGTTTTGTTTTTTTTTTTGTTTTTTTTTTTCAAAACTGTACTTTATATACCTTCTAACGCTGCAAAAAAGCATTTGAGGAAACCGGATCCGTCCCCTCGAAGCCACAGGTGAGGGGTGGTGTGTGTATCCCCTTCCATTCAGATGCTGTGGTTTAATTATTTATCCTAGAACTGGAACTCTTGCGCTTAACGCACGCGTGCACACAAAGACAATAAACAATGGACAATGCATGTGGAGGAGCTGCTGTCTGCGCAGCACTATTACATAGCTTAGTTTTTCTCCGATATGTAGTATACTGAAGTCCATTGAATTGTTTAGGCTATTTATACAACTTCCTTAAATTAAAGATTAACATTTATTTATTAAGAGTAGTGCAATTAGTAGCTGAAGTTGTGGAAAAGATCTTTGTTGATTTTCTTATCTATTAAGTTGTTTTAGTTAATTATTTACAAAAGCGCGTGTTTATTACTATTTTATTACAACTTTCCCCACGCTCTGTTGAAGTATTAGATGCAACAGGTATTTTGGCAAAATTAGTTCCTAATATCTGAAGGCAAGAATGGTTTACGGCATTTTATTCTATGCAGGCTTTGTAAACCTTGTTTTTTTTCTGTATTTGATTCTCTAAAACGTCCTGCCGTTGTGTAGTGTATTCCTTAACAGTTTTCTGCCTTTAAAAAATAATCTTAATCCGAGTTTGTGCTACACAGGGAAATGCGTCGTCGCTGATGAGTGTTCTAACATAACTCGTCGGGTTCTTAGAAGGATGCAAACAGTCCTTATGATTAATGAAGATGTTCGCGGTTTGTTATTACGAGGCAGGTGGATTCTCTTAGGGGATTTCTATTATACAAATGTTTATTTACTGGCAAAATCTGTTACAATCTACAATTGCAACTAATTGCAAATACTGGATACGATGTATCACTTTTAAATGTACATTTCAGAAAAGTTTATTTCGATTTGGTTCACTCGGGATGTAAAATAACATGGAAGACGCCTGAAGTTGCGAAGGAAATGTAGGCTAATTAAGTAGACAAGTGAATGTTAACCTCCAGATGTTTGCTATATTAACTGAGTTCGCTAATAATATACACGCGCGTCTTGCCGATCGTCCACTACTTGTCCTCGACCAAAATTCGACCCGATCTAAAACGTTAATCTGTCTACGTGCATGGTCAACATGCATGAAAAGGATGTGATGAAGGGCCACTTAAGAAGGCTGCGTTTGATCGAGTCTGAGGAGGAACGCTGAGCACTGAACGTCTTCCTACGGAAAGATGTGTAAATGTGATAGACTCACACATTTGGCTATGATCTATGCAAATACAATGTTATTGGATGTATGGGGGAAATGGATTTTTAATACTCTCCAGTTAAAACCTCTGGGACCTAAATTTTTGTTTATTAAATCACGTGTTCATTAAAGTCGCTAAACACCAGTCTGCCTGATTTGCCAAAAACACACCGACTGTACCGTTCGCTAGACACATTTGACCATCTTTTTCTATATAAATCAACTCCCCACTGAAGTCCGCGGCTTTCGGTAAACCCTGCTTCAATAAACCAGAATGCGGAACTTAGCAGATTAAGGGCGTTTAGTGACATAACGGGCGGTTGCTCTCTATGGCGCCGTTTGGGCTTGGCCGTGCCAACTTGCATACGTGTAGTTCATTTGTTTGCCGTTGCAGCGGTGCCACCGTCTCTTATGTGAGTTTCATGCAGTATAACAACGCACTATAATAACAGTGTGTAAATGCTTGTACCCTTACTGTAAAGCATGAACCACGTATAACACATCTGATTCATGCGTTCTTGTGGTGCCAAGCTAAACTCCCCTTGCTTTTACGCCAAACGACGAAATTGGTACTCCGATTTTGGTCTAGAAGTTATCGGGGTGTCCAAGGGCGCTGCTCACTTCGTGGCCGGCCGTGCAGTCTCACTTCTACTTACAGGTTTTCATACATACCCTTGTGCACTCACCCCTACATTCAGTTTAGTGGGTGGCTGAAGGCTTGGCTACAACTTAAGAGTTGGCCACTCCTTTCAGAGGTCACTCCTTTCTGTTAGCTCCGTGTTTGTTGACCCTCCCTGACAAAAGCAATGTTGTAAGATGTGTGTTTTGACCCTATTTTAGAGACCGTAAATGTGTGTAATGTGATTCTTTTGCTAATGGTTGTGTTTAATGTTTATAGAGACCATGTTGGCCCACATGTGAGGTTTATTAAGAATCTGTGTGTAGTAAGCCCATGTTAGTGGTTGGGTTTAGTGACCCTGTTACTGACCCACCCTGTCTTAGATGGGTACATTGCACTCTTGGTTCAAACAAACTCCTACTTATTACTGTATCTCAGGTGAGACAAGACCTTGCATTGAGCCCAGTGGACCACAGCAAGTAGTACCCCTCAACAGCAAATTTGAGCTGAACTGCTGGGATGACGGTGATGTACAGTGGCTGCGTGAGGACCGCTACAGCAAGCTGCTCCGGGGGGCTGAGCAGGACAATGGAAGAGCCATATTCAGGGTCGCCAGGGCCCAGATTTACCACATGGGCCGCTACATCTGCGAGAACCAGGCAACCCGCGAGCAGAGCTCCATCTATGTGTTCGTCAAAGGTGTGTGTGAGCTAACTGTCTGGTGGTTAATGCGGGTAGCACCCCAAGCTACTTTGATAATAGGTAGAGTAGAACAGTGGTAGCCTCAAAGAACTCTCCTTAAAATAATGAAAGCCAATTAAATAATTGGATTGTTTTGGCAGACCCAGAGAATGCTTTCCGAAAGATGATTGTGAACAACTTCCTGGTGAAGGTTGGCGAGAGCTTCATCATCCCGTGCCTGGCAACGGACCCAAATGTTACCGACCTGCAGGTGGTGCCTTGCAGTGGGCAGCCCCTACCTCATGGGCTGGAGTTCAGTGCCAGCATCGAACGGGGCATCACCATATACAACCTACGGAAGGACTTCGAGGGTTGCTACGTCTGCACTGGCCAGCTGGACGGACAGACAGTGACCTCTGCCCAGTACACTATCACCGTTCGCATGGGTAAGCATCCTGCTCCTCAGCATGTCCCAGCATGCAAGAGGAGCGTAGTGACAATTGGGGCGCTGAGCCATGAAGATGCATCATGGTTTTATACACTGGCGGTGGATTGCGTACCACAAAGCTGCCAGTGACTACATATCACGTGTGCGTTCAGCAGATACGGTGTGAAGTCAGGAATTAGCATCGTATAGGAGACATTTGACGATTGAAACTAAAGAAATATGTTTTAGTTCCAGATCACCTTCCAATCATTGACTTATCTGAGAAGGAGACGGTGATTCTCATTGTGGGTGAACGCTTTGAGGTGATGTGCAGCACGACCAATATCAACGACGACTTCAGCTTGAAGTGGAGTTCTCCACTCAGCACGGTAAGATCACTGCTTCATTGATCAGAGATCTGTTCATTCTGCCATTCACAGAGGAATCGTTATTCAGAACTGCCAAAACGAAACGCTTATCAGTGGTCTGTCGTTCGTATGCATGTGTGTGGAAGGGCTTGTATCCATTTAACCGTAGCCAATCAGCCGCTGAAATCGTGAGAAGACAGTGCACATTTGCATGCTTTACTGGAGATCGTTAGTGGGGTCCCACTTTATTCAAATGGCCTCTGTTCACAGAAACCAGTGTTGGTGAGACGGTTCCAGATGCTGACGAACCCCTTACTCTACGTGAACAAACTTTCACTTGAAGTTGCTGCGGTGACGATGAATGACTCCGGGACCTATCAGTGCAAAGCTGAAAATGAGCGTGGGGTGGCTTCGCAATCCATCCAACTACTCATCTACGGTGAGGAATCGGTATCACTCGTAAACATCCAACAGCTGGGAGAGGTGATGTGGTAATTCTCTGTGCCTGGCTGCAGAGCAAGGCTTCATCACCTTGACAGAGGCGCAGAACGACACCATCTACACCCATGCTGGGGAGAGTCTGGTCCTCCACGTCACGCTAGAGGCCTACCCCAGGCCTCAGTTTATATCCTGGGTTTATGAAGGACAGGCTCTGCAAAACAGCTCAGACCATGTTATCTCCATGCAAGAATCAGGCTACAGGTGAGCCCAACTCACCACTTTCTATGTCACAGCTTAAGTCCCATTTCTTCATGAGTTAGACCCTTACTCCGCAAGAATCCCTCATGGACACATCACAGGTTCTTCCCCATCCCTTTCCACCTTTAGGTTTCCCTCTACATAGTAGTTCTGCCCATGTGTGCACAGATTAATCTTTGCACTTGTATGTCCTCCTACAATCCAAAAATGCATTCTTAGGTGAATCTGCATCGCTAAATTTTCTTTCGAAACGTATTGTGTGTATTCACGTGATGGACTGGCATCCCACCCGAGGTGTCCTCTGTGTTGTGCCCAGTACTTCCTGGGATTGGGTCTAGGCTCACCGTGACCCTATATTGGAAACAGAGTAACACTTTTAAGGTGCTGATTGACATCGTAATGTCATACAATACGCAGCTGTGCTCTCCGGTATGTTGGCCTCCAGAGGCATCGCTTTAAAGACCTTTGATGGTGATGTTGTCTCTCTTGCTCAGGTACGACAGCGAACTGAAGCTGGTGCGCCTCAAAGCATCAGAAGGAGGCGTGTACAGTTTCCATGCGTGGCATGCCAATGCCACCGCCAGCCAGCTGTTCGCAGTGCATGTGATCAGTGAGTACGGAGGTGTGGGTTGGGGACTGGCTTGGCTCAGTGGAATGCAGGACAGGCTCTAACTTGTCTACAACGTGTGCAGGCAAACCAGAGATTGTGGCTCGTGAGGGCCCCCTGGATGGACAGGTGCGCTGTGTGGCTGAGGGGTACCCAGCCCCCCAGATCACCTGGTTCTCCTGCGACCGACCACACATACGGTGAGTAGGTCAGGGCAGTTCTGGTATCTCCTCTCCTGATGTGTAACAGCTCAGGCCTGTTCTGCAGTTTCATTTTGATAGAAATTGACTTAGTTTTGCTTGTAGTTTTGGCTTTTTTACTAAGATCGACTATGTTTTGTTTGTAATTTTTGCTTTCTATTCAGAATTTGACCTTACTTTGCTGGTAGTTTGGAGTTTTATTCTAAAATTCCCGTTGTTTTGGCTGTAGTTTGGGAATATTGTTCAGAAATTGACCTTGTTTTGTTTGTAGTTTGGGCTCCGAAAAGTGGTAGGAGCAAAAGAAAAGAAAAGAAGACTAGAATTTAAACTAGTACCAAATCTGTTTTTGCATTGTGAATGAGTCAAGGTCAACTTCAAGTAGAGCTTGCCTTCATAATGAAAGGGAACACTCAGAAAATGAGTTTTGGGAGACCCCTAGCACACTAGGTTTCTGGTAAGTGTCAGGTAGTGAGGCTGATTCAGGAACCTCATATGTGAAGGTTACTTCATATTTGATTTGCAACTTGAGTTAAGGAGCACTAACAGTATTCATAATGTTGCTGTCAACCTACAACAAAAAGTACAAGTATTAGATCTTGGTTTCCTGGCTGTCAGTCTGACTGGTTTTTCTACAGAACAACTAAATTCTGAAGTTGTTTTCCTGTTTCTATGATGGAATTGTTTTGTTTTGATTTTTGGAGGTTGAATTTCTTTAAAACATCGTTATTAACCTGGTTTTAATTTTTTTAATGATTTGAGTTTTATGAAAACAGTGCCACGGGGTTTCAATTCTTGAAGTTTGTACTTTCGCAGTTGTTCAAAAATGGGTTGCTAGCACTGGCAATTACAGTGCTACACAAATGCGCAAAGTTTTATTTGCAGAACGGAGGGAGAACTAATTGGTTCCCTGTGTTAAAGTTTCAGTTTTGTTCTTTGAAACATTATCTGTCACCATTAAGGAAGTTTTAATGGTGTGAACACAGCTGAGCTGTGTTAATGCTTTATGCTGATCCCTGTCAAGTGATTCTTCTTTCATGCTCAGTCGCTATGCCGTGTGGTTAAAAGTGTGATGCATGGACACTGTAAGCTACAGCATGTATCTACGCAGAGACACAGACTTGAGTATTACTGTTATTGAGACTGTTCAGTGCATTACAAACAACAGTAAATATGCAGGATGGGGTTAACAGAAAGAAAGTGACCTTATTAAATAATAGAGTAGCGTAACTGTCGTATATATCTTTGTAACTACACTGCAGTCCACATCCAATGTGGATGCTGTCTCTGTCCTGGTCAGAAATATATATTTGTAGTAAGTCTTACCTCTTAACATTCAGCGACGTTTTAAAGCTGCTCTCTTTCTAAATGGTCTTCAGTGCATCGGTACCATAGAGTGGCTTGGAATACACGGAATTTTTAACATTTTTTTTTGACAGATTGGTAACTGTAAATGGGGCCATTTCAGACAACAGTTTAATACATCTTAATAAGTGTTGTATTTCCAATAGAATCAAACAAGAATGATGAGAATAGACTGGAAAAACTGGCCAGTCCTGGTCAGTCAGTACCATCCATGTATTTCAGTAGCCCCTTTGTTAAGTTAGTCAGAGTGATATGATATCCCAGAGATCAAAGGGCATAAATCAGTGGAGCATCGGCACATCACAGGATGTAAATGGTACACCGTGTATACACAACACCAGAATGTCACAGGGTGTAAGGAGGAGTACACCGCGTACACAACACCAGAATGTCACAGGGTGTAAGGAGGAGTACACCGCGTACACACACCAGAATGTCACAGGGTGTAAGGAGGAGTACACCACGTACACACACCAGAATGTCACAGGGTGTAAGGAGGAGTACACCGCGTACACACACCAGAATGTCACAGGGTGTAAGGAGGAGT
>JAACJT020000001.1:16183666-16196810 GCA_009936485.2 Gymnarchus niloticus
AGAATGTCACAGGGTGTAAGGAGGAGTACACCGCGTACACACACCAGAATGTCACAGGGTGTAAGGAGGAGTACACCGCGTACACACACCAGAATGTCACAGGGTTTGAGGTAGGCTACACTGCAGACAGACATTAGTACGTCACTAGGTCTGAAGTGGGCCACATCGCCTTAAAGACATCAGTACATCACAGGGTTTGGGGTGGGCTACACTGCGTAAAGACACCAGTACATCACACCATTTGAGGTAGGCTACATTGCGCATAGACACCAGTTTGTCACAGGATTTTCAGGGTGCTAAATTGTGTACACATATCAGACAAATTGGTCTGCAACCCTGAGTCACCACAGCAGTCCAGAATGCTGAATTAATTGAATACAGCAAACAAGCCTAAAAATGTACAGTCACCTTTGTTTACCTGGAAATATAGATTTGAGGGATATGGAAGAAGGGACAAGGACAAACAAAGAAAGCCTTGAACCGTGGAAGTTCAGAGTGACGTCCCGAATGGCTTGTCAGAGGTGCCACTTCCTACATACAGTTAGCAGCTGTCTGCGCAGACAGGCCATCTGCTCTCATTACCACTTGTGAGCGTGGCGGACTGTAGCATAACTGCAAATTGCGTGTTTTTTTTTCCTCGTGCTGATTTAAGTTGGCTTTTTATTGGTGCCAGGAGCATGAAACGGACTGCTGTTGGAGCGTGCTTCATTTTTAATCAAGGTTGGTCACACTACTTATATTTAGACAAGCTTGTCTGCTGAGGACTGTAGGTACACTCCAAGTCCAGGAGGTTTCCCCACCCTTGCAGCCGAACGTTGGTCATCGTGAACGGCAGCAACACCCTACACGTACCTCCCCATGTACCTAGTCAGTATTTTGGCTTTGTTTCTAGCCTAGGGAGAGTCATGGGCGGGAGTGTTTATACAAAACACGGGGGACTTCCGGAAGCACCTTCCTGAGGTGCTCTTTCACTCCATGGATTCCGCTGAACTGCTACATGTCAGAAAAGCTGTAATGTGAACGTCGGTCTGACATCATTCTGTGTCAGTACAGTTAAACCAGTTGCTCAGCTGTCACCTTGCATGTTGCTTCCTGTCATTTTAATCATCATTCATTTCAAAATGCTTTGTTCTGAATTTTGGCTGTGCTCTTGTGAGTGCTTTCGATTTAATGCATATTTCAGACCTGTGTTTCCACATGGTGTATTTGTGCTTTCGGCTTTTCCATGTTTTCATTCAATTATTATCTAGGAGCAGCTTTTCCTCTTTGTTGTGTGTTTAGAAGGAACTCCAATTTGATGCTTTCCTCTTTTAATTTGTTGCTGCTTTCGCCAGATATTTCTGTAGATCGTCTCATTAACTAGTATAGCATACTCTGTTTATACAGGCACTTATATCATGCTGACACAATTTGATATATTATTGGACAACTGAATATCTAAGAGGGAAGTTTCTAACCTGTAATTATGGAAGGTTAACCATTACAGGCAAACAGGGTCATTGTCCAGTGACCTGGTCCTTTTCGGGTGTCATCAATCTTCATATACACAGACGGTCCTTCTCCAGTGTCCTGATCATTCTCTGGTGTCATTGATATTCAACAACACACATGGTCCTTCTCCAGAGAGTCATTAATTAAGCACCGGGTGGCCATTGTGAATAAATTACAGGAGTGACCCACGTGTTTCACGATATTGGCGGGACAGCAGGTTCTGTGGATGCTAATTCGGCCACGCTTCTAAGGCAGTGACGCCCGTGACGTTAAGCAGGAAACACTGGGTGACCAGAGAAATAGTTAATCAGCAGGGGCTGCTGTTGGGGTCAGAGGGGATTATTCAGATCCTGTCTGGATAAACAACACTACCAGTAAACCAGATGACAACAAACAAAGACTGTGGCTGAAATGCAGGACAGGACACTGACACATCAATGTCTCTTGGTCAAGTTTTTTAAAAAAGCAACAGAAAACAGTGAATCACAAACAGACATGACCAAAGAACAAAAGACCGTGATATGTCACATGACTGACGTAGAAAGATACATTAAAGTTTTTACTGTAGAATAATTAAATAAAGATAACAAGGGACTTGAACTTTTGTATATAAATCAAATCAAAAATGCTTCAGGACTTCACCTGTAAGGTGTCTGGTTTCTGCATATCTAAAAGATTTATGAGCTGTTCAGTACATGTAAATCACCCGTGTTATTCAGGGAGTCTTCAGGATTTATGACCTGTTTCGTGAGAGCCAAGCTTTGGTCACATGGCCTTTTGTCTCCAGGTGCTCCCGCCTATTGAACTCCACCATGGAGGAGAGGGGTATCACCTCCATTGTCCTGTCCAACCCCACTTTCGGGCCAAGCAAAGTGGAGAGCCGGCTGAATGTCAGCAGAGGAGGCTACCAGACAGTGGAATGTGTGGCCACAGTGGAAGACAAGGAGGCCTTTTTCCTTTTCTCCATCAGTGGTATGACACTTCATATCACTCACTGTCACTCACTCAGTTTTCCCTCCCACTCTGTCCAGCCTGCCTATCACTCATTCAGTGTTCCCTCGTAGTCACTCATTTAGACAGGTATTTAGACAGCTGAAAAAAGTTACAGCATGTGTGTCAGTCAGAGACTAACACAGCTGTCTTATTTAAGATGCTGCTCTATAATCACATGACTTTTACGTGGTGGTCTTGGGTTAGCAGTAAACAGACTATTGCACACTGGAACATGATCAGGCACATACTGGGATGTTATCAGATACAGACAATACACAGCAGAGGTCAGCCTCTGTTACTCTGATTGGAGCGCTCTCTGGAAGGTAAAGGCTGCGTGTCTCAGACCACCACGTGGCTGAAGAGCGGGTGGACGTGAGTGGGGGATGGTAGGTGCGGTCAGGCGAGAGTAAGATGCTTAGTGGCCTCCAGCCTCAGGCAGCTTGGAAGGCAGCTTGGAAGCCATGGACAGGCTTATGCAGGATTACTTCTTGCAGACTCTGCAGTCTTAGATGTGAACTGGAGATCAATCCCATTACAACTCAGTAGCTTATTACAGATGACTGAAGACAACAACAACAAGTTGTTAACTCTGTATAACACAACGTTAGCTGTCTTAAAAATACTGCACTCTGCGTTAGCTACCAGTTACACTAGCTGCTCTCCTGGTAACGCTTACACTCTAGTGTGACTGACTTTTGAGCCAAGCATTAGCAAGTGTTCAGTGAACATCAAAACAGGCGACCACTAGGCATGCACTAAATGACATGTAATATTCCATGAATTAGGTGGATGACCTTAAATGGAATCCCCATGTGAACTGCTAGACCGCATGCAGGGTGCCAGTGAGGTCTGCTGAAGCTATAATGACCACCGGGGGCTATTGTTTTTAACTGCCATTGGGATGGGGGGAGGTTATAAACAGCAATGCAGCCATACACTGGAAGGAAACAGGTCACAACCAGTAAGGACTTGTCATTGTAAAAAATATGAGTAAAATACATTTTCAGTGTGATGTAAGCATTTTTTTTCCATTCATGAATTGACTGTACTATGGCAGTAGGAATTCACTGCATGATTTCCCACGTAAACGGCCTGATTTAAGGCTCAAGGAAAGTATTTTTCACAGACACTGTTTTCATTTTTGATTACTATTAAAACAAAAATATTCTGCAGTTGCTTCCCATAGCCTAAGTGGCTTTTACACTGCTGTGTGTTTTCAGCAGAGGTTTGCTGTTAATCAATGATGATGAGAATCTGCATTCATGCGGATAGAGGTACTTATAAAACATTTCCTTTCTCGGTAGTGGATAGATAATGAGATCTGTTAACCTGGGCAGTGCCTATAATCGCTTTGTTACATCTAGCTCAATTTGAATACTTCATCTTCATTAATTCCCTGTGGTCAAAACACTTCGCTTGCGACACTCGTAGCTTAACAGTCAGTGACAAGAACAATACCCTGAGGCCCATATTTATGGAGGCCCTCAATGCACACAAACACCATTAGTTATGATTAGTAAATACTTGCTCGGGCATAATTGAACTTATCGGTGGTTTATCGGTTCTTCCCACGTGTTTGGTAAACATTAGCCTGCACATTTTTCAGCTCCAGACTGCATGCTTTTGCTCAATAACAAAGACGGTTGTACTCTCAGTAGTAGAAGCTGTAATAGTCCTCACGTCTCTGAAGCAAACAGATGATAGGCAGAGAGATACGCAGCCACATTCCTGAAAGACTAATCAAAGTGGTTATTATTAGGGTTACCGAAAAGGCATGGATTCACCCTTAAGAGGAATAGACCATTTATACATGTGTTCGGTCTAATTCAACCCTGTCATGTTTTGATACTTTACATCTGATTTTTGTGTGTGGACAGTCACCTAAATTGGTGGTTTAATTGGAATTACTAGTTTTGGAGGAATTGCCCACCATGAGGACATTGGTGGTGAGTTTAGCAGGCCCAGTGCTAGCAGAACCGGTGCTGCTCCAGCGTTCAGGTTCCATCTGCTTTGTTAACCCGGTTCTGTTCTGTGTCCTCATTTCCCTTGCCCTAGAACGCACAGTGCCACACCACTTGTTCACCCCACTGCTCATCGGCTTTGTGACAGCTGCTGCCCTGCTCTGCATCATCCTGGTTCTGCTCTTCTATAAGTATTTACAGGTACGGTGAAGCGCCCCCTCCCCGACAGGTGCACACCGGCCAGTCACGTGACGCCAATATGTCACTCCAAATATAGGCAGGTGTACTCGGCTAGAGGCAGCCCCACCCAAGTTTGTTGGGGGGAGGAATGTTGCTATGACCTGTCTGTTTCTTTCGCAAACAGAAACCCAAGTATCAGATCCAGTGGAAGGTAATCGAAGGTATCCACGGCAACAATTACGTGTATATTGACCCAGCACAGCTTCCGTACGACCACCACTGGGAGTTCCCTCGTGACAAGCTGCGTTTCGGTGAGCGATATCCCACAGTCTGGCACCTGCTCCGCCATCCTCAGGGATGTCCACCTGTGAGCTCCTATGGAATTCCAATGTTTCATCTAAAGAGTTCCCTGAAAATAACAGCTGTTTGTCTGGAAGACCTGAGCCCGTCGGTGTTGTCTGTTTCCGCACACCACAGAGAATTTTCTCAGGTTTTTGCGGAACTCGCCCTCTGAGTAAACGGCAGGCTTCAAGATAAACAAATGTCGCCATGAGAGCAAACAGGATCCAGGATCCTGATGGATTAGTCTAGAAAGAGCCGTTATGGTACACTGCTTCTGTTTGCTGTGACGGTTCTAAGGAACAACAACACACAACATCGCTATGTGCATCTTCTAGGTTAATAAGAAGAAAAACTTCATCATGGCTAGTGTTTGACAAAAGTTTTCTGTGAGCTAAACTGAATGATATAGAAATAAACAGAAGATGGGACAAATTGACGTTAGGGAAATGCGAACTGTAAAATTCTAATAATTTATCAATAGTGTCGTCGTATCAATGATTGTATGGTCTGATCTACAGGTAAAACCTTGGGCTCAGGGGCCTTTGGCAAGGTGGTGGAGGCCACAGCCTATGGTATGACTAAGGCCAACACCGTGATGACCGTGGCAGTTAAGATGCTCAAACGTGAGTTTGGCCAAGTGTCTGCATGCTCACACTTTATCCCTTGTGATCACATTTCACGGGCACTTACTCTTTGAAACAATGAGACCAGAGTAGGAGACGCATCACAACGTCAACGAATCCATCAACTGATAGACCCAGGAGCAATCTGTGCTTCAGTACAACAGCAAAGTGTGTGCTTGTTACTGTGTCTGTGTGTGTGTGATGGAAGGAGCAAATCAAGTCGTACTTTCCTCTACAGCAAGTGCCCATGCGACAGAAAAGGAGGCTCTGATGTCCGAGCTGAAAGTGCTGAGCTACCTGGGTCACCACATGAACATAGTGAACCTCCTGGGGGCTTGCACGGTTGGAGGTTAGCCTTTGAGTTTGGGAGAGACCTGATCTGGGGATTTTTTTCTGATAAACATTTATGAGAAGCTTGATATTTACGTGACACGTGACGTTTAATCAATCAATCACACGTTTCTTGTGAAGTTTATTGGCCCCTGCTTTCTGCAGGTCCTACACTGGTCATCACGGAGTACTGCTGCTTCGGCGACCTCTTGAACTTCCTGAGGAGAAAACGGGAGATGTTCTTCTGCTCCAAGCTGGGAGACGACTGCCATTACAAAAACATCCTGCTGCACCCGGAAGCAATGAGGTCAGAGTCAGGTGGTACCTCCTGTTGTTGACTTGGTGGAGCAGCGCTGGCACGCTTGCCTGCTTCGTCTTGAGCTTTCTCCAAAAGGCTACCTTCTCTCCTCATTCTTCCGGTTCTCAATTCCCTGCAGAGATGACAACAGGAATGGCTACATGACTATGAGGCCAGCTGTCACTGGAGTACCCTCACGTAGTTTTATTCCAGAGAGGAAACCTTCTTTCAGGAAAGGTAAGGACTCCTTTGTTACTCTGATTACGCTGGTATGTATACAGCTAGTAATGCCTTTCTACTTAGACGGTCATACTACCGCTGTAGTGTTCACTCTGTGTTCTTTACTATGCCATGCAGTGTATCAATATCCTGTACTGTTTATACTGTACGTTAACTGCACTGGTCATATCTGGGTTTGGCAAAATTTATAATGCATTAATGTTTATTATACTTTCACATTACTGTTGGTGTAAGCACACAGATCATCAATGTCTGGAATGAGTGGTCAGTGGTTTGACAGTCATTCAAAAAATGTGCAGGTTGTAGAAACCATCAGGCTTCCGCTAAGGATTATGGGTGGTAGACTATATAGATGTTGCAGCACGTATGAAGACTATGACGTGACGCTCCTGCCGTTTACTTAGCAGGAGGATTGTGTGGTGATAACGATGGCCAGAGTGAGGCATTGCTCGAGGATGGGATGTCACTGGACACCGAGGATCTTCTGAGCTTCTCCTACCAGGTTGCCAAGGGGATGGACTTCCTGGCCTCCAAAAATGTGAGCCACGACATTCCCTTGTTTACCAAGCCAGTCATGACTCAAAGGAGGTGTTTGTTGAACTTGCGTCTGAAGGCTTGTCCTGATGTCTAAAGTGTCAGTAAACATGCTTAGAAGACGACTTCCTGTATAGTTGGATCTAATTTGATCTTTTGTATAAGATTAGCTGTATTACATATAAAATTAATCCTTCACAGTATACATTTTGAGCTCTTGAATGAGTACATGTAATCAGATTATTTTTATTGTTATATAATCTGAATTGATTTTGAATTATGATTTCAGTCCAAACTGGACCACACAAATGCAGAGCAAAGTGCACTCAGGGATCAATTTATAAGGCACATTTAGCTAGAACTAGGTAGGACACACTTTTACCTCCAGACACACTTCAAGGGTCAACAAGTAGTGTGTTCAGAGATGCCTTTCTGCACACTGCTGTTGTGCTGAGCTGTTATTTTCACACTTCCTGTTAGTTTTAGTCACTCTGACGATTTTCCTCTGACCTCTCCCATTAACTAAGGTGTTTTTGGCAGCAGAAATGCCATTGACTAGATGTGTTTTTTCACCATACCATTCTTGATAAACTATATTCTAGAGTTTATGAAAATCTCAGATGAGTGGCTGTTCCTGAGATGTTGGAACCATTATATCTGGCACTCACATTCAAAATTTCTAATGGTTAGTTGAAATTATAACTATTAGTTGAAGAGTATTCCCTTATATTGTGGAAAAGCAGAACACTTCTGTAAACTAGCAGGTGTACCAAATAAACTTACCCCGGAGTGTGTGGTGTTGATTTTAGACCCAAAGAAACTTGTATGGTACAGCTTATGTTTCATAATGTGTGTGCTGTTAAGTTTGTATATTGAAACGTGTGTAGCTTCTAGTGCATATGTGTTAATATTTCATAGTTCGTGTGCCTCTGACTATTAATCATGTTGTGCATTAGTGTATCCACAGAGACCTCGCTGCAAGGAATATCCTGCTGACTCAGGGACGGGTGGCCAAGATATGTGACTTTGGACTGGCACGAGACATCACTACTGACTCCAACTATGTTGTCAAGGGCAATGTGAGTGCATGGGCCATAACGGAGTGTGTGAATGTGAAAGACACCAATGGTTTTCTCACCACGCTACCGCTAGCCATTCTTTTTACATTAGGCCTCAAATTTTCATATGGTGTTAGTGCTGAAGCTAACCATTTGATTTGCATTAGGCCTTGCACTTTCAGATGGTGTTAGCGTTGCCGCTAACCATTCAATTTGCATTAGGCCTCAAACTTTCAGATGGGGCTAGCTCTGCTGCTAAACATTCAATTCGCATTAGGCCTCAAACTTTCAGATGGGGCTAGCTCTGCTGCTAAACATTCAATTTGCATTAGGCCTCAAACTTTCAGATGGGGCTAGCTCTGCTGCTAAACATTCAATTCGCATTAGGCCTCAAACTTTCAGATGGGGCTAGCTCTGCTGCTAACCATTCGGTTTGCATTCAGCACAAAGCTTTCAGATCATGTTAGCTGACCCTGTGCTTTGACCCCAGATTTTGCACTCATGGTGTAGAATGCATATTCTCAGTGTAGATTTAAATACAGGAACTAAAGTATATCCCTTCCTGACTCCCTATTGGATAAACAAAACAGCCATACACTCGAAGGCTTTATCATAAAGTTTTGTTTTTTTTTGAAGAGATGCAGGGAGATCAGTGTCCTGTGATTCAAGAGTGAGTGAAATCTGGATGACACTCGGCTCAATCAGATAAGCGGGGGCCTGACCTTTCAGTACTTAATTTATGAGGGAGAACTTAACAAGAAGCCACTGAAGTGACACTTTATCAGATGTAATCTGGTTAGATTTTCCACTATGAGCTATACTTTCGGCTGTAGGTTTTGGAGTTTGTTCTGAAGGAAAGGTCAACATTGCTGTAGACCAATGCATGCATTTTCTTTTTCGGTTGAGTAGTAAGAACACTGTTTATGAGACAGGCTGGCTCAGTGGTTATCCTCATACCCATTGGGTTGGAGCTTCAAATGCAACCCACTCTTTATCTGTGTGTGAAGTCCACGTGTCCTCTGTGTGGCACTGGTTTGTTCCCACTGTAATGCAGTCTTATCGTGTGTGTGTGCGCCTTGGAATGGACTGGCATCCCATCCCTAGTTTTCCGCTGTATAGTGCTCTCGGTGGCATGCCCCTCACCAACACCTTGGTCTGGATAAGTGATACACAGATTGATGGGATCTGCTTGGCATTCTATTATTCTTGAGCTTCTGGAGGCATGCCTTTGAGGTGTAAACATGAACGTTAAGATTGTTCTGTCTCAATAAATCACATCTTAAGGTGACTGAAAAACATGTTTAAGCCCTCAAAGATGAGATATGACAGCAATGTATTTTTTACCTGTGTTATTAACTTCAGGCAATTAAATTTAGAGATGACCAAGTTTAGAAACTCTAAATAAATTAGGTAATGCTGTATTTGTTGAATCGTATTTAAAATTTTTCTTTTTCGTAGAGTCCATGGACATTGTGTCATTGTGCCTCATGGGAAGGTGGATTTGGGTGTCACATGATCACGCACATGCTCTCACATTTAGAGAAGAACAGTATTGGTCCCAGTGCTGGTCTCTGTGGTACTCCGCATTTCATAACGGTGACACAGTAGAGCATTATTTTTTTTCTCAGTAGTGACAATGATTAATTAACGAAATAAGGTAAAACATTCTCAGTGACCCAAGCTAATAAAATAGAAGAGATGGTGCAATGAGACCTAAAACAGAGTTAAGCTCAGTGAATAAAGGTACATCACCTACACCTCTGAATCAAAGCATTTCTTAGCGGGGAATCATGTGGAGCAGGAATTTAAGTTATGGAAATGTTAACATGAATGCAGGATGACAACTTTTATGGATGGGTGCAGAAGTTGGAGACATCAATATTTAAGTTTATGTGGATCTACTGTAAGTTTGGGTTCTTTCATGGCCACTCTGTGAGTTAGAAAACGGGCCGATGATAGAAATGCATTTGTTATTTTAAGAACGGACAGTAAGCACTGCCAGTAAATCTTGTAAGTAGTTCAGTAGAAAACAGGCAGCCAGGCAGTATGATAAATTATTTCAGGTCAAGCCATACTAATATCCTATAATATATTACTGGCCACAATGGAAGGCACGAAACACAAGGTCTTAGTTATTATGAGGGATCTCAATCCACTGATTGTGATCATACATTTCCTACCAGAGTCAGACGGGTTCTGATTGAATTTTCTGAGTTTGATGATTGCAATGGTTTTTCTTTTGTAGGCTCGACTTCCAGTCAAGTGGATGTCCCCAGAGAGCATCTTTGAGTGTGTCTACACCTTTGAGAGCGACGTCTGGTCCTATGGTATCCTGCTCTGGGAGATCTTCTCTCTGGGTAAGGCTGGACCACCCAGAGTCCTCCGTACTGCGGCTGTGTGTAGCTGTCTTGCCCAGCATCAGTCGAGCTGTTGGTGTCCCAAACAGGTAGCAGTCCTTACCCCGGCATACCTGTGGACTCCAAGTTTTACAAGATGATCAAGGAAGGATACCGGATGAATGAGCCAGAATTTGCACCCAAGAAAATGTGAGTGAGGGAGGATGGAAAGTGTAGTGCTAACTAAAAATGGACATTGACACAACATTCCAGATACCCTAACCATAGACTGTATCACACACCTAAACCACCTCACACGTGGATTATATTCTGAAAGCAACTTTATTTCACCTGTAGTCCAGTGTTTTAGTAGAGATTCCTGCAGCTGGCTTCCTACTCTCAGCAGAGGAGTAAATGAGGTCATTTTCCTCTGTATACTTTCAGTTCATTAAGATGTCCTCTATAATTCCTAATTCTTGTTAGACCTGCTTTTTGACCAGACAGTTTTGGGCTTTGCGGTATGTGCAAATTCGCAGCTATATAAAAAAAATGACCTAATAAAAAAACCTAATTGGAGCATGGATGTCCATATAAGGAACATCTTGTAGCAACAGCAAAACATAGCCGTTTTGAGGACGGTTCAGATTTCCATAAGTATGTCAGTGCTCAGGCTTGTTTTGACAACATGTAGTCTTTTCATATTAACTAAAATGGAAATTAAAATTTCTACCTAATTTTAGATGTTCAGTTTGACCTCTAGTTGATATGCCACAATCTATCTAGTTCCTTTTCTTTAGATTACAGACACATTGCTTCTTGTAATGCTTCAGTATCAGTGGTTTTCTGCTTATGTAAAATCTTTAACTTGTCTTTAAGGCTCAACGTTAACTTTTGGATAATCTCATTTCCATATCTCATTTTGTCATGTTATGAAATTGCATCATCCTTTGGATTCCACGTATCCCACTTTACTCTCCTATAAGACATACTGGCATACGTCGCCATGTTTTTTTCTGTGTACACGTATATCTGTGTCATTCTAAATATGCACCCTGGCCCAACATGGAGATTGTGATCGAACAGCCGAAGGAGATGTTCAGCGTTACCGAGCTCAGACGGAAATTGAAGGCTGGCTGGGTTTATCTGTTGGTGGGACTGGGGGACCAGAAAGGGGGTCTCAGTGGGCAGCAGGCTTGTACATCGTGGATGACCCTGTGCTCTTGCATCCCTTCAGGTATGAGATAATGACTTCCTGCTGGGATGGCGACCCCTTCAAAAGGCCCTCCTTTGGGAAGATTGTGGACAAGATTGAAGAGCAGCTGTCCGACAGCACGAAACGTGTATGTATCCCGATGTGCACTCTCAAAAATCTTAGGTTTGTGCACGTTACCCCCAAGGACTGGTGATCCAGGGCTGTTGCTATGGCACCATTGATTGTGGTTATACAGTTCTCAGATAGTTGGACTGATTCTGTTGGAAAATGTTTTTTTTTCTAATTGGCATAAAAATTCATGTATATGTAACAAGATATGGGTAATTAATTTATGGTTTTTGGCACTGATAAGGAAGATGCATTTTAGCTGTTATTTATTATGCATATTATTCACACATTCCAGAGATAGTCAGCTTCTCCAGTTGGTCCTTGGTAGTGGGCTGGTGAAGTAAAGGAATGTGTCTGGCTTATGGTTGTGGGGAGGAATCCCAACCTGTAGACCATGGGAGTAAGTGTGGGGAAGGAGAGATACAGACATGAAACATGAAGTTTGGGGATTGGTGTTTAAGGGGGGGCCCAGTCTGGAGTAATTGAATTTTATAATTTTAGGTTTTGAGAGCCGAGCTTGTTCTATGTGATGAAAACCGGAATCTCTGTTATAGCTGGTGTGCGTCTTGGAGCTACTGTGAGTCTGTGGAGGGAACTGATGTCAGTGTGGTCTAGGTGGTGCAAGCTGGTGTCAGAGCGGTCTAGGTGGGTTGAGCTGGTGTCAGTGTGGTCTAGATGGTGCGAGCTGGTGTCAGAGCGGTCTAGGTATTGAGAGCTGGTGTCAGAGCGGTCTAGTTTGGGTTGAGCTGGTGTCAGTGTGGTCTAGGTGGTGCGAGCTGGTGTCAGAGCGGTCTAGGTATTGAGAGCTGGTGTCAGAGCGGTCTAGGTGGTGCAAGCTGGGGTCAGAGTGGTCTAGGTGGTGAGAGCTAGTGTCAGTGCGGTTTAGGTGGTGTGAGCTAGTGTTAGTGTGGTCTAGGTGGAGTACACTTTACTAATAAATACCTGTTTGGCCAAGTATTTTGTTTTCCCTGACCTGTAAATGCTGATTTGCCTGCTTTGTTTTGCTTTGAATTCTCCTTCATTATTTGTTGTTCATGTTCCTACCAGATGTACCTGAACTTCAGTTCCCGGCTAGGGTCAAGGGAGGACCCCAGCGGCCACTTCCTGAGGCTCAACTCCGTGGGCAGCAGCACAGCATCCACGCAGCCGCTGCTCATCAGTGATGAAATCTTCCAGGAGGAGGCGCTGTGCCCACAAAGGGCATGAAACTAGCTGGCATGTCTTGCAAGTGCCTGTCTGAATGACTTGATGCCCCTAATGATCTACAATCTGTCAAAAACACTGACTTTCACACATGCAGATGCAAGTGTTACCCATCATCTCTCTCTCTCTCTCTCTCTCTCTCTCTCTCTCTCTCTCTCTCTCTCTCTCTCTCTCTCTCTCTCTCCTCCTTCCCTCTTTTTTTTTTTCCTTCTCCCCTTGCGTCCTCACCTCACC
>JAACJT020000001.1:16199405-16238453 GCA_009936485.2 Gymnarchus niloticus
CTCCCCCTCTCTCTCTCTCTCTCTCTCTCTCTCTCTCTCTCTCTCTCTCTCTCTCTCTCTCTCTCTCTCTCTCTCTCATTCGGCCCTCTTTTTTTCTTTCCTTATGCTGCTGAGTACACAGTCTAGGAACACCATCAGCATCCTACAAAGCTGCATTTCTATGGATCTACACAGATTCAATGTACAGTCTGTCATGGTGGTGACATTTCCACGTGCTGTTCACCTTTATCAAGAACACCTCGGTGTGCTGTTTTTATGTTAAAAAAATGTACAGCTTCAGTGCAGTGGTTATTTGAACCGCACTTTTTGAGTGTATTGTCTTGTAGATAGCTTTTGTCTTGTATCGCTCGATTCTGTTGTGCCGTTTTGGTGTCTTGTTCCGTCAAAAGCTACAGCTTCTGTAAGCTGTTAAATATGGATGTCTCTTCTTTAAGGGCCAATATTAATAATTCATCTGAAAGTTTGTGTAGAACTGCAGGTGCAATATAGTATCATGTATAAAGGTATACTTTTAGATGAATAATAAATATCAGCGCCTACGTTCTGGTAATTTGTTTCAGAGGTTTAGTTTCGCTTTGGGGAACGACAGATTTTTGTCTGTCCTTGTGGTAGATGTATATAGAGAAAAAAAAGCCCATTTTAAAAAGTACTTAATGTATTTTCTGGTTTGGAAATTCATATGAGGCTCCTAGTCTTCAGTATTATCTATAATTGCAGCTTTATGACAGTTTGAAGGATGAAACAGGTAAAGTTTACTTTGACCAAGACTTCTAAAATGATCCTGTTCATGGGTGACCTGGCTTAGGGCCATTTGTCCAGCTAAGTTACTGTGGATCATATATAGCATATGTGTTTACAATCTCTTATACTGTAAGTGAGGCAGCTGCTGAGGTACGGTAGAAAATCTGCTTCAGTAACAATATGATTTTGCTTCAAGCTTTTAAAAATGCAAGGACATGTTCAAAAGACATTATTGGGGTTCTTCTGTTCTGGACTTGGTCTCTAGGTCGACTTAGAACCTGCTGAGATTCTTCAACTGCGGGCCTGATCTCTAGGTGAGCTTAGAACCTGCTGAGATTCTTCGACTGTGGACCTGTCTCTAGATGAGCTTAAAACAAGTTGAGATTCTTCTACTGCAGCCTTGTTCTCTAAGTGAGCTTAGAACCTACCGAAATTCTTCGACTGTGGACCTGGTCTCTAGATGACCTTAGAACCTGCTGAGATTCTTTGACTGTGGGCTTAGAACCTGCTGAGATTCTTTGACTGTGGACCTGGTCTCTTGGTAAGCTTAGAACCTGCTGAGATTCTTTGACTGTGGGCTTAGAACCTGCTGAGATTCTTCGACTGTGGACCTGGTCTCTTGGTAAGCTTAGAACCTGCTGAGATTCTTTGACTGTAGGCCTGGTCTCTGTGTGATCTGTGAGGTTGGGCCACAGTAGCATTCAAGAGTCAACAGGCTCCTCTATTCTCATTCCAAGTTACTTCCTATACAGGAAATCCTATTTCCAAGTCTCAGCTGTGGCCCGTGACTCCATCATTGTGGATGCAGCTGGCAGGCAAACAGCAGTCAATGCAGTGAGCATCTGCTGATTATCAAATGAGAGTGAGACCCATGTTAGTTTGTGATATCACAGATTCCCCATTGTAAATACTACACAACGTAACTATTCTCAGATAGGACTCACTCTGTACATACGCTTGGAGCTGATGATACTGATTATGATAATAATAATAATAATGCTACTAATAATACAATGATAGTTGTAATTATTGTAATTTGAAATTTTCCAAGACATGGTACGTTAGCAAAATTGCTGTAACCTTGGATTGGCTGGCTAATCCATTGAACTGTTACCTGGCATGTTACGGAATCCCTTCTCAGGTGTTTTGGAGTATCAGGTGATCTGTTTGCTGGTGGTAAAATGGGGGGGCATGGCCCACCCACACTGTAAAGCTCAGCTACCACTCTCGTTAGCACTAGCATGGTAAATACGCAAGCACTATTGGCATCGACCGCTCTTGTTGTGAGAGACTGGTCTGCATAGTTTGCGGTGCAGCTAGCATGCCGCGTAGGCTGCATACCCTCTGTGTTGTTGGCACTTTATGCGTCTGAATGATATGCATATGCTCATTTCTGTATGCAGCCGTGTGGCAGGCACCTTCACGAATGAATGTTACCGCAATTGTTTTGCATAAACACTTCTCATGTTTAGCCTAATTATTTTTCTTTGTTTTAAAAAGCTTTCATTCTCTTAAAGGCTTTTCCTGTTAGCTCTTCATCTGTTGGCATATGGGTAGGTAGATTGATTAATACGGGCTGGTGATTGGAGGCCCTGCATCCTCCTCTGGAGAGGCGGAGCCAAGCCCATGTGACAATGTCACCACCCCTCTATCAGCCTAGCAAGATATATGTGGCTTATTTCCATTGTCATTCAGTTGTTCTGCAACAGTTAACATATAATTGCCCATATGTGAAGCATGCTTGTAATGGGGATGACATGGGAACTTCGATCAAATTTTTGTGTTTCAAAGTCAATACATATCTGTTGACTGTCTTTTTTTGTTACAATATTTTTTGATGTGTCGTCTTGTACAGAGTTAGTTGCTGTCAGAATGTGCTTTCGCATGTTGCGATTTTTGTTCATGTAAATAAATTGACATTTAAATGATTCAGTTATTCAGGTTGGTTTTTTGGTTTGAACTGCATCACCTCACCACCAGACTCCTCTCGGTGGGAAAAACTGGTGTAATTAAAAAACGAGTCGGGGAAGAGCCTGGTGCTAAGATCTGGAACAGCACAGAGCCTCCATCTTGAGAACCTGCCCTGAGCATCTTGGGAATGAAGTCAGAAGATCCAGCCTGGCTGCCTTCTGAGAATCATGTAGCAAAGGTTTAGTGAAGGCATCTGGCTGATTGTTTTGCAGATGCAGAATGCATTTCTATGATAGTATAAATTAAATGTAGTAGGTCATCTGTATGGCATTGTTATGAGCAGGCGTTGCTCAGTTGTAATATTATACCACTTTTAAAGGTTCATTCTTACATTCTTGCACAGAGACGGGGTTCCAGGTTTGTTGTGTTTGACGGCACTAGATAATATTAGACCAGCATGCTCCCCCCACATTCAGAGTTGACCAGGCTTTATCTCTAGATCACGTTTTCAGGGAAAAGACATCCAGCAAACGCAAATTTGGCACTGAAGTCGAGACACCTGCACTCAAGTCGCACCATTGACGGGGGCGCGTGGGGAGGGGGCTGTAACAGCTGGGTCTTGGGCCCGGAATCAGAGCCATTGTTATGAGATCTGATAAGAGCAGGAGGAAATCCAGACACTGGACGTCAGGCCCTGGAGCTGACTGAGGATAGAGATACTTCTGCAGTATGCAGTGCAGCCTCCCTCCATGCCGAACTAACCGGTACTCTGTCTTGCAACACACCTTCCATGCTAACCAGCCCAGCATGCGGGGGAGGTGGTGCTTGGTACACAATGCCATGCCCCGACATCTGTGTGGTGCTATATCAATAGAGCAGTGAATTCATGCCAGTGGCCCATGTCACCTTTCTGTGGTTTGCATATTTACACAAGTCGACGGGGGCATCGGCTGCAGAATTTATTGTTTTTCATCGTAATGTTTCCTGGGCCTCAAATCAACCACAAGTCCTGATCTCACCAAGCACTGGTCTCATGCAAAGGGCCTGCTAACAGTGTGGTGTCCTGGTGTTTGTGACTGGCTGTGATGTATACCATCATCTGATAGATTAGACCAGTGGTTCTCAACCTGGTGGGGTTTCATATATTCTTATCCATGAAAGGGGGGCTCTGACAGAGAAAGTTTGGGATCCACTGGATTAAGCTGACATGAGAAGAATCTGTTGTCTCAGCTTTGAGTTTTAGATAAAGCTTTAGGAGGAAAACTTTGAGCAGCCCCCAAGTAACTGGCCAAAACAAGCTAGTCATATCCTCGCCGAACATTCCTTTATCTTTCAGCTGAGCACGACATCCCCCCGCTTCCTGTTTGTGACTGTTTCATCTAATACGAGGCAGATAACTTCAAGGTGTCGATCCCCCTGATGGTCCAACCCAACGATGAAAATGTCTGATTTCATAAGAAGACCCTCAAAGTGTTCTTCTAGGTTGCCAGGAAATGTTCACATACTGGGTCCTGGCTCCCAAAATAAGTAAATAAATTAAACACAGTTTTTTACATTGTGCCTTCATAAACAAAAAATTAAAGAGATACTTAATTCAGGGAATTACCACTAAAGTCTGGGACTAATCAAATTGCTTCTGCCAAAATGATCTATTAAGCAATAAAATCATGTATTAATATGTACCATCAACATAGGAGAACAAAGAACAAAATGAACAAACAGACACTAGCCTGTTTATCAGTGGGGACACAGTCAGCTCTTTGGTAAGTTTGTTAAACGGTTTTAGAAGTCTGGCTCTAATTCAAGATTTTCAAAAACTGTTGCACTTCACCCAGAGGTGTCTTTTTATCTGATGCCATTACATTATCATATTCAGTTCGGTTCCCAAGTCCAAATTCTGCAACGACCTGTGTTTTGTTGAAGTTAATATTTTGAGGAGCATTTCGGTTTTGTAAACCACAAAACTGTTTTATTCAGAAGAGGAAGCAAGTTGCATTGAGGAGATGGCTTTGCATTGCCTTTCTAACTTGTTAGTAGTGAGGTTTAGCTGGTTAAAGCAGTCGAGCACATATCAGGACTGGTAACAAAAATACGCATAGGGTCCATGTATGGCTCGGTCCTAAAGAATAAAGCATAATGACAGATGGCATGTTTATTATGAAAATTAGATGTCGATTATGGGAGTTTGTACATTCTTCTTGTGTTTGAACAGGTTTCCTTCAAGAAGTCCAGCTTCCTCCATCAGTCCAAAGATGTGCAGTCAGGTGTATTGGTCACCTTAAATTTGTCATAGCGTGCTGTTATGTATGAGTATGCCCATCTGAGGTGTCCCACGCCTTTGGTCTTATGCTGCCTGGGACAGGCTCCAGGCTCATGGTGATCTACTAGATAAGCGGCTGAAAGATGGATGACTGAAACAGAATAATATAGAGTTCTTCATTGTGTGACACTGCTGTTGGTATCACTTCACCATCAAAACATTCATTGTGCATAGATGCGAGTGCACCATTGCTCAACCTCCTGCCATCCGTGGCTGTTGTGTTTCACCTTCCTGTGGTTTTTGTGGAAACCGTGACGGTTGGCACCCTCCGTCTCTAAGTGAGAGACACAGACCTCGACTCCACCCACCCCGTCCAGGTACCACCTGCAGGGGGGCAACCTGGGGACAACATGTTTGACTTAAAAGAGAGGTGAAGAAAGATTTCGTCTGGACGACCCAGCTTGTTACATCAAATTAGCTGGAAAACGGCAATGAGATCACCTGTACAACTCAAGAAATTAAACCATGTCTGACATGTACCCTACACCAGATTCCACAGTCACTGTACTGGGATATACTGTGTAGTCTACAGTGCCCCCAATTGGAGGATGCCAATGAAAACTTATCCACTTGATCATGCAGTTACTCTTTAAACCAAAACAACTCACAGCCCTACCCATAGATACAGGTGGATGTTTCACATCATACAACTCCTTCATTACCATGTCCAGGCTATTCAAAGTGAAGTATTGTCAGCTCACGAGGGGTTACTAAGGAAACGCGGAACTGGCCACAATCTCCCCTCCTTCCTCCCACCCCACCTCTAACTCCCATAACCACAAGGAGACCACAGCAGCAACTTTAACCAGCTGCACGTTTATCTAAGGTGATCCTGGTTTCCTTTCTCTCACAACTACAGTTTGGCAAGACCTCCATGCCCCGTTAGCACATTACACAACCACAGGGTCAGTGAGGACTCCAGCACCATTGCTGCCACACCCCAGATGCAGGACAGCTTGGTGGGCCAAATGGGAAAACACTACAGATAGTTACAGGGACCATCCAGAAATCCCAGCTCAGTTGGTAGAGTCATGTTAATGAAATTAGACCTCACTCTGCAAACGGGTTTTCCGTCACACCCGTTTCATTCGCATTGCTTCTGCTGTGATGCCCACTTATGAAGCACACACGGTTCCAGCTGCTCTTGTGCTCGCGGTGGGCTTTTGTGGTGGCTCCTGTGGACTGATTCCTCTTGTTGTCTTCTGCTGCTTACACCTGGTGAAGACATGGTGGATCCACGCCCTGTGAAAGGCCTGTGGTCTGGCGTCAGAGTTCTCACAGCCTGTTGACGTACTTGTGCTTGACACTTTGAGAGGTTGCTTCCCCTTTCTGCATTTCAGGCTTCTGCAGCTGATGTGAACCCCCCCCCCCATGACTGACAGCCCATGGGGTCAGGAACACATCAGATACCTTTTATATTTCCTCACCTGAAAGCACTGGGAATCACCAGCAGCCACAGCACAACCTGGGAGGTCTTTTATGAGACTCTGTCGGGCATCTTGTCCTGATGGTTTTATGCGCATCTCCAATAAGAGGAGTGAGGGTTTCTCCGCATGTGTCACTTTTGAATTTAAGCTAGGAAATCCTGCAGTTAGGACACACACAGTGTCACCGGTATAAACTGGATGTAGCTCGTACCCAGCTACACATACAGTAATCCGCCTTAAACCTTCCCATCGTACAGGTGGCTGTTTAAAAATGAGTTCAAATGAATCTTTTAACGAGGTACCATGGAAGTCAGTTAAGATGCTTGAGTTGGTCTTTCTTCAGAAGATCTGCTTGTGTCATGAGGTTGGTCCACGAAGTGCAATAAAGCTGCTTCTCTCCCATGTGATCTCCATCATGGTCACAGGATTGATGAATTCATCATTTGTAACATCTGTACTATTGGGCTGTTTCCGTAAGTCAGTCTTGCAGTCACTAACTACAATATGTAATTTCGCAGTGGGATTCCAAAGCCCAAAAAAGAGATCATTAGGGAGACAATCAGTGTAAGTATTAGAACTTTCACTGATTGAATAGTATGTATGAATACACTCCACACTGATAGTATTAGAAATATGGAGTGTACTTCAGTTGCTCCTCTATGTTAATTGCTTGCTGGTTGTTTGAGAGATGGGCAGATTAGCTACTGTATGTTAAATTTCAATTCAAGTTGCTTTATAGGTGATCATGAACACAGATAAAGGATTTGTGACAGACAGCAGGATGACTCAGTACTTCTGCTAGTTTTACTTTTTATCGAACTGTCAGGCCAGTCCAGATGGCAAAATATCTGTCATCAAGAAGGACCTGCTCAGCATGCCAACATGAGAGAAAATGTGTTTATTTCAAAGTAAACGTAATTACCTGGGAATGGTTCCTCGTACATTCTTCGTGGTGCTTGTGTGGAAGTCTGAATCCCGGGCTGATCTCAAAAATTGGAACAAGTTTCCTAAAAGTATTAAAAAAACAGGAAGTTGCTGATATATTTGATGTGTTTAGGTGTTGCTTGTGCAGGGTCACATGCTTAGCCCTCTAAGCAGAGGGCCGTTCCTGTCAGCTAAATGTTCCTGGAATGGTTCACGTAGCATAAATTAGTCCAGTCTCCTGTGCATCTTTGGAATGCCAGTTAGACCAGCAGGTGAGCGCAGCGTTGAAACTGCAGGCTAATGTGACGTGCCAGTTGTAGTTGTCAACAGAAAGATTTACATGCAACAGTAGTATACTGCTCCTTGAATGCTACACTTCAAAAATGAGCTACAGATTAAAAGTGTGCCTGATGGTAAAGTGTTATGCAGCAACCAAACCATCACTTCCAGTAAACTAGACTCGGTTTTTTTTCCATAGCAGAAAAAATGAGGTGTGTATTTGTTTTGTGTAAGTGTCTTTTTTAAAAAGGACACTACATTTTAGGGCAGAAACTGCTGGTTTTAACCACAGACCTAGTGAAATTGTGCCAGAAATATAGTAGCATCCTTAACCCTGAGAAAGTTCAGCCTTCCCTTTAACCATCAGATAATGGAAGATGCTTGAGGTTATTATGAACCAGAAACCAGGGGGACTTGGTTCGGAGTGTTTGGGCGAGACAGAATGCTGGGTGTCTTAATTTTTCAGCGGATATTGAGATGATGCGATAACAACTGCCACTGTTGTCGCCTTGTGTCCCAGTTAGCAGATGTTTTTATGTCAGATACAACTTCGGACAACATGGCCATCTTTGTTTCTGCTGTCAACATGTGATTTCCCAGGCTTTCTGATTATCTGCATCAGAAGAGATATGTAAGAGTCTTTGATTAGAGAACATTGCAAACACAATTACACTTGTGCTTACACTATATGGGCAAAAGGATGTGGACACCAACGACAGCATGGGTCAAACTGAAGACATTAATGGGTTTCATTATGGCACGATCATAGGATGCCACTGTTTGAGCAGGTCACAATAAAATTTCTGCCCTGGTCAACTGTAAAGTGAAAGGACTGTGATGTGAAAAATCAGAATTCAGTTGTGATGTGGTAGGCCACGTAAACAGAAAGGGGCTTGATGGTCCAACATCAATTCCCAAACCCACTCGTGCTGTTATGGCTGAATGGCAGCAAATCCCACCAACAATATTCCAACATCTAATGGAAAGCCTTCCCAAAAGAGTAGATGCTGTTATTTCAGTAAGTGGAGAACCAATTTCCTATTTCTATCGTTGGTTTTGGAGTGAAATGCTGCTAAGGCTGGTGACCACATACCATGTCGTGTAGATCTGCACCAAATTACCTGCAGTGGATTTTTACATGTGAAAAATCTCATCTTCATGCTTTGCCTCCACAAGTTTTCAACTTGTGGACTAAGGTGTGATTTGTGGAAAGGCTGAACAGCTTATGGATTCACGGAGACCTCCTAGTGTTGCAGTTAGGAAACACCCTCAAGTGTGTTACAGGGCATCTTCAGAAGTTTATTCTGTGGCCAGATCACAGCCATTTTCATGATGCATTATGTTTATTCCTTATACATCACATTGATTAGTTCATATGACCTGGCCATTGACGCATATCTCACTATCCCCATTGCAAAAATTCGCTAAATTATTTGCCACCCAATCAACAATGTTGACACTTTCAGCATAAAGGTAGGAGTTAGAACTGGTCTAAACAGGTCTCCAACCTAAAAGCATCCATTCTCCATCTGATCTCCACCCCTGTCTGCCTCTATGAGCCCTTTAAAAAGGGGTACCATCAACCCCTCCCACTTTTAAAAAACAACGCAGCAAGCTCTGTCCTAAAATTTTGTGCATTTTATTTCAGACTTATTTCTTATGTGCGTACAGCTATATTTTACAATATGCCCGATATTCATAAATCGTACTGTAATATAATTACATCTACAGCACTCAGCAGTGTCCTGGATTTTTTTTCCCCGGAGTTCATTTCTAAGAGGATATCCATGGCAATATGGTGAAACATGGCGCATCTTTATCGTGCGGCGAATGTGCCGACATTGCTACTGACGCGGTCCTCTCCCCTGTGGCTCCCCATCTCCCAGCTTCTGCTTTCACTTCTGTCTCCAATTTCTCGATACACCCCATCTCCGGCTCGCAGCAGAAACTGCAAATCTTAGTCTGAGCCTGAGAAATGTTCACATCTACTTCTTATTTTTTGGATGTCAACTTGGTGTCAAACAGACCTTCTGTGTAACAGAGATAAGAGGTTCCTTGTAAGAAGATCTATTTTCTGACCAAAGGTTTAGAGTTTTTCCATCTGAAGCATCACATGGACAGACGTTACTATCAACCTATCATCAAACTTTTTACCTATAATAAACCAGAAACACAAACCTCACCAGAAGAAGTGGACCAAAAACAGATGGATTGCTGGATGAACTTTGTTCAGCCCATATTCCTCTTTTTAATGCTTAATATCTAAGTATGCATAAAGCTTTTTCTAGTGCTGAGTTAAATAAGTACACTAGCCAGAAGCCTTATTCCAAATATCTCACTACCCTTTGCCAGAATCTCTTAGTGGCCTTGTCTTTTCGATCCATTGCTTTTTATTTCCTTAGTAATTCTCCAGTCATCATTCTCCGCACACCACTGTCTTGTCTAAACAGCCTTTCCAAAGAACGTACAACATAAAATGAAACCAAAAGGTACAGTGTGGTATATCATAGTATAGTACAGCACAGAATAGTATAGTTAATATTTACCCTACTGGAAAAATGTGAAAACAGCATTTATGAATACTACCTTGGAACAACTAGAACAATTTATCATCCTGCCATTCCTGGCGAGGTGTGTGGCAGAAACATGATGTCTGTTCATTAATTTATGGTCACATTTTTCACCCATTATTGTGAGTGTGGAGGTTGCATGTTCTCATCATGTTCATATGAGTTTTCTTTGGAAAAACATGCAGTTTGTAAGTATTGCTGTCAATAAATTTCCAACAGTATATAGAGTGGAGTGTGTGCCCCACGATGGCCAGGCATCTCACACTGGGTGTCCCCTGCCTTGTGTCCCATGCTTCCTGGAATTGGTAAACCATGGCCCTGTACTGAATATGCAGTTATATGCAATGGATTGATTATATATGTCATTGATTCTATCATTGATATAATCAAAAATCAGATTTCTCTCTAGATCTATATTAATATTAGTCAACTAAAAAACCTTGACAAATGTTTATTAGCCTATTTTATTTTTTGTCATTGTACTATTATTAAAGGAATTATACTGAAGTCATTGAACCTGTTCATCAAGAGGTTTTAGGCTGTCTCAGTGAGCATCTCAAGGGTTGGGGGTTTGAATCCCACCCCTACTCTCTGTGCCTGGAGTTTGCATGTTCTCTCTAATGTACGGGTTGCCAGTCATAGTCTAAAAACATTCGGCTAGCTTATCTGGTGTCACTAAACTGCCTATTTTTTGTTTGTTTGTTGGTGTGTTTGCCCTGTAATGCATTGACATCCCATCCTATACTATCTGGGCTCGAACCACCCCCCAATCTGCAAACCCTGACCAGGATAAGGAGTTAAAAGATGGCTGGATAAATCTAGAGCAGGGGTCTTGAACCCTCCTCTTGGCGAGTTACTCCCCTGAGAAGTTTGGATCCAACCCAAATACAACACACCTGATTCAATTAATTGGTGTCACTAAAAAGGTTAGATCCCATCCAAATTTAAAACACATCTGCTGCAGCTGAACAAAGAGCTGTGAGGACAGTAATTAGCTGAATCAGGTGTGTTGTTTTTGGGTTGCATCCAAACTTCTCAGTAGAGTAGCTCACCAGGAGGAGGGTGGACAAACCCTGATCCAGAGATTCTTTAGCATCCTATAGAGGGCACCAAGCATTTTGACCTGAAAGAGCAAAAATTTATGTTTGGTGTAAATTTCCATACATGTCTTGTTGGAGCCAACACAAGAATCCTGTAGTGCACTAAAATGAAAGTCAGTGTGATCGGTGTAATGACATGCAAACCAAAACGTGTGTGTTTACGGGTGCGTAGATACACGTGTGCATGTGTGCCCCCAGTCCTGTTCACACCATTGTTCCATCGGCACACTTCCTGCGATGTATTTTGTCCCATGAGGGGAGGAAGCACAGCTGTGCTGTGAAGGGACACCAGGGGAACCTTGAGATAGCAGAGAGGAGCTTCCTGCACAGCTGCAACAGATTCCTGCCCTACTACATTAATGGCTGGGGGTTTTTCTCAACTTGTTTCAGATTTTTATTTCCACCAGTCATGAGGCTGTTGATGATACCGGCACGGAAAAACATCCTGGAAGAAAGGGTCTCTCGCCTGATCCTCGGATGTTGTCTCCAGCCCACAGTCTATCTATGACTCCATACTTCCTGTCCTCATAAGTGGTTCCCCTAACATGGTGGAAGCAAAATGACCCAGTTAGTCCATCGTTTGCATTTTGGAGTTGTTCACTAGTGTATTTGTGTTTATTCATCAACGGAGCAGGTGCCTCGACATTGATGGCATTGAAAAACAGGGCAAATGATCTAAATGCACTGAAAGATTTTAATACTTTCAAAATGTTTCAAAATCAGGGAAATATGTATGACTGTGGCATATAAAGTTACTCTTAGCTTACTACTCAGCTGACTTATCATTGTCTCATACACCAGCAGTATCCAGAGGTGGGGCTCATGAAGGTCACGAGCTTGGCTGTTGGTGTGCCCTGGGATGCCACATCCCCTCCCACCCATGGAAGCCAAGCTCCAGTGATGTCATGAAAAACTATGCTGCCAAGGGTCTATACATTCCCACACATATTGAAAAGTGACAAATGTGAAGGTAGTGATTCTTAGTAATGGAACAAATAAAGCTTCAAAATCCATGGTGAGTCAAAGTATCCAGAATTATTAATCAATACTGGTGCTACGTAGCTAGCATTGATTAGCAGTTCGAGATACTCCCACCCACCATGGGCTTTGATGCCTCATTTGTCCCATCGCTAAAGATTCCCGCCATCACACTTTCATCTGGATATAGACACCCCACTGCCACTGACTCTGGGTCCTAAAGCCAAAGACTGGAATGTCTTCATGCAGGCTTCCTGGAAGTGCTCTCCAGCCGCCTACAATCAAGGAATGTTCTTGTAATGCTCTCTAACCATTGGCAGAGTACCTGAGGAGTGGTCATAATGGAACTCTCCAAACATTACCGAGCCAATAAAAGCCTCACGGGATGCTTTCCTCTCGGCCTCACTCTTAACTTTCATATCATATTAAATTATTCTGAGATATTTCCACCTCTATTTAATTACGCAATTTTTTTCCCTCAATTTACTTGTTTTCATAATCGTGCCTTATCGCCGTGATGTAATTAAAATATTGTTTTTCAGAATGTTCTCATTGTTCCCAGGCTGATGTGAATGATGAATAACATAAGACCCCCTTAACGTCGTTATTGTCTGACGATGCTATTATGCGCGTGTTGATACAGCACATTCATCAAACCCAGGAGCCTATCTCCCCCCATCCGTTTAATTCAGCTGCCACTTTAATTACGAACGAAAGCATACGGCGCATCACGAGGCGCGGCTTCTCGTTTTCTCGTTGTCCTTTATCTCACCGGAGCCTCTGTATGCTCAGACTTCCGGCCACGGAAAAAAAAAAAAAAAACAAGAAAGGTTTTAATTTTTTTTTTCTGTCTGGTCTGTATTCAAATGGACTTCTACAGAATGTGACCTAGCAGAGATAAAACAGAGAGATAAGTCAGGCTGGGTTCACCGTAGACAGGTTGGGACATGTGGCTGTGAGTCTGACTGATGTCTTGGGCGTTTTAGGGGTGGGGAAAGGTTGGGGGACAAGCATCTCTATATACTTGTAACTAATATGGTTGTGTGTAAAGTAGGTTGTTTTGAGTGTGAAGATAAGTTTAGCCTTCTGACTTAGGAATTCAGCTCCTTTAAATTAGAGGGTGAAACTTGTGAGTTGCTCAATTTGCTATCCTGAAATTTCCCTAGAGTGCACTTTAAAAAGACCCTATTACAGTCCTTTAATCTCTATGTCCTGTGTGTCTGTTCATCAATCTGAAGAGCCGCCTGTTTCACACCCTGGATGATCATCCCTCAATCTTGAGCCACCGTAACACAAGCTTGGGCCATCCCAATGTATTTTTTGCATCAGGGTTGCCGAGACGACTTGCACTGTGCGAAAGTCACTGGAACGTTGTGTTCTCCAGGCTACTTTCAGACGGAGCTGCAGTTTTGGAAACTCTCCTTCCTTTCCGTGAACATCCATCAGTGTCAGAATGTAGATAAAATCCAAGCCTCTTACGTATCTGATGAAATCCATCTGCCTGCTACAACATTCAACACCATTTACTATAACATAACATCAGAAACATAACACACTTAGTTGCACACATTCACAGCAAAGCAGCTGCTAAATACCTACACATTTATAGGCCGACATCAGCTTAACTTCATTCTAAGCGCAGTAGCAATAACTGGAGTTAGCGCTGGCAACAAGTAACATGATAGTTAACCTGGAATTCTCACATCCTGTAGCAAGATACATAACCTTAATTGCTGCAGTTAAAAAAGAATAAATGGCCAAAGTGGGATTTATGTAATTTGGGTATCACGTCGCAGATTTTCCCAGTAGCTGCGTCACATATGGGAGCATTATTTAACAACATTAAGGTTATGTTATTACACAGCTCTCACATATTCACCCAATTACTGGGTAGTGCTGATTTTTTCTCTCTTTTTTTACTGAGACCTACAGCAGCTGTCAGTGCAATTCAAGACCAAGATTCTAAACAATGCTTTTCAAATGTGGCAGATAGTGATCGCTACAATGTTCAAAGACGTTATTGTACTCCAACTCCTACCTGGACGATTTTGATCAGGGGTTTTCAGCCTTCCGTATAGCAGGTACGCTCAAATGGAAACAGACAGGACCAGGGCTATATTGTGGTCCCGTGAGGCCCCCCATGTGTTGGCATGGGCACCCACAGTCACTTATCACGTCTATCATAAGTCGGAATCAGAAGCGACTGACAACAGGACAGTCTGTCACAAAGTCACTTCACCAGTGTCTTTATCTGGAAGTCACGGGCCGAGAGGCCCCTGGAAGTGAGGCCCCGGGGCGCTGGCCCCACTGGTCTTGTCCAAAATATACCCCTGTATGCAGAGGGCCCCAGCGGTCAACATGTGCTATATATGCCAGTGATAGCAAGAGTTGGCCTTGCAATGTATATGCAAAATGACCTGGGGTCCCTGGTGGTCAACACACGCTGAATAAGAAGAGGACCTCAGGGGCCCTGGTGGTCAACACATGCTGAATATGAGGGCCTCAGGGGCCCTGGTGGTCAACACATGCTGAATAAGAAGAAAGCACTGATATTTAGCTTGCAGCATAAATGTCTTGGCCAGTGGTGCTCTGAGGATTCCTTCAATCTGAAGCCCCAGGGCTCTGGTCCCACTGCTTTGGTCCATAATCCAACCTTGAACAAGAAGTAGGGACCCCCTTGTGCCTGAACTTTATTCTTTGGCAGCTGTATTTGTAGAATTATTTTTAAATCAATTTATGGGTGAAGTTACAGATCTGAAAATCCCTTATTCCTCGGCGACAGCTCACGCAACTCTAACAATAATTGTAATCGTGGCGCCCCCTGATGTTAGACGAAGAAATTGCTGCACCAATGTCAGCATTGTGGATCTGTGCTTTTCTTGTCTCTACACCTTCATGTTTTATTCCCGAAGATGTAACATGGGGGAAAATACTATAATACAATTACTAAAGTTATTTCCACGTATTTGTAAAATACATCATATTCCATTATTTGGTATATGGTGAATTTATCGGGTCTTCCCAAAGACTGTTTAATTGTAATCATCCCTAACTCCGAATCACTAACACTTTGAAATAAACGTAGACAAACGAAAGGTGTTCGCATGTTTTTTTGTTTCACAATTTTACATTTGATTTAGTGTATTTGTGTTACAGCGTTTGGCTCACTTTTGTTGTGGACTTAAGCATGGTACTTAATCGAAGGAAACTCTAGATGGCACCAAATGCTATCTGTAAGAATCAGCGTCTTCCAGTGTAGCGAATAAAACCAAATCTACACAAAAACAGGTTAGGTTTCCTCCTATCAAAGTAAATATTTTACTGAAGACATTTATTTTATATATGTGTATACGCATATATGCTTTGTAACCACCCTGTGTCCGTTTCTCCACTAAAGAAAATGGCTTTGTTCTTCACAGTAAATCATTAGCAAGTTGACTTTACTATGCATTTATTTTCCGCTTGGCTCAGTTAAGCAAAATCAACACGCTCTGTTAGATATATTTATAAATGATTAAGAGAAACTCGAGTACAGAATTCACACAGCAAATGATACAATCGCTTTAATTTATAATATTGCAAAGCGAATTAGTTTCTTTACCGAATTGTTTAAATACTAAAACTTGTGGATTTAACGGTGTTTGCCTAGGTTGTGAGTGTTTGAATCAATCACTTCAGACGTGTGAATTGTTTGGATCGGATGTTTGAGTCAAACATAATGAACATTTACATTGTTTGAAGTTTGAGTAACTTGATGGGTTTGATATAGACGTTGGGATGGCTTCATTTAGGAAGCAGTTAGAACGAGAGCAGCGTTTTTCCTGCACGGTGGAATGTCCTTTTCACGAAACGTATTTATTGAGACGCAGGCGTGAAGGGTATACCAGGAACTTGGTGTTGTTTTTAAAAAAGATTGGACTAACTAGCCAGCAGAATCAGCCCATTTTTGTCCCCACTGTCAAATACACCGCCAAAGAAAGCTTAATTTCATCTTTGTTGAAAATCCTCCTACTACTTTCCTGCAAAATATGGTTAACACCAGCCAGATCCCAGAGAACTGCAGGTCCAGTTGGGACTAACTGTATAATTCTGGCTGAACTTCATCATAAAACCAGATCTTCTGCAAGCATTTTGCTGTCTTTTACCTGTTTTAACACATTTGTGTTGTCCACTTTAATCCAATCTCCAACAATTTTCCAAATGTTTATATGCAGGAGGCAGGGGCACCAGCAGAAATTTTTTAATGGAGTGGCCAAGGGATGGCCAATTGTATTCATGAGGTGACACAAACACCAAGACATAATGGTAAGTCAACTCTGACAAAACTTGACATTAACATTTGTCTGTTGTTCAGCCAGAGCTGATAAATCTAAATTATGTAGCTTTCTCTGGAAAAAAGCTTGAAATATCGACACCTTTTTGCTTCATACTGCCCTAATTCTCTCTACCTGCATAGTGATTTGAAGATAAAAGCAAACTGGAACATGTCACATAATACCATTAATCAAGGCAAATACAAATTTAATTTATACTAAAGTTATCCATTATGTTGCAGAAATAAACACACCAACATATTGTACATGTTTGTTTAAAAGGTATTTTCCTAGATTATTTTTACTCTTTACGAAACGGTATATTTTGATTGCTGTTTGTAAGGTCATATCCACTTCCAGCAAAGCTATTACCTTGATAGTTGAAATTTATGTCATACAGCTCAAGAAGAAACAAAACAAAAAAAAAATTCAAACCAATGGGATGCTGATATTGGATATATTGCTGGTTAAGCCTTAAAAACTGGCATATTGGGACACATTGCAAAAAAGCGTTAACTTTAAATACTTTCAAGATTAAAATATTTAGTTTTTACCCAGCAGTTCACTCCATCTGAGTGATATAAAACATTAGCATCAAATTCAAGCACATTGAAATGTAACAAATTTATCTAACTAGCTCTGTCTGTTCCATTCCAATGTATTTGAAGTGGAACATTGCAACTAATTTAAAATATAGGTAATGAGTTTAAAAACGCAACAACAATAAATAGGATAAACCACATTTAAAGCCAGTCAATCAAAGGTTTTATAAACCTGTTTGCTCAGGAGCGCTACAGTGCTAAGGAGTCAACCATGCAAACTGAGGGCAGGGCATAGACAACGGTCCAGCAGTGCACGGCAGCTTTTGACGGTTCTGCTTCTGAAATAAAATCATTACAGCTACATCTGGGGTGGCCAGTTAGGTGGACAGCGGTTCCCAAGTAGCCACCTCTTGCTGGCGCCCTTGGCAGGAAGGCCTGTCGCCTTTGGCTTACTCTCTGGGGACTGTGGGCCTGGGACTATGTAAAGCGCTTTGTGACTGCGCTCCGTGTTAAAAGCGCTATATAAATAAAATTGAATTGAATTTGCCGTGTAATACATGGCACAATGCTGGGGTACACCTTGGATGGGATACCAACCCACCGCAGGACACATATGTACAAGCACACACACAGTCATACACCGTGGGCAATTTGGAGATGCCATTTAGCATAACTGCATTTTTTCGGACTGATGAAGAAAATCAGAGCACCTGGATGAATGTTATGTCGCACAGAGAGAGCACATAAGAGTGGTCTTTGTGTTACATGATACATTGAGAACATGCAAACTCCACAAACACTAGGTGATGGTGGGATTCAAACCTCCAGCTCTGGAGGTGTGAGGCAGAAGTTCTCCCAGTGAAGTGAAAACGATGTTAAGTGTAGGCAGTGGAAAATTACATAACAACAGCAGCTGATTATTGTTGATGTGGGAAAGGATAGGGTAGAAATGCTGATTTGCGGCCATTCCTTTTCCAACCGCTTATCCTGAACGGAGTCACGGGACGGCCGTCTATACCAGGCAGCACAGGGAACAAAGCAAGGTCACATCCTGGACAGGTTGCCAGTCCATCAGGGGACAAAGCTGATATTATACGAGAAATTATAGGAGACCAGAACTGATATGCTATGGGATACTATAGAACTGTAATATTAATATAATACAGGAAGTAACCATACAGCAATGCTAACTTCCTGTATAAGTAATGCTAACATGCTGTATATGCAATGCTAACAACTATGCTAAACTACAGGTCAGTATTGGTAACACTCATCAGTGCTAAATGTCCCTGCAAGGTAGCTATGTTGCCTCTGGAAACGTCTCAGACCACCAAAGGAGCGTTTCTCTGCTCACCCCGCGGTGGCTGAGGGGTGATTTTTCCCAGTGAGGGGGAAGCTAACTCATTTCCTTCAGCCTGCATTAATTAACGCTCATTGTCCTTGAATGGGCACAAACACATTATCAGAGAGCCACAGGCTACACGGCGATGAAAACTGACCGGCCACCATCTAAACAGAGAGTGCCTCTTTGCTACTGTTTTTTTTTACAGCGGACACTTGTGTGATGTTATGTGTCCGTGTTTCCTGTTTTGACATTGTTGTCTGTAGGTCTTTTGTGATAATGTGTATTATGCAAGGCTTCTCTGATACATAGCCTAATATATCTGTGTTGTATGAGCATTGGGTTAATTTTTCCTTTCCTGTGTGTGTACGAGTGTGAATGAATGTGGCCTGCTTGTTGTGTGTTAGTGATAGTAGCCTTTGCTAATTGTAAAAAAAGCAGCTTCCTTTTGTCAGGAGTGAGTAAATGTAGCCTCTTCCTGCTTCTCCTTGTTGCCTGTTTGTATGACTTGTGGTGTGTGTGAATATGCAAACTATTGTTTGCACAGAAAGGACCTTGAGGCTGAGAAACTATAAAGATTTGCATTGGCCTTTAATTAAAGTAATAAATAGCAATAGCTGAACTTCCTGACACAATGGGTGTTGCCCAGCAAAGACCTCTAGCTGCCTAGGTAGGGACCCTAGTGGAGGAAGACCAGGCCCTCGGCAGTTGTCACAGCAAACAATTCAGGACAGCTGATAGCCATAATGCAGCCCTAGGCTGGAAATACTTAGGATGCCTAAGGACTATAAGAAAAAGTCTGAAAAACATTGGTATGAACATGAAATTAAAGAAGTCAATGCTTTTATCCCTGAGGCAGGAATCAGAAAACTCCTGGTCCCAGCGCACCCATCAGTCTGTAAAGGGTTTCTCGTGGATACTCTGGTCACGAACATCATTTTTTCAGATGATTCCCATGAAGAGCCTGATCATAACGATTAGTTTGTGCGGGTACACATGAAGCTGTGGTTAATGAACAGCACCTCAGCTGGACAGCAGATGGCGCAGTTATTGAAGAATTTACCCATGAATAAAAATGCTGCAGTTTGAATTTCCAAATAGGATGAGGCTCTTATCTTGAGCTTCTTTACTTGAATGAGCACCTTGAATAAGATTGCTGCCACAGGGTAAAACAGGGTAGATCCAAAAAGCCAACATTTCCAACATTCCTTGAATGTTACAAAGCAGAAGTACACGTGAGAAATGGTGAGAAATAAAGTAGAAATGACACATTCTGTTTAAAAATTCTATGTTAAATGTTAATGGTATTATAAAATGTGACAGCACTGTGAGAAAGATCCATCCTTGACTGTAAGAGTGAACAAAGAGGAAGCATTTCATGCAAAGCTTAAGCACAAAGAGGATATTAGAAGCCCAGGTAGAATATTTCATAAGGGAATGGCTCTGATCATCTCAGTCAGATACCCATTGGGGACAGCAGTTCATAAAAATTAATGACAACTTTTATGCAGGCACTCTGGTCCCAGGTATTTGGCTGTCTCATCACTGCTGTTTCCATCTTCATATTTCCGAGGACAGAGACACCAATACTTTTCAGGCCCCTAGGTAGATGCACTACCAAATGAGGAAAATATGGGTATGAGTGGGTACCTCGTAGTGAGGCTTCACCTGGTACAGACTGTACTTTACTCTTGAGCATCCCGAATTTGAGGCTTTTTTATTTTAATTCATTTAATGATTTTTTGCAGTGATCCAGAATTACCTTATTCCTTATAAAATTCAGGTAGTTGCCCTAGCTGACAGAAAAAAAAATACACATTACTTGTGGAGAAGAATAATTTAGAGGACAACAGGAAAAAGCCACCATGATTTCTAGACAGAAGTTTTACTTTTGCTGGATATTTTATTGAAAATCCAAATCAGCATTGACTCTATGGGAGTGTTGAAGGTTGTAGTCTTGTGTTTTCATGGTAAAATAAATGAGCTCAATCCTGACTCAAACTGAGTAAGCATAATTGTGCATTTGGGCTTGTGTTCATGCTCAGACCGATTAAAAGGCTGCACCCATTCCTCACTCATAGCTGCTTATCCAGTAGCGGCGTGGGTGAGCCTGGAGTCCATTGTGAGAATCAGAATGTGAGGCAGTGGGCACCCTAGATGAGAAGGCAGTCCATCAAGGAGTGCGAAACCTTGAGATCATTAATGAACTGTAGTTCAGGCCTCTACATTTAAGATGTAACTTTCTGTGCTATTTTGGGGATGTCTTTTAGGCTAAATATAACATTCTGAAATTAATCTGCATTGTTTCCTCAGGGTCCATGATACAGGAAGAAAGTTGGCATTGTCAAATGTATGTATTAGGCACCTCTATCACAGTCCCAGATCTACACTGCTATACAAACACACCACACTATACAGGAAGTCACTAACAATGCCACTGTGTAGACAATGTCCCTGTGTTCTACTAGTCTAGAACCTGTAGCTACACTTCAGCCCACAGGACACCTCTTCTATCACCTGTAGACAAAACACTGTAGATGTACTGCACTGCACAGGTCATCATGCACAGTGCCAAGCCTATACACAGCCGTGCTTCTCATACAACGTCAACAGCACAGCCCTTCCAAGTCCTCTAAACTGCATGGCAACTGGGAAAGTCACACTTTGTTCACGGGAACGCTATGTTCTTTCCTTACTGTGGTTTAGCAGTCACGGCTTATAAAATGGGTAATGTGTTATCCGGCTGAGGAATAATAAAGATCGACCTCAGATTCAGACTGGGCTGCACCAGTACAGGCCCGACAGAGTGGTTCTGGTCAGAGAAGCGGAGTAAGTTCACAGCTCTGACATAAACAGCAAGTATGTTTATTTTATAAAACTATATTTATTACAGTTATGTTAATAAATGAAAACAACACAGGTATCTTTTGACGTAAAATCGACTCTTTGTAAACTGTACAAGTGATTCAATTTTCTAGACCAACAGAGGAATCGTAAGAAAAAATGGTGGAAAAAATGTGTGTAAAGCAAAACACTCCATAGAGCCCATTGATGTCAGAATGGGCTGACCTTGCAAAGAAAACAGCAGCAGACTCATTGTCTTGCTGAGCCTCAGCTGACATTTCCTGTGAGAGGAAGTCAGTGCGTCCGTGTGCTGGGATGGCAATGCACCTCTCTTCTTTAAACCTGGCTGTGAGTCTCAGGTCTTGAGAATCATGTGACTGTTATGAAACACGCCACGTCATACCTCTGTTCATTTCGCAGTATATATTATTCATTTGTACAGTAAAAATAATACGATTCATATATCCACCCGTCAACACGAGACAGCGATTATTCTGATAAAAGCTTATCTATTGGTGAGAAATATACAGATTCAGAAAGGTGCATGGTTCCGAAATGACAGTGTTACTGTTTTCTCACCACTCTGCTGCTAACGTATCTCAGGTTTGGTCTATGCCAACATGAAGTCTGATGGCTTGATTGTCAAGATGCGTGGGCCATTAGAATGTTCTCTTGAAGGCCCGTTCTGTTACTGCGATGAGCCGCAGTCCGGCTCAAGATTGAAGGTGATGGGTTATGTTTGTAGTCTAAATGATAGAGGACGAGGAGGTGGACCTCAGGGGACGTGTCTGTAGAGCATTACATGGGAGCAGAAGGTCCGGGTCAGTGGCTACACGGGGGGAGCACTGTATCGCACCTCTGTGGTGAACTTCACACAGCCCCTCGAGATGGCCTTGGCCTGGCCGTGTGTCTTCAAGATGATCTCTTCATTGGCATATATAGGGGCATCCGCATCGTCTGAGTGGTAGCCCGACTGGTACCCACTGGTAGGGTTGGAAGACTCAGACGCCAAGGACTCCTTGCTTTTGCAACGCATGATAGGACTGGAGAGAAAATGAATTGATAAGAATGGACATACAAGAACATGGACAATGGTATAGAATGACAACAGATCATGTCTGCTTATATGTCAAAATAGGTATCATTCAGGGAATGCATTTACAAGATTCCCCAGGTAAAAATGTAACATTTCCGATCTTTGGAGGAGCAATTCCTCTTGGAAAGGATTTTAGAGGGCATGTCTGTTGACAGGCAATTAAATGTTAGTTGTAGGTCATATGATGCACTTTAAAACACTGGAGAATATTTTAAAGGTTTGTAATGATTAAGGTATAACATTTAAGGGCATCACCTGAAATGGTGTGTATCTAGATTAATGTCTTGGTAATGATGATGGGGGCGAAGGTGAGGGTGCTCTACAAGTGCAAAGTGGGTTATTACCTGAAGGTTGGTGTCTGTGGAGGGGGGTTGTCCAGCCTCTTCATCTCCTCCACTGAGAGGCTCATTCCAATGTCTAATTGAGCATTCTGGCAACAAATATCCCACACAAACTCTAAAAATATATTTACGGGATGTACTTTGGAACACAAAGTGCTAAAGAAGTTATTTCAAGCGTAGATACCAAAAGTCTAGATATGTACAGTAAATGTGGATATTTACTGTGATTGTGTATCTGGACTGTGGATAGGCCTATACTGAATGTACGTGTACTGCAAGTGTGAGACTCTGTACCATTATCAGAGATTTTCCATTACTATTTATATTTACAGTGAGTGTGGGTGATGTACATAAATGTGATTAGTTCTGTGTGAGATCTTCTGTCAAGGTACAGTGGACCAGCTTCCTGTCTACTATGGTGTAGAGCTGTGCTCTCACCACAGTCACACTCTGCTCCAGTGGGACATCCTCAAAGGTCCTCCGGCTAACTGGTTGACTGCAGCTGTCATTTTTCTGGGAGAACCTGAAATGTGTTTCCCTGAATGGGGAGTTTCCATTATTAACAGACCAATCAACTGCAAATCAACATAATCAACTGCTGTCAGTTCGTAGTACCATGGGAAGGGATGACTGTCAGCAGCACGATGGTACAGAGAGAATGTACCTGAAGTAGGGTGCGTTGTCATAGTGAATCAGGGGCTCACGGGCAAACACCGGCCTTTCACAGGGCTGAGGAAGAAGAGTGGGCAATGTTCCAGATGTTCCCTCTTGTTGTATGCCAGCAGTTATGGGGATGTAGTCCTTCCCATCCTGCAACAAGGCATTATGCAGGTATTATTTCTGTTAGTACTCTCACATTACTCAGCTGTTACCCAACCACTACTCGCACATTACTCAGGTGTTACTCCACCACTACTTGCACATTATCAGGCAATGCATTCATTTTCACAATGACTGACAGAAGCGCTCACAGGAGACCATGCAAGATAACAGACATCCAGCTAAAGCCAGAGTCCAGAGATGAGTGACAGCCAGAGCTCAGTACATCACCTGCTTAGCACTGGCCTGCAGCAGGTCACCCAGGTGCTGCACCAGCTCGGGAAACGTTGGCCGGTCCTTGGGTTGGTCTAGCCAGCACTCCAGCATGATCTGATATCTGGTACGCAGACAAAATGCAAACACACGTATGTGTATTTATGCAGCTGAGCATTCGCCATCTGAGGTGCAAGCTTGTAACACCATGATTCACGGGGCCAGCAGCACACTCACATGTCAGGGCTGGCATACTCGGGGGCTCGCATTCGGGTTCCCTCCTTCAACCGCCGGCAGAAAGCCTCGTCGATTGGTACACCAGGGTAAGGCGATGCCCCTGCGTGTAGGAAGTAGAGCACATCACGGGATCAGAGAGAGGCAGGAATACCGTCGTCATACTCTGGTCAGACTTCGGGACATGTGCATCTTCTGCTGAGGGATTCATGGGCTCAGGGAGTGTGAGCTCACCCAGAGAGAAGATCTCCCAAAGCAGAACTCCAAAGGACCAGACGTCGCTCTGTGTGGTGTAGACCCGGTCAAAGATGGTTTCTGGAGCCATCCATTTCAGAGGGAGCCGTGCCTTTAACAGTGAAAGCGTGGGAGAGTGTCACTTTCCCAAATAAAATGGACTCCACAAAACCAAAAGAAAAGGATGATGACAGGGTAGTAAGAGACTCACGTCTCCCTTCCTGACGTAGTCGGGGTCTTTGTAGACGTCCCGCGCCAAGCCAAAGTCGCAAATCTTCACCACGTTGTTTTCTGAGAGTAGGATGTTTCTTGCAGCCAGGTCCCGATGGATACACTGTCAAAATGCCAGCTCAGCCAATTATTAACTAGCTATAGGCACAATGCTACACACAAAGGTCAGCAATAGGTACACAGCTGCTCACAAAGCCCAGCTTGTAGCACCATGAGAAGCAACTATTCAGGCCATATTGTTCTTTGGACGTTTATCAAATAAGGGTTGGGAGAACGTTGTCTGACCTCAGCTAATCTGAGGAATTTTCCCACTATACCACTTGGAAACTTATTCTATTCCCCAACATCTTATCTAAGACATTCATATGGATTCACTAGGTCTCAGTAGCACAGCTTCAGAAATCATTCATGGATTCAAACTGTAAGCATTTATTAATGTTGTAAGCTTGCATTTTCTTTCACGGTGGCAGTGAGGAAGACTCTTGCATTTTTCCCAGCAGCTTCTTCAGATTGTACCACTAGGGTTCATTTCTAATTCCCTAGTGGACTGATTTGGACGTGTTTATGCTAAGTTGAATTTCCAAGTATACAACATCATTCATTATTGTTTTAGCTGCTAGTTAATTAAGCAGGTTGGAAATTTATGTCATCGGTTCAGAACAATACAAACTTTGACACCAGGTAAGTGAGACTCACTTCAGAACTTCACGTTTAATTAACGTCAGGGGAATTTCTCCTTACTTTTCTAATTCTCCTTTTCTGCCCCATACACCATATTTTTGGAGTTGTGTTTTTTTTCCCCTGTGATCTTCAAGTAATGGTTACCTTGCGAGAGGACAAGAAGTCCATGCCTTTGGCCACCTGGAAGCTGTAGCTGATCAGGTCTTCCATGGTTAAGTGGGACCTGTTCTCATGTTTACTGCCTAGTGGACATAAACAATCAAGGAATTTCCTTGAGAATGCTCACCTGTATACACATACATTCACATTTATGCATCGATATATACACTTACACTCACCAACTCTGGTAAGCATTACACACGTGCATATTCACCATATAAAGCAACACCCCTGATCACCTACAGATGCACACATGCTATATTTACACACATAAACAGGCAGCCGTGGGGGAAATTATTGATTTTGATTGTGATATAGAATAATAACCTTAGACTTACTTAGACTTAGAAGGAGACAACGTGTACGTGCAGAAAATGTTAACTCTGTGACATGACACTCCTATGCACATAATACATACCTCCTGCCTAATCTGTTCACTAGTGTTCTGTATTTAGTCCAGTCGTGTATACTGGTCTATGACAGTCTAAAGGTGCATACTAGTCTACAGATGTACGCTAGTCCAGATTTTTGTAGAAGCAGAGATGATTGTTCACTAATTAGTGACCTGAGGAGCTCTTACCCTCTTCCTCCTGATGGGAGACCAGTCCTTCTTTTCGGTAGGCAGAGTAGGCAGCCCTTCCCCTTGGGGGGTCTTGGGAGGTGTTCATGCTAAACCCCAGGTCACCCCTGGTCAAGTCCTCTTCCACAGGGGACCTCAGGGGCTTTTTCTGCAGGCAGGAAAAACAGGAAGTGATAAACAGGAAGTGATTGACCTAGCACATGTGAACCATTCTTACTGCAGGGTCTGGGTATTGCTGCGAAAAAGAAGGCGTTTTTTATAATTTGGTTCAGATGAAAATAAAGTTTGATTTAAAAACACTTGTGTGTAATTATGGAGCTGTTTAAGAATGCAGGCATTGCATATACACAGTGTGCCGTGTCTGTGAGAGTCGAGGTTGCAGATAGTCTTTCTCTGGTGATAGAGCTCGGGGCCAATGTCAGGTGCCTGTCACCCGTTGAAAAATCAGATACTACTGTACCTTGAAGGGGGTGAACACTGAGCGTTTGCTCTTTAGGTAGCTGGACAGGTTGCCGTATTTGCAGTACTCCACAATGACCATTAGGGGACCTATGGAAAGAAGTGCAAAGGTGAGTTAAAGAAGGTGATGGTGTTTATACCCCACAATGAAACCTCATGAAAGATGGAGGCCTGGCCTTTCTTCTAGGCTTTCATCTCATCTGGCACAGATGTGTGGAGAAGATCTACAGTGGGCTGCTTACCGCCCGGCTTCGTGCAGGCTCCTAGCAGGTTGACCACGTTGAGGTGATGGCCGATGTGGATCAGGATCTTCAGCTCTGACATCAGAGCCCGGTATTCACTGGAGGTGGCACCCTCTGTAATGCAGGAGGGATTTCCATCAACATATTCCGCAGGGTGTAATCGACATACTTATTTAGACGAAAGATCAGTGACTAGGAAATCGGTGCCAGAGGGAGGGGCAACAAGGCATGTACCCTTCAGCATCTTCACAGCCACTGTGGTGCAGGTGGTGGCCTTCTCAATACCAAATGCCGCAGCTTCCACTACCTGGCCAAAGGCCCCTCGCCCCAGAGGCTCTCCTGGAAAAAAATTGGGGGGGCATTAATGAGCCAGTCCCATAGAAGCACTGCTCCTGTTGTATCTGTGTTGAACTGCTAAACTAAAACACGTGAGGCTAAAACTGTGAGCTGCTGCATACCTAGACAAACAAACTAACAGATTCTATTTCTCTTTTCAATAAGAACTGAAACACACAGCCACACAAGCAGACTTTTGAATATATCCAGCATTTTGCGTATACTGAGCATCCTCACCCAGTTTCAGCCGATCTCTGGGGAATTCCCACTTGCTGGGGTCGTAGGTCAGACGCTCACACTGCTCCTCCACCGGCATGTCCTCCGAGTCCAGGATGATGGACAGGTAACCCGTCTTCAGCTCACTGTCACTGGGCTGCGGACGAGACGGCCCTTGTTACACAGGCAGTAAATGTCATCTTTCACCACAGATTTGGCGAGCCATCTCATCCATTTAGCTGGCTGCCCATCACCCTGCCAGAGCTCGTTAGGGAGACACATGGGGGAAGAAAGGAACTGCTGTTCCGTGCACACAACGAGCCCTCAGAGCAATGAGCTCCTACCCTCTTTCTGTTGCGGACGACAAAGACGATGAGCAGCCAGAAGAACATGGCGATGACAACGGATCCAATGGGCACGATCAGCTCAACTGTGGTCTTCTCCTCCACACCTGTGCCAGCCACACACACAGGTTAATTAGCTCATACCTCTGCTACCCTGTAAACCAGGGTAACCTAATAGGTAAACCACACCACACCCATTCATATAGCACATGCAGGTACACCGGCACCAATCAGACTTTGTATGTTTGCTGTTTTTTGAGAACAGCCCCTATTTCCCATTTCACTGCACTTCCCGGCGAAGGCCACGCTCTGCTGTGCACGCATCATGTAGTCACTCCTGCTGTTGTTGTTCCTGTTGTTGTTTTGAGCTCGTGGAACAGCACAGAGACTTCTGGAAAGTCGCAGCAAAAGGAGGGACCCCATTGTTCTGGCTCTTTGAGTACCAGCGGTCAGTGTTTTGCTTCCATCGTTCTCAGGGGGGCCACCACCCATCAGTGACATTGTCCCTATTTTTATCCTCCCAGATAAAGGACAGCATATTCTTGCTGTCACACGTGCAGACTTCATTAAAAAGAGCTTCACTGATGTATATTTATATGCACTTATATACATAAATTAACAATAATTATTTATTGGTGTGAGATACTAGGAAGAGGACATCAGGAATCATGGTGCTCCTGCAGCATAGGAAGCATAGGAAGTACCGGCTTGTTTCAGACTCTGCTATTAGTAGAACTTCCTGCCTTGTATGATGTCATTTCCTGTGGAGGCTGGGACTGACCTTCTACTATGAGGGTTGCCTGTGAGGTGTCACAGCCCTGGCGGTTACAAGCCCTGCAAGTGTACTGGGCGCTGTCCTCCTTTTTCACACGCTGGATGGTCAGAGTCTGGTTGCCCTGTGTCAGTATCACACCTGAAGGAATGCAGGTGAAGCACGCGTGAACCGCTGACAAGTGCAGGCCGCTTGAAAGAGCCACACTGATGTGCGTTACATGTAACATACTTCGCATTTTAAGAAATTATGAAAAAATTCTGGAAGTAAATGGTTATATCACTATTTAGTTGCCTGGGTAATACTACTACCCAGAGTGACTTACAATTTCACCACTTTATAAAGGTGGCTTCTTTACTAGATCAACTTAGTTTAAGTACCTTACCTCTGGAAAGTTTTGGACCATGAGGACCTTAACCACTATGGTGTCTAATGCTTTTTTTGTTGATGTTAAAAATCAGAAAGCTATTTCATTTCAAATGTATATCAAAATATTTTATTATGGACAGGTCAAATGGATGACATTCTGCAATGATACCTACAATTAATAAATCAGTGTTTTTAGCACAAGGTTCCTTTATAATTCACAATTAACAGCAATAAGGTAATTAAAACATATTACATAAACTTTGTGAATTGTCTTAAGAACTGTCTGATTGCATAATCATCCTCACCAGAGCCTTCCACCAGAGGCTGGTTGTTTTTGGTCCACACTATCAGAGGTGTGGGTGTGCCGGTGACTCTGCATGTCAGTGAAGTTGTGTCGCTGGCATTCACAGTCTGGTTACTTGGGGGCACTGTGATTTTCGAGGCCTGAAGAGCTGTCAGTGAGAGAATGGGTTACTTTCCGCGTGCTGAAGGACTGTCAATCAGAGAGTGTGGTTTTCCACGTGTTAAAGAGCTACTAGCCATAAACGGATGCTTTCCCATCTGTCTGTAAATGTTTCTCACAGTGCTAAACTGCCTTTATAAACAGTATGGAAATACCATAAAGTAGCCCACCTAGCCAATACTGTTCTTCAATTAGTCTGACACTATATTTTGATTTAGAGAGCAAGTGGATGGAGAGAGCAAGAGGTAAGAGAATAGAATTACCTGGATTGCTTGAGCTAAACATGTATAAATGGTTAAAAATTCACATGAGAATTCTGGCAAAAACAAGAAATTATTTTATAGATGCGATGTCTGAATTAATCATCTTTCTGTGTGTCTGCTTTAGTAAATGTTTGGAGTGAGGCACAGCTGTCGGTAAGGTGCCTCTGTACCTTTAAGAGTCAGCAGGCTGACCAGGCAGGTCTTCTCCTTGGTCTTGATGTTCACTACCTGGCAGACATAGAGGCCCTGATGGTGCTGGGACACGTTGGGCAGGTGCAGCTCCAGGGCGACTTTGGTATCCTGTACACCAGACAGAACAACCTGGGGCAGAGCCAGGGGCTGGGCTGGCAGGGCCAGGGTGCGGCAGGACTGGACTGGGAGGAAGCGCTCGGGGTGGGACACGTTGCTGCCCAGCCAGAACCAATGTAGGTTTCCATAGATCAGCTTGTCTGCCTTGCACGTCAGAGTTACGTTGTCTTGTTCAATAGGTTCCCAAGACGGCAGCATGTCCAGCTCTAAGCCTCCTGCACACAGAGACAAATACAAAAATAAAGGCATATCTGATTATAAACCCAAATACTGTATGTACATGCTAAGATGCTGTAGGACACACATCTGTGAGAAATTCACTCACGAGTCACATGGAAGAAGATGACCCGTTCGTCATGGCCAACTTTGTTTGACGCCACACACCGGTACAATGCGTGGACCTCAGCCCTCTGGATCTTCAGAGAACTGATAGTCTGCCACATGAAGAAGGGTCCGTTACGCTAATCGGATAGGCGTCTTTGCAAGCACACACCTTCTGTGACTCACAATTTGAACTTTTTACACGAGTGAATATTGCAGTGGAACAATTTAGGTCATAAACCCAAATATATATATGTATAGATAGGTAAACTTTAATCCCAATGAGAAATTACGTATGCACATATTGTATACTAGTCACAGAGACATAAAGCACAGACAATCTTGGTGTCTGCATAACACTAACCTCTAATCTCTGTACGTAGACTATTTCAGCATATGGTCCACATGTATTTCCTGAGATTACACCGGTAAATACAAGGCAATATGCAGTCCTGACCACTGTACTTGCTGAGCATAAAGGCCATGCTGAGGCATTGCTAGCAGTCAGAGCTGGTAAAACCTGCCTTGTTGAAGGAGTCCGTGTTGGTGGTCAGGCTCTCGATGGGATTATGGCCTGTGTTGTTTGTGATGTCCCGCCATCTGTCACATGATAATCTCCAACCTTCAGTCCTGGGGATGATAAAACAAGGGGTCAAGTCAACAACTGGACACACACACACACACGCATACTAAAAGAGAGGCAGTCTAAACTGGAGGCACACACACATATTAAAAACATACATTTGCATACATACATGCATTTACACATTTTACGCGCATTAAACGTGCACAGACGGAATGAGAACAATTCACTCCTAACCGTAGACAGGGGATCAGGATATTTTGGCCAGTCTAACAGAATGTGCCTCCAGCTGAGCTGGGTGGAGCCTGAGAGTACACGCACACACACTCACGCGCACACACATACAAACGGGAGCACCGGCCTCCAGAGCCTCGTGATCATGTGACACATGACTCACAGGAAGTTGTGTGGGCAGTCCTCTTGGGGCATCCACTGCCACGAGATGCGCACTGGAGAGGGCTGTCCACGGGCTGTGCAGCGGAGGGTGGGGCTGCTGCCATTTATGTGGATGTTACTGTCCTCAGCAACCTCCTTCTCGTAGATCTGAGGTGGGACTGTGTGGGAGCACAACACAAATGCTCATTTTTCATGCAGACGTGGACACACTTCATGTACACGGTTCAATAGAGACTTGATATATGGGATGAGAAATAGATGCTCTCATGAAGAGACATCACCTCATTCAGTAGAGAAGTAAGTAAGTAAGATCCATGTTCTAACCACTAATCTAGTACAAGGCCATGGGGGGTCTGGAGCCTTCCCTGAATGCACAGAGCTCAAGGCAGAGGACACCATGGATGGGGTGCTAGTCTATTACAGGGCACAAGGCAGAGGACACCCTGGATGGGGTGCTAGTCCATTACAAGGCACAAGGTAGAGGACACCATGGTTGGGATTCCAGTCCATTACAGGGCACAAGGCGGGGGACACCCTGGCGAGGATGGTGGTCCATAGCAGATCATAGGCTCTCACATACTATGAACCCTTCAGAGACACCACTTCACATAACTACAAATCTTAGGACCATGGAAGGAAACCATAATACTCAGAGGAGCACACCATGGGGAGAACATGAAAACTCCACACATGCCAGAATTTGAACCCCCAACCCATGAGGGGTGAGGGAACAGTGTCACCTACTAAGCCAACAATGAGAAATTCTTAGCTGTTTCGCTTTTACAATGAGACCAAAACTAGTCATTAAGTAACTGAATAGTATATAAAGAGAGAGGTTCTAAGTACCATTAACCAGCAGCTGGATCGTGCGCTCCTCCTTGGTAGCGACGTTCCTCAGAATCACTGTGTAGTTGCCAGCATCTCTCTCTGCTACATCAGAAATGATGAGGGAGTCCTTCTCCTGGCGCACCCGGTACTTCATCGCATCCTTGAAGACGGGCTGGCCGTTCCTAAGCCTGACAGAAATCAGAGTGGAAGATGAAGGGAGCGGGCATGTGCACAAATGCAAAAACACTTTGACAGACGCACACAAGCAGATACATACACACCGCTGAGGTGTACAAACACACATGCAGACGACACGCGCTTCTCACCACGTCACGTCTGGTGGGGGGTAAGCGTCATACTTCACGGGGATCTTCACTGCCCTCTCCCCTACTTGGACCTCAATGGTGGACGGTCCGTTGTCACTAAGCATGATGAAGGGCTTCTCTACACATGGTGAGAGCATGAGGACCATCCCATGTCCATACATTAGGCCATCAATGAATTAACCTGTTTTTTAGTTACTCAATGGACACTTCTGTCAAAAGCAGCTTATGCAACTTGCCTCTTTCAGTGTATCGATTTCTATGGCAGTCTATATACAAACACAACGAACCAACAGACAAAAGTTAATGTGTCATAGACCACCAGAGAGGTAGGTACATACCATAGACCACAAGAGAGGCGGTGCTATCTTTGACCATCTGACCGCTGTAGGCTGAGCATGTGTACTCTCCCGTGTGGTTAAGGGTCACGTTCTCCAGGACAAGCATGTTGGACAGCTCCAGGTAGTTCGGCATCCTCTTCTTATAGGGGCGGATGTCTGGTTGGACAGGGTCCTTCACACCAGGAATAGGAGCCCAGGAAAAATGAGAGCACATAAAGAGAGTGTGTACATTGCTAGTTCTGAAACCCCTACAGCGGGGGTCAGGGTTGAGTTTTCTCCACACTTACACCAGAAAGAGCTGTACATTAAAAATGATTTTAACACTGTGCATTTTCAGCTGACTGTGTACTTAGTGTGTAGTTAGCACATTCTCTCTGTGTTAAGAGCGTTTTCTCCCAGAGTCTAAAAAAACAGTGTGTGACTGAGTGTGCCCTGTGATGGACTGGCATCTGTGCAGGGTGTACCCTGCATTGCCTGCAGTAAGCCCCAAGTTCCCCGTAACCCCGTGGTGCATTATGGATTAGTAAAACTGGTTTTACTGGTTTAGCGTGATGGGGGGCACTGACCTGGCCTGGTGGGTAGGTCCAGCGGAAGTCGATTCCCACATTCAGCTCAGTGTGGGCAGTGCAGTTGAGGACCAACCTTTCCCCCACCACCAGCCGCTGTTGGGTCGGGCTGAGGGTGAGCTGGTAAATCTTGTACCCTACATGACAGGAAAAATGCCCATCAGCAGCCATGTGCATGTGTGTGCCAGTGTGTCGATGAACGTGCACATGTACTGTATGTCCAAGCTCTTTCAGTGTGCTTGTCTGTCAGAGTGTATGTGAGTGTGTGTATGTATAACTACAGTGTAGAGGTCTTAGCAGCTCTCTTACCAACAACAGTGAGTATGTAGAGGGAAGATTGGAAGGTCTGATTGTGGATTTGAGTCTGACAAAAGACCAGGCCAGTCCCACTGATAAGGTGGCTGGGCACGGTGAAGCCCTTCCGGCTGTTCCAGAAAACATCCTTTCCATCTGGAGGCAACTCTTTCACTGGGAACTTCTGAAGAACACAATGGCAGGGCAGTCAGGATTTCGATCACCCCACTCAGGGTTAAATTCACATCCTGGCATCCATTTAAACTCAACACCCAATAGAATGATACTCAATTACAGCAAGCTGGGGAAATGTACTAATGTTTAATAAAGTAAACAGTGCAGCCAAGGGTTGTCATTAGTTGTGTGTCTACAGGCCAAACAGAGTTGAACGCAGGCCAAGCAAAACAAGTAGCATGTGATTGTGTCAGTGTAAAACATGGTTACTTACTTAACCATGTATTTAACATGGTTAAGTTAGTCTAGCTTTCAGACTATGTGCAATCCTGGACAGGGCATGTGGTACCAGTGAGGGTGATCTGAGCAGAGTGTAGTATTGTGGAGATCAGTTCCTGCAGTGTACAGTATGAGGCAGTGGTGTTCTTACCGTGTACAGTGTGACGCTGAGGTTCTCAATGGAACCCAAGCAGGGAACGACGACATTCTCATCATTGCGGATGAACACAACATCAATGTTGTGGGGGGACGGTATTAATGGAATTTTGTAGTCTGTGACAAGAAGGGAGATAAATATGAAGGAGCACAGTCAATATCCTCCTCAGCACAAGTAGAGGGGCAGAAACTCTACAACTTCAGTGCGGTTGGAGACAAGGAAAAAACTCCATGGAGTACATACTTGTGATGTCAACTAGCACCCCCCCCCCCCCAACAATTCTTCAGGAGCAGCTAACAAAAGGGTCAGGCTCTGTACACAGTGGTCGGAAGTACCCTAATCTCACAGAGGAAGTCTGCTAGAATCAGATATTTAACCTTTCTTGCCGCTTGCACGATCAGGCTAGCCTTATACAAAATATCATTTCAAATATGCAGAGAATATAATTTGCATACTTCAGGCATAGACTCATCTTCCCAAGATGCAGAAATAAGTTCTCCTCTGTGCCTGCTGCCATTTGATTGTTGAGTGCTTCCAGTCATCATGGCCCTAAGTCCAGCCACCTTGGAAGACACTAACCAGTATTGCTTCATCAGCACTAAATTACACGCCTTCCACGTTTACATGAAATGGGAAAAACAGATTACTTGCTCGATTTATCTTAAGAAATTTATTTTCCATTTGATGTTGGGACCCCATGAGGAGTGATAACCTCTGAAAAAGATCTATCGATATGTTCAATTTATTAAAACACCCACATAGCAATATTTACATTAAACGAGAAAGTACTACTGGATTTTGTTTCCTGGTCTCCTATAATCTGTTGATGCTAAAAAATGTGAAGAAGACTAGGTGATTTAAGTGGATTTCACAGACTACACAGCAATTGAACATAAACATAACTAGATGGCAAGATTATAATACTGTTGACACAGCTAGTTAACAACTAAATGTACACCATACTGGTTTAGTGGCATCTTTACTCACTAAACGAGGGGACGCTACATAATACATTGAAAACATTCTGTTGCACCATCCAGCTTAGCATTAAAACCTGAAACATCATAAACGTGTTTTTGTTAGTCATAGCTGAAAATTCTGAACAATTACCTACATTACTCGCTTCTTGAAAAGCCCCTGCAGCTGCTTGTCTCATAGTAAAATCACTCTCTATAGCACTGCAGTCTGTGAAACAATTGTCTGCAGCTGAATGTCTTTTAGCAGAACAATAGCCAAGAGCAAAATATCCTGTAGCACAACACCAAACAAGAATGGCCAGCAGCAGAATCCACTGTTACACAGCACATAAGCAGAAAGCCCTGCACCGCAATGCACGTGCTTATGGTCCAAAGTCCTAAAGCTGTTTCATGCATGGGTATGGAGTCCAAAGCTCAGAATCTAGTAGATCTCATAGGACACATTTTAATAACCTATTTTGACCCTGCATTCTGTCCTGTTCTTCCTGGAATAAGCTCCAAGCATCCCTTGACCCTTTACTGGATATGCAATTATGGAAGATGAATTGATGAATGGAAACATCAGATTTTATGACATTTTATGTAAATGATAACTTAAATAAAGAGGTTTGAGCAAACACACACACACCTTTTTCAGACCGATACACAATGTCTTCTCTACACGACCATGCAAAGTAACCATATGAATGTGTCAGAGTAGTTACCTTGCACATAGACATAAACGGAGGTGGAAGTCTTGCCATCCTCCATGGGAAGGCCACGGTAGAAGCAGCGGTATGGGCCGGTCTCATTGGCCACAGTCTTGTGGATTGTAAGGGCAGAGCAGAACAGCCCCGCCCCACTGCAGTCAGTCAGGGTCAGCCTCCCATCTGATAGCTCCTGAGGGGTGGTCCATTCCACACGCTGCTGGCCACTACGGCAAACAATACAGAAACAACAATGAAGTGAATCCAGAATGGTCAGTGCTGTTCTTACATTAGGGTCAGTATGGAAAATTTGAAGTGACGTCTTAATGAGTTGACCACAAAGGGCTGCTTTTTAGTTTTTAGGGGTAACTGAAGTAACAGCGCCCAGTGACTTTCACCCATCTATCTATTACAAGACTACCTCTGACTTCTGGACTGTGGAAACACTTCCGACTGGTGAACAGTCTATCACTTTGATGTTTAGACAGACACATATCGAACATTGACTTTTTATTGTGCTGAGTATTATGGGTTGATTACTGGCCATAACACCATCGGCATCTAAACGAGGTCTGCTACAGTCCTGGATGACATCTGGTCTGCAGTAAAAACCTCAGTGAACTTGCAGTGTCTTTGTTCTGATCACAGAACCTGTAGTTCAAGGTCTAAGTAAAGGGTCACGTCGATACGCTTTACATAAACACTCTACTATATCATCGTGAGAACCCAAAACATTTACCCATTCCTTAGATGGTAATTTCTGCTTAAATGCTTCGCGTGTGCATGGGTGACATTGCTTCTTTTCCAAGTACTAGAGCATTTAAAGGAATTACAGTTTTAGTCAAGGTAATTAAAAGAGAACTGAGAGTCCATAGTGATCATGCTGTTCAAGGATGAGTCAAAATAAAATGAAGCTATTCCAGGATCAGTGTTATGTCGAATTTTTACCTGCATGTGAGTTCCAAGGTGTCGCTGGCATTTATTCTGTACACTTCTTCTGGAATATTGAGTCTTGGAGGGTCCGGTGTAAACTGTAGCTGTAGAGCTGAGAGAAAAGTTAAATGGTCTTTCAACAGGCTACTGAATATCCTTAGATGTTTGCCAACTATTAGCAGCATAGCCCATGTGGGGAAAGACATGATTTCAGGGCATAAAATCTCAGGTGGAGTCAACTCAGTGAATATCTTTACTGAGGCCAAGGAGCTATGGACTGAAACTATTCAAGACAACAAAACAAAATAAATGTTTCTTATGAATAATGGAAATAAAACAAGAATAAGATGTGTAGTTCAGATAAATTCACTGCATTGGGCTAAAAATATTTTATGCATCTAATTATCAAGCAAGACTGTCTGAACAACTCTGATACTCTGACAGAAGTCTTTATAAAATAAAAGAAAGCAGGATGAATTCTGTTTGTCTACACTGCACTGTGAGTCCAATGCTATTTCCGCTAGAGCAGCAAATGGCACTCCTCTGTAAAAACAGGAAGTGCAGGCAGATGGCCTAGGTTTGGACCATGCTTAGTGCTGGACAAGGACTTCCTTTTTCAGGGGATTCACGGAAGGGCAGGGACCACCCTGTCCATAGGGGAACATCCTGTTTCATGGCGCAGTGGTCTCTTAATGGCAAAGTAAAGGTGGAGCCTAATTGTATTTAAGATTTTGGGAATTATCCATCAAAAGATGTCCTGCATGAATTCAGTAACAATACCTTCTGAAAAGGAAGCGTAACATTTGTCACACTGCACACAGCTGTGCTTGATACACGAAAACAGGACAAAGGGTGAAAAAATAATTTAAAAAGGAATAAAGAGGCACATTTCTTTATCCTGCGCTGCATGTATCAGAAGCAAACCAAAAGAATTCCATTTGGTCTAAAAAGATGAAAAAATGAAAAAAATCATGAAAAATATCTTATACACAAAATATGAGAGATTTTCGAAGTAGAGGTATCTTATATAACATAGTGTGTGGTACATAGTATGCATTTGTGTCCCTTTCTAAGTCTTTTTTACATTTTTTTGCACAAGTCCTTTACAAACTTTTTTCCCAACTCCAGTATCTCATCTCATTGAATGACTTACTCCACTTCCCTGCCGTGATTTCTAGAAAGGTGTGGACAATGCAAGAATAAAAATAGACACCTTCTGATTTTATTTTCTAGACTCAATCAGTAACAAGTGTCACAAACATAATGAAAAAATACCTGAGAAATACTAATAAATTTGTGTGATGCAGCAACATATAATAACGAGTCTTCAATATAGGGATTCTAATTCAAGTTACTTAGAAACAAAATTTAATATTCTAATCACATTTTTAACAACAACAACAACAACAACAACAACAATAAGAAGTTCTTCATCAACTCTTACCAATTATTCTGCTCACATGGAGGATCGCCACATAATAAAAGTCAATGAACACCGTGGTCATCTTCTGACACAAATTAAAGTTTCCTCCCTAGGAATGTATAGTTCTATAGTTTTCGCAAAAATACCATTGTTATCTTTATTAATTAGGCAAACGTATATTTATATTCCACTTGGTAAACCGCAGTGACAAAAGAGCGCTTTTGTTTTCCTGTGTAAAAACTATAATATTTAAAAGTCTTGGACGGGAACTTTGCTGGTCTCGCACTTCTGCACAGTCGCGCTCTTGGCGGACGGTTACAGGGAGCGTGGAGCGCGCAGGGAGGCTCGCCCCAGGGAAAGAGGAGGAGGAGGACGAGGAGGAGTCACGATTCTCCGGGTACCTCAGAAGCTCGGAAATGCTTCACATTGCACACAGAACATTATAATGCATTACAATACACTGCCGAGCAGTAAAAACCCTATACGTTAAAATCATTTATCATAACTAATCATTTCCTCTTCTGATATTACACCTGGAAAGGTAGCCTTATTTTAATCAGTCAACATTACCCACTAGACTGTCTGTAATGGGAATAATTCATATGAACTCTTGTTTTACAAGAGAGGTATTTGAGTAAGTGTAATTTAGTAACCTAAGTACATAGGATGCTTCATCTTTCAGTTCTCACTATTTATTTATTAATCATCTTAGAACCATATAATATTAACTCTTGAAAGGTCAATCTGTGATGCTGTGCTTGTTATTAAATCTTTATTAAACACTTTGAAGTAAGTATTTTGGGAAGGGTGCCACTGAAAGTCAATAAGTATATTCAATTCAATTAGTCAATGTGTTTATTCAGTGCAGGGATGGTTCTGGGGGTGGCGGGTTAGAATCCTGGACTCCTTATGTGAGGGTTTTTTTTAATAACTTGTAATTTAATTATTAGCAGTGCAAGTTTTTTTTTTTCTTCAGGTGTGCCCAATAACAGAACAACTGGCCCCTTCTTGTATTCCTCCTCCCCCCCTCCCCCCCCCTCCTTCCCCCTCCCCCCTCCCCCCTCCCCCCCCCCCTCCCTCCCCTACCTTCTCCCTCCCACACCTTCCTCCCTCTA
>JAACJT020000001.1:16244331-16268944 GCA_009936485.2 Gymnarchus niloticus
TATGATCAAAGTGATATCTTTTTTTGGTGTTAGTTCTATAAGATCTTTTAGGTCTTCATAAAATTTTTCAATTTCAGATGACATCATAGGCATCGGCTAATGGATTCTTCGTCACGTGGAGAAACACACAATGGAATGCAGAGCTAATGTCTGGAGACCACGCTTTTCTGTTAGCCAAGAAAAACATTTCAGAAACGTCTCAGAGGCATTCTGGAGCTCTGAAAAATGTTCCTTGGCAGAGGTATCTCTGTTCCAATAAGCAAAAAACATCAATCAACTCATCACTGTTCTCAGATAAGCCCCAGAATCATGACTCAAAAATACTAATCTAATCCCACAAAAAGTTCCACAGTAATGACCTCCAGTCTTAATTATCTTGTTATTGATCTTGTGATCAATTATTATTATAATTGATCACTACCTGCTACTTTTGTATATATCATGACCGTGTGCTGGTCGGCACTGCACTGTTATTGTCTGTGCCACTGTCTTGCCTTGCACTGTTTGTAATGTTTGCACATGTGCACTTTATGTTGTTATGTGTATTCTTTTGTAGTCCTGTGTTCTGTGTAGCATTGTGGTCCTGGAGGAACGTTGTTTCGTTTCACTATGTACTGTAATAACTATATGTGGTTGAAATGACAATAAAGAGCTACTTGATGTAACTATCTCTCCTTTACTGTCAACCTCTACTGTAATTTTGTCCAATCCCCTGAAAATGTTCATATTCTCCCTTCTTAAAATGACTTTACTTACTGAAAAGAGTTCTGTTTGTCTCCTTGTTTATCTTACACCAACCCAAAAAATGTTCTGAACGGTTTCCCTCCTGCAAGGAGCAGCTCAGCCAGGCATCCTGTTGGTGAATATGCAAATCAGTTTACATTAGTCGCACAGTAGCGTCTTGTCATGCTTAATTAAAGTTGCATCCTTTGTACATAATGACTCATTATTGTCAAACAGAAGCAGGGAGTTTAATGTGTGTACAGGGGAGTGGTGGCTAATGAATGCCCAGTGTTTGGCATCAGGGGGGTAAAGGGGCAGGAAACAGAACACATTTCCTTAGGCAGGATACTGCAGAACTCTAGGTGGCATCCTGGAATCAATCGCCCTGAAGTCTCCACGGCACTAACCTCTTATCACTCAGTCACACAGAAACACAGGCACACCCAAATGTGCGCACACACAAACTCACACAACATTTCACAGCAAAGATGTGTAGTTACCACCTCCCTAGAGCTTGGAAAAAAAGCATTATAAATGCCAAAAAAGGTGGATCACTTACGATCCTACCTACTAATACTATTGACTAAGCTTTATTGCTCTTCTTAGGTCAGTCACTTTTTGCACATATGATAGTTGCACCTATGTTTAGTTCAAAGCAATTCAGTCAGCTTAGTTGCTCTACGGGTAAAATGTGTTTACCAACTGAATAATAGAACTTAGTAAAAGAATGAAGCAAATTTACATAAAATAGAAATAACTTGAAACAGTGAAGATATGGGATAACAGTCAATGAAAATGTTGGTAGAATAAGGAAGACATCAGCATTGTAGAATAAGAATACGTTAAGACTGTTAAAGCGCTATAGATGCTGAAAACTGCAACTGGACAAACCGTTGTTAAGTTGGGAACATTGGTAGCATAGGAACTGTAACTGGGAAAATGATCTGGAGAAAGAGTAGAGACAGTAGTCTTTGTAAGGACCTATCATTTTATCCAGTCAGAGAACGTTTTGTTTTTTAGTCTGAGAGAGCAACTTGAAGGCACAATTCTTTTGTTATACACAGCAAAGCTTTGTATTAAATGCTTCATAAATCTGAGACACAGCATGATTACATTGTGACCAAAGCCCAGTAGCATGTCTATCACATCCTATTCCTTTGAGCATGTTTCCGTTTAGTCCCCCGAAATCAGTTCACGTAAACACCTTTGATGTCCCTTGTCCAGACTGTCCTTCGTGCTAGTAAATGTGGCTGAGTAAATCCAAACTACACACACTTCCCTGCTTACAGGAAACCTTCTGATAGTTTTTTTTTTTTGTCCAAATCAGCAGCCATAAATAGGTAGCAGGATCTAGTTCCTTCTTAAACTCCTCACTGGTTGTCTAGAGTATGGAACAACATGTGTGAAGTGATGAATTTAGTGTATATACACATAGAGACTTAGCTGATATCTGTACTCATATATACACTATAAACTGCAAATTAAGCATATGATAAACTTATGTAAATGCTGTTAAGAAGAAACCTCAGCTGATGTGTGTACTATATACTAATATGTACTGTAAATGAGTGCCCTCAGCCAATATACACATGTATTGTAAGACAAAAGACTTCATATACGCAATACATAGTCTTACATATGCTGGAAGAAAAACTACATTTTTAACATTCACATTTCAAACACTTGTAAGTTATCTCTTCTTCACTATTGTACAGCCGTTACTGTCCCATACTGTGAGTGCAGAAAAAAATTCGAGAGCAATACGAACACTATATTCTGAATGTATTAGAGTGGATTTAAACTTTGAATAAGCATGCAAACAGTGTAGACAGAAAGGTTAGCGTTCACACGTCCAATTAGTATGTTAAATGTAGCGTGAGCTTAAGATCCATGAATTATAAATTGAATATTTTCTCGTGGCACTTAGAAGTTGTTTTGTGCTGCCGTCTGCTGGCCATCAAACCAAAATCAGGAAATTGAATTGTCTTTCCAATTTTCAAGTTTTATTTTGTCTTCTTTACTTATCTTTTTCTATCGAGAGTTATATATGACTCAAGATTAAAAATAACTCATGTACCAATATTTTCGGAGATGCCGAGTGAGAGACAAAAGCGTTTTAAATGCGGAACTGCAAAACACAAGCATGTGTTTTCCGTCGGATTTTAGGACTCGAAGGACGTTAAAATGTTATCATGCTTTTTCTCAGGTTTAGTTTAATTGATCAGATCTGGTTTTTGTTAGCGGTTTCTTTTTTGCTCGCTTGTCTTCTTCACTGTTATACTTATCCTTCTGGCAAATATGAGCAATTCCGCCTGTATCAATTATTTCAGGATATTATCCGATATGGTAAAACCAAGAAGCGCTTACGACGACCAGACTTTCTTCGTATTTTTGACGTTCCGAAAAGGTTAGGGACAAGTCTGTCTTTGTACATACGGTCGCTAAATTAACTGGGATCAAAGATTGTAGTTTACGAGCTTCATTCCCAAAAGGTAATTAGTCGTGACAGGCCTTAAGGCAGTCTGTCACTTATCGTGAAATGTACAAGGAGCATCATGCAATTACTAAAGCATAGGACTCGAACATGTGATCCAAGGGTTATTAGGAGGTACAGAACCTTAACTGTAAACTTTTTCTGTTATAACAGTTTAGGCGAGTCACCTAGTTCTAAAGGGACTTTTCGATAAAGAAAGTGGATCAATTTGATCAAACGTTCACACCCCTTTAAAACGAATTTTTTTATTCATTAAAGCAACAGTTTATCAATGTTTGAATTTGCGGACAAATAAAAATGGATAAAATGAAAAATTGACAAATTTGGGAATTTTAATTGTGAATATGTGAGCATGTTTAACAAAAAACATTTCAGGTAGAAATTATTCATAGGAACGCTATTAAAAATATTTTTCTTCCTGCAGATGGTTCGTTCACTTCTACATCGTTTCGGTCATGTGGAACGGTTTGTTAATTTTCATCTCCCTGCAAGCACTGATCCTGGATGAAAGTTTTCCAGACTGGTTGGATCGCACACTTAGGCTTCTCAATGGCAGTCCTGGAACGCTGCAGAAAGGTGTTGGCTACCATCCTTCATGTACTTTCTGTGGTTGTTGAGGCACTGTGAATGTCCACTAAGATCAATTTTGAATTCTGGCATCTGCATAAAGGTTACCATTGCCTGCTCTTCCCCCCTAGTCCCATCTCTGCCAGTGATACTGGTACAGGTGCTGCTGTGGGTCCATTCTCTGAGGCGTCTACAGGAGTGCCTGTTCGTGAGCGTGTTCTCAGCTGGAGTCATCCATATGGTGCAGTACTGCTTTGGCTTAGTCTATTACATCCTGCTGGGGCTGACAGCTATAGCTGTGGACCACCTTCACCCAGTGGAACATGAGCCTGGTACTTCAGCAGCCGTGGAGAATGGGACTTCAATTCGTAACTGTTTCTGTTTGAGTTTACAAACATAGTGGTTTTGCAGATAATGCAGAGCCTGAATGCTGCATTAAAATATTCAACCGCATAAATGGATAACATTTCAAGGAACTTTGGATAAAGGCAATGATTAGGCATTATATCCATTGTGGGGCTAAATTATATCTCTTCTTTTTGGAATCTAGTCCACAAATTTTCCAAATGCAGATACTGTTTTATTTAGTACATCAAAAATTGACTCGTGTAGATGGTGTCAAAGACGCACTGCTGGTTTTTGGCAGGGGTTCCAGCAAGCCAGCATGGCCGTCAGCTGCAGTGGTACCATGGGTTCGGAGTTCTGCTTTTCCTCTGGGCCTCCTTCCACCAACACCATTGTCTGGTATTACTGGCTCAGTTGCGGACTGGCCACTCAGGTACTGTCTGAGGGTGTGGTCATACCTCTGTTCTTCCCAGCTTTGTAAACTCGCTTCGAAACTGGCCCATACATTAACATTGGTATATTTATGGGGTTAATGTAACCTCACTTTCATAATATTTTATCCAAAGTGATGGTAATACTGCTTTAAATTTATACAGCTTAATGTTTTACTGGTGCAGGACAGATTATGAATGGTACTAAAGCAATATCTCCTGAGGGACTTTGACTGCTCTTAATAGTTTACTGGTTTGGTTGCTGGGTCTATAAGCAGCACTTTACTAGTGACCAAAAACATTCCCTTGAATTTCCCACGAATCTTCACAAATTTGCAGGCAAAGACGCGGCACAGAGCCATGGCGTCCACGGTGTTCCATACGGAGACTGGTTCGAGCTGGTGTCCTGCCCTCACTACCTGGCTGAGGTGTTCATCTACGTGTCATTCACTGTATGCGCTGGAGGTAGCTCGCTGACCTGGTGGCTGGTGGTGCTCTACGTGCTCTGCAACCAGGCACTTGCTGCAAGGATCAGCCATGAGTTCTACAGCAACAAGTTTCCATCTTACCCGAAGCACCGCAAGGCCCTCATTCCTTATCTGTTTTGATTTGTACAGTAAAATTCTAATCTACACATCTGTTTTGTGTTATATTCATTTTTCTAACAGAAATTCAACAAAGGGCATGTTATACTATTAAAATAACGGTATTGTAGCCCATATACAGCTCAGCCTGAGTGGAGGGGAGAGATATGAATACCGTAGTTCACGGACATAGAACTTGTAGAGTAGTATAATTGTAGATGTAATCTTGTGAGCTAGGGGTTAATTTATAAAATATTCAGTTTAGATAACTCTTCAGTTAACACAGTCACAGTGACTTAAACATTTAAGTTTCAATGTCCATTATCCGGAAATATTTTGCAAAATAATGCAGATTATGTATGAGTTACTTTAAAATGCAAAACGGGTCACTCAGTTTCATGCCGGTTTCCCACAGCAGAGCCAATAAGCCTGAACTTCTTATCTGGGATACTAGGATGGCCGTGCTACAACTTCCACATATACATTACAATCACCTGAACTAGGAAAACACAAAATGGATGTCTGTAATCATAAACAGATAACTGAAGTAGGATATTCAACTTCTGTTTCAACGCAACGACTATAAATAATTCTTACGTATTAATAAAAACAGATGGTCAAACGAACCGTGTGATACATGCATGATCTGTCCAGGTGTTACTTCGATATGCTGATAAAGTGATACACTATAAGACAGACTGCCTAGGACTTTATACTCTCAGTCTGCATTTTTATAAAATACTGGAAAATTAAGGCTAGCGTTCTTAAGCTGTATTTTTATCTCTTTCGATAAATCTTCACTAGTTTACATGACGTGTTTTTACGACATTCATTGGCTAGTTTCCGATTTTATCACTACTGTTGTAGGAACTCAAGAAAACCCAGTAGCAGATACTTTCGTGCTGTCAATTGCCTGCCAGTTTATGGTATTTTCCACTGGTCACATTATTTTACGTCAAGATAAAGCAGGCGGTTTTATGACGCGCAGTAACCCAACCACGTCTCCCAACTTCCCTGTTTATCAATTTCCACCAAACTTGAATGCGTGTTCCGTGACTTTTGTGACGAAAAGGCATCTTCACCAATGATTGGCCTTGGCTTTTGTGACGAAAGGCATCTTCACCAATGATCGGCCTTTGTTTGTGTGACGTCTACGCTGCTTGAGCCATCTCTGATCCAATGACTGGGCGCAGTGTCATCCATCAGGGTGGGAGAAGGTAGCAGTTAGCGCTTTGCCGCTAAATATCTGAGTTTGGGAACAGAGTGTCGAGGAGTTTTCGTGTGTAATTAGCTGTTTTGCTGTATAATATCCTTTTATTTATTTATTTTTTTTATGTTGGTGCTCTGGTTCAGTTTGTAGCAGGAACTTTTAATTGTGCGATTCGGCTTTAAAATGCTTTTCCAGGCCGGCAATAGGCACGGAGCTGGTCTGGTCTACGTTTCACTGCTGGTCGTCGGCTTGGTTTCGGCCGGAGTGGCCGGGATTCAGGAGGAACACAAACCGGTTCAGCAGCATCCCCCGCAAGAGGTATAAGTTGTGAGGGAAAAGGACGATTGTGTCTTTGTTGCCTGTTATTTTAATCTGCTCCATGGGGTTTAGTTAACTTTTAATACAACGTGTTCACTTCTAGTTAGCAAAATATTAGTAAAACTAGTCGTACGTAGCACAACGCTTTCCAGTCTCTTTAGGGAAATGATCGAATTCCACTTGCTAATTAACAATGTGCAGCTGCATACTGAAGTAACGGGCCTCAAGGTAACATAACGCAATGCATAAGGAAGTAGTGGCTGCATGCTGGGGGACTCGTGCTGGAGGCACTGACGCCTGTGTGCAGGGGGCCTTCACCGTATGGGGAGGCACTGACGCCTGTGTGCAGGGGGCCTTCACCGTATGGGGAGGCACTGACGCCTGTGTGCAGGGGGCCTTCACCGTATGGGGAGGCACTGACGCCTGTGTGCAGGGGGGCTTATTATTTGGAAAGATGGTGCTTGGGGTGATTGCTCATTAGAGGTCCAGTTGGGTGTGTACTGGACTCGTTCAGTGGAGGCTATGAGGAGTATGTAATGTACTGTACACAGCCATAATCTTGACTGCTGTGATATGATAGGAATAACAGTTTAACAAGTTTAACAAGGTCATTTGTGATTTGCTGTAGTTAGTAGCTGCTCAGCAGTGAAGCATGTTGGGAGCTAAGTTATTCCCCCCTCCCCTAACAGAAAGTTCCCACTGCTGCACCCAGAAGCCTGGCCACTAGTGACAATGATGCCATCAAAGGAAACCTGGGTTTCATCCACGGCTTCGCAGCCTCCATCTCTGTCATCATCGTGTCCGAGCTGGGCGACAAGACTTTCTTCATTGCCGCAATTATGGCCATGCGTTACAATCGTCTGACTGTGCTGGCGGGGGCCATTTTGGCTCTGAGCCTCATGACCTGCCTCTCGGGTGAGTATCAGAGTCTAGCGACTATCCCAGTGCAAGGTGTGTGTAGGACATAAGTTGGATTACATGATGTTTTCTTCCTGTTTTGGGACTCTTCGAGGTTTCATAACATTTCCTGTTGCAGACAGCGAGATTTGAGACAAGGATGCTGCGTTTATTTTACAGTATGTGTTCTGTGGCTATGTGTTGCCTTGGCTAAGTCCCACCCCCCCCAGGATACGTGGACGGGGACACAGACCTGTTCTGACTATAACCCTAAATCCTACTCTTAACATGCTAAGGACTGGATTTGCTTTGTAACCAAATATCTGTAGGCTTCCCAGTGTTCTACAGACCATAATCTTTGGGGTTTTGGAGTTATAGGAAACACAATTAACTTATTTTTACAATTTTTAGCATGGATTTCCTGTGAAGAAATAATGATATATCACTGTAAAGAACAATTGATTATAAAATGTTTCTGGTTTATTGAAGTATTAAATTTCAAAAGTAGCCTAAATTTATGACCTTTCCCAGGGAAATGGCTATGGTATCCAAAACCTGAGGCTTTTAAATGCTGTTAGCTTTTTAGTTTTTACACAATCTGTTTGTCTACATTTTAATTTACTGATTTTTTTATTGGATGCAAGTTATTTAAGCACACCAGGAACTGTGTGGTTAATGTAGTAAATAGTATTTTCAACACTACTTAAGTTATGCAAAAACTTAAGTTTGCTTACAAATGAGCTTGTATAGATCTCCCTTGCAAACTAGTGTGCTAATAAGCTGTGAAAGTGAAATGTCTTTACCTTTTGGGTATAATTTCCAATTGTGTGTTGCCTGTGCAATTTTAGCTGCTGTCAGTGAGATATCTGCATCCTCATGGTCCAGTGGGAGTTCCTTTTTGCATAATCATTAATAATAATTTCTTTGGAAGTCCTCAAAGGCATTTAAAAGACCCTCATTAGAAGAAGTCAGTAAAAGGAAAGGCAGTTGTCCAGGTGAATTGGTGCTGCCCTTTAACGTGTTTTGATGGATGTTCCACTGTGGCCTCCTGTTTTGTGCACTGTGTCCCGGGATCGACAGATGAATGGATTTGACCGGTCCTGCACTAACGGTGACCAGTGTCGCCCCCACAGTCCTCTTTGGCTATGCCACCACGGTCATCCCACGCATCTACACTTACTATGTCTCCACGGCGCTCTTCGCCATTTTTGGAGTGCGCATGCTGCGTGAGGGCCTGAAGATGAGCCCCGACGAGGGCCAGGAGGAGCTTGAGGAGGTGCAGGCGGAGATCAAGAAGAAGGACGAGGAGGTGCGTGGAGCAGATGCCTGTCCGTGTGCCATACAGTGCGTGACTGTTCTGACATTGCTGTTTTCCCCGGCAGCTCCAGCGGTCGAAGCTGGTGAACGGGGCATTGGACTTGGAGGCAGGGTCCGGGACAGTCTTGCCACAGAGGAAGTGGCACAGCTTCATCTCCCCCATCTTCATCCAGGCTTTCACCCTCACCTTCCTCGCTGAGTGGGGTGACCGCTCCCAGCTGACTACTATTGTTTTGGCGGCTAGAGAGGTGGGCAATAGTGAATGTATGTGTGCATACTGATGTATGCTCGTGTGCCTTCAGTGGTGATGAGTAGAGCCTAATTGCCACACAGAGACATAGCGTGTCTAAGTTTTTATGAACTTGCTCGTCACTCAATTTTTAACCAGCTCTTTCTCTCTCACAGGACCCCTTTGGTGTCGCAGTGGGTGGGACATTGGGACACTGGCTGTGCACAGGACTGGCAGTGATTGGTGGAAGGATGATCGCTCAGAAAATCTCCGTCAGAACAGGTAGGCATGGGCGTCATCCCTTGACACCTTCAGGAATTGGATTCTAGTTCCTGTCTGTGTTACTTGGAATATGATACTGAGCTCCTCCCACACTTCCCAAATTAGCTTGTGAAGCTTTATGTTAGAAAATGGTAGAGGCAAATGAATGTTAAGTAGGTCATTTAACAAGATAAAGGGATGGAATGGAAAAAGCAGAAGCAGACCTTCAGGGACCATTAGAGGAAACTGCAGTGCTTAACGCTCCTCTGCTTCATACTCGAGACAGACACGTCACCTAGGACTCTGTAACAATTTAGAGCAAACTTTTATTCTAAACATGGGGGGATTCCAACCATTTCATGTACTTTTGGAAGGTTTGTATTTTTTAAGTACATCTTCTGTCATTTTAGCCAAGTCAAAATATGGTTGTGGTTAAAAGGGAAAACTGAGTATGTAACATGACTGTTCTGGGTACATGAATACAGGCCTGCAGGGATGACATTTGAGCCAGTTCCTGTCAGTGTAGTTGAAAAGGGTGCTGATCGTTTCTCTTGCCCTAGTCACCATCGTTGGAGGCATCGTGTTCCTGGCCTTTGCCTTCTCAGCACTCTTCATCAAGCCTGATGCTGGATTCTGATGTGAGGGGAAAAGAACTGTGTTATGTAAATGTGTCCAAACCTCTGTTAGTGTGGAATGAGTGACTGATACACCCAGTGTGTATATACATACCCTCCCTCCACAGTGAGGGATGTCGAGTTATCCTGGCAGTGTGCCTTCATGGCTGGGGGGTATAACTGCTGTATATGTGTGCATGGGGTTGACTGGTTTTTATGGGTGCAAGAGAGTGTAACTCCTGTCTTTGCTTATTAAATCATTTTGGTTTTGTGGGGGGAGGGGTACAACCCATATTCCCCTCGTCTCCAGGTTCAGTTCCCACTGTTAGGAGTTATCACTAACTTCTCTGTGGTGGTGGTATCCTGAGGTGTGAGAAGAGCATATTGATGATGGTACCAGTGAGACTGAAACCATAGACTGGCCTGGAAGGACTAGTATGAGGTAATTGGGGGGGGGGTCCTGTCTTTTTCTCCCCAGAAAGACATTTGTGTTTGATATTCTTGGGGTGGGTGACTTTCAGAACGAAAGATTTATTTATTTAACATTGGCACAAACTTTCTTAATCTAGAACACCTTAATTCTAAGTACTGTACCTTCTCAGTATGGGACATTAATGGCATCAGAAGCAGATAGGCAGCAGGTACAGCTGCCACAATGGACAATACTTTTTTAGTTTTAATGGAATGAGCAGTTGTAAATCATATGTAAATATGAAATAAAGTTTATTCCAGTCTCTCTGCCTTGTCTGTAGTAGACCCTTGCACAGTATTCCACTGTTTAGTTTCAGAACACTGGAATACTGGAACACTTTCCAGTCAGCATTTGCGGTGAAAAGTATGCTTTCAAGATCAGAGCACACATGGCTAGAGGCCTGACAACCACTTGTGAAGTTAGATGAACTGTACCATATTTGGTTTAAAACTGGACTAGTATATTGTATAGGGTGTTGGATAAAGTAATGAATGGGTTACTAGCTGTAGTGCTATAGCTGTGAACACTTATAGATGAGCCATCACAGGAACTTGATTCACTTCAATGACATCAAGCTTTGAGCAGGACTGGCTGCACCTGCATCTCATTGACACGGAACCAGTTAGTGACTGATCGTTGTGATCCTCTCCCAAATTTGAAACATAAACCATTAAGATGAGGGCCCAAGGCAGCCTTCTGCTAGGGACACATACTTCAGCTTTGGAAAATAGTCAGACAATCTTTAACGCAAGTTTATTTTCAAAACAGTGTGGGGAGCAAACAGCACAGTCTGCTTAAAATGAGCATTTGTGGGAAAATAAGAGCAGCATTGCTAACCTTCAGTTACACTCAGTGATATTACAGCACCATTGAACATTTTCCATCAGTGTTTTTTTTTTTTTTTTCCCCCCCATCTGAAAACCACAAGTGCCATTGTCAGGATCAAGCTGTGCAATGCCTCCTTACCCTTCTCTATAAATCCCTGGGAAATACAAAGATGTCCTTCTTACAGGGTTGGTATGGGGTTCTCTGTGTACAAAAACATCTGGTAAGCCAAACACGGGTGTTCTGTAAAGAACGTTACACATTGATTAAATGATACACACAAACACAGACATTCAGGACTTCTAGTGCTTACATCAGAACTACAGAACATAGTACGTGACTGAAATGCTTCCTTTACCTCCGGGTGGCCATTCAGGAATTCAGTATAATAAAATGTTTCCCCCCCCATCACTAGAACTCTTTGGATTAGAACTCATTTTGCATCAGTGGCCTGGCTACAGGGTCAGCTTGCATGGCCATGAACCGCATGTCAAACTCAGTCCCACTTCCTACTGTTGATATTTGGAATTTTACCAATAAATGAAGTACCCATAATTGTTGTTGATGTCTATGCATTTCCCCTACTGACAAATCACTGCACATGATGCAAGTCATTACTGATTGTAGCAGGTGAGGGCAGAGGAACAGGTTGAACTTTCAGCAGGATGGAGTTTGACATCTCATTTTGAAGTTAAATGAGTGTTCAGCACTGAGACCTCCAAAGCCAGTCCAGACCCCTCTCCCACCCACAAAGGCCAGTCTCAGGGATGGTCTGCCACTTGAGTGTGCCCTACTGAACTGTGTCACAGTTTGTTTAAAGTTGCTCTTCAATAGATTCTTTTCCCTGCGTAGCCTGCAGTAAGCTTATTTGTAGATTTGTACTCTATTCATATAATCTTAATATTGGCTTGGCCATTAAAAAAATATTTAAAAAATACTTGTACCTTTGTTTATTTGTATTTTGATGCAACATCAGCCATACATGTGTATATATAAACATTTTAAAATAAACCACAGTGCAAGTCCATTCATCCAAGGAGCCATACTGTACATTCAGTATAAATCAAAGCCCCACCCTTTAAGATCTTAGGACTATTTATATTAAATATATTATACAGTTAAAAGGCAATGCTTTAAAATCTAAATCGTCTTTATGTTGCATTTAAAATAAAATGGAATCGAATCAGACACACACAAAAATTTCTGTTAAAGTACTGAAGTTGCAGCCTTCGGACCTATAACCGTATAGCGAATCATACTGTCTCCCTAAACAACCATTCCCTGAGCCTTTTTCTGAACGAGTCAAAAGGAGACACAGGGGTCAACACTGTCACCTGATTCAAACCGACTGATCATAGACCCCACTTTTAACCCTGTGTATTTAATTACTGTATTTGCTGTAACATCACAGAACCAGCAGCAGGGGGCAGCACTGATATTAGTATAATGGAAGGAGATTAAATGGAGGCCAACTCATTGGTCCCCCTCTCATGTGAGTAAACAGCCCCTGGAAGGAAGTGTACACTCACACAGATACTTACTGTCATCACTTTAACAAAGATACTTCCATAAATCAGTCCTGAGCCTGCAGTGCACTCCAGAAAGCTTTCTCCCACATTCATCTTGGCATGATATAAACCGCAATTACCAGAATTTACAATACAACTTTGTGCTAAAAAACATGATGCTTAGCTAAAATGAGAGTTTTGATCAGTATGACTGCCCATTAAAATATAAATGCAGGTGTGTCCTTCCTCTGCTTGTGGGACCCATGGATTACTCATCCAAAATACTTTTTAAAAAAGATCAATGACTGCATTTACCAAATCAGCTGTTATTTCAAATTCATGTTAAAAGTAAAATTGAAAAATATGGCCTGTGGCCCTTTGTAACCAATAGCAAACAGGCTCAGTGGGTTCCACTGTTCATATTTATACACAACCAGGTTTGCCCGGCACAGCCCACTCCATGAGTCCCTGAGACACAGAGAGACACTCGCCGTGTTCAGCTCTCACACACACACACACACACACACACACACACACACACACACACACACACACGACGGCTCCTAAATTTCCTGACCCCTAAACCCTGCACCCACAAACCCATGTCCAGCCAGTTGATTGCTATGCTTTAATTCATAAAAATACCAGACAATGCCATATAAAAGGGAAACCCAACTCTGCTCCTCATGGTTTCTACGGGAACCACATCTACCGATAGCTACAACATACAATTCTTAAGTCAAACAGCTCCATAACAGAAAAGCTGGAGCTACATCGTCTTTGCAGAGGTGTCTCCACCACTTCAACAGTTGCGGGTTTCATGGTCAATATCTCCCCCTGCAGTTCATTATGGACCCAAGTGGCTCCAAGCATTGACTTCTTCACATAGGCAGGTGTAGGCAACTCCAGCATTCGCTCCAATTGGCCTGACTGATTGCTTATTACACCTGCTAACAAACCATTGACTAGTTAAGGATGGGGTGGAGCCAACATCTGCTCAGCCAGCAGACCTGAAGCATTCAGATGTGGATCTTTAGAAAAAATGGTAGATGCTCAATAATATTTCACTGATCATTTGCATGACACCAGAAACCATGGTTTCATAAATTACAGCCTGTAACCGTGGTTTCATAAATTGGAGCCTGTTAGCATAACCAATTATAAATGGGAATTCTTCATGCCAGTTGAGACGCTACATTCCACCTGAACCACAATTTAGCTCTCAACTCAACACATCTGTTCTGCTCTCCTAAAACAGTGAGCCAAGAAAACCAGCCGGAATCTACATTCCAAAAGGTGGATAAACCATGTGGCTCTGACACCCAGCACAGTGTGAACAGCATCTCCAAGCCACAATTGTGACAGCTTGTGCTGAGCCAAAACTGTCCTGTTAATGGGCATCAATGATCTAACCAAAAACAATAATGACTGATACACGATTTCCCATGGAAACAATTCCTTGACAAACATCTGACATAGGGATGTCATGCATGCTTGTACAGCAACAAGAAACTATTTCTACTTCGCTTTAACGATTTAAAAAAAAGCAGAGGTTACAGAACCAAAATTTAGTGTTCTGAAAGATCAGCATGCAATGATGCATTAGGTCTGGTAAACGTGCAAACAAGCATGCACAGGCATGTGACACTTGGCTGTCCAGAACCCATGCACTTCACATCCTAGAAATCACCTTAAGTCATCAATTCATGAGAAGCCCTCATAAAAATAGGCAGAAGAATTTCAGCACAGCCAGCCTTACGATTGTCATTCACTATAAAGTTGTAGTTCAAGAACAGATAACGTCACATCCTCCTCAGAGTGACCCTGAATGGCTGTGAGGCCCTCAGAGTGGCCCCTGAGGACAGAAGAGTTTCAACCCAATCTGAAACAAGATACGAACTACATGGAGAAGAGCAGCAGAAACAGAGGGCGGGGCCAAGTGTAATACCATGGTACTTTAAGATGACAGGGCGATAGAAACAAAATGGTGATAACCCCAAGGAAACACTTTGTAAAACTTTGGTAGATTTCATGAAACGTGTCAACAACATTCATGTAATGGTCAAAGAAACGGTCTGCAATAGCTGCAGAGCATGACATTTTGGGATAAATAGGGCTAGTGATGGAACAAATGAGGCTTCAAATCCCATGGTGGGCAGGAGTACTCCAAGCTTATAATCAATGCTGGCTAGCACCAGCACTGATTCGTAGTTCTAGATATTCCCGCCCACTATGGGTTTTGAAGCCTCATTTAGGGCCAGCATTGCTTAGTTCTAGATATTCCCACCCACCATGGGTTCTGAAGCCTCATTTAGGGCCAGGATTGCTTAATTCTAGATATTCCCACCCACCATGGGTTCTGAAGCCTCGTTTAGGACCAGGATTGCTTAGTTCTAGATATTCCCACCCACCATGGGTTCTGAAGCCTCATTTGTCCCATCACTAATCAGTGCCGTGTGGTTACTGAGAGACACCGTCCCTCACGGGGAGCTATCAAATGGTAATGTCACCAGCCTGAGTGCTTTAACGTCTCACTCTCAGATGCACACACACATTGCATACACCACCCTGGCACGCATCATGTCTCTGTACATGCACTTTTTTTTTTTTTCAATCACCTCTCTTCAAAAACATTTTCTAAACTTCTCAGTAAAAGCATTTTGAAAATTTGTGTAGAGCTAAGGGTTATCCATTAAACAAACTGTGACACCAACTTGGATCCCGGAGGGAAGGGAAGTTGTGAAAATATTAGCTTTAGCGTTTAGTTCTGTTTCTCTGAGAGTACTTTTAAAAAAAGTATATTCAAAGCTACAAATAACAGATTACATTTTCATGCATCATATAAAATATTAGTTATTTCCTTTAGTCTGGGTATTTACATACTATGTTACATGTGTCTGTACAATAAAGATGAATCCATACGACATTCTTAAAAATATTTTCTGACCCATAATTATTTTATATGAACACAAAAAAAGAGCAGGATGCCTTTGAGTTTGACGGCTTTTTGAGAAACCTGCATAAATTAAATCTGCTTAACAACAGCAGAGGTGAGATAGGAGAGACAGGGATAGAGAGTGGGGGACAGAGAGAGAGTGAAAGAAAGAGCAGGTCAGGTCTGCAAAGGACAGCAACCAACCCAGCGAAGCTTCTGTGGTTACCGCGGTGCAGACACCAGGGCAGCTACCATGGTGAAGCACTCAGAGATTAACAGTGTAGTAGCTTGCTAATGAGTTCTCTTCCTGCAACTGCCAGTGCCTTCTTCACAGAGTTCAGTGCAAACAGCCAGCTGTCCTGGAGAGGCTGAGCCCGCTCCCCTCTGTCCCTTAGACTGTTGAAGGGGCAGGTGAAGGTGAAGGGGTGGGAGCTCAACAGGCCCAGTTTAAATACTGAATTTTAAAAGTGCCCATCCCCTTTACAGCTGGACTTGTGGTTCAGTCCACAAGCTTGACTGGCCGTTGCCCGGTTACTGAGGCTGTGTTCCAGAGCGGTCGGACATACTATCAGTCCTGTGAGGGGGGATCTGCTGCTGCTGTGTCTGCTGTTGGGCTTGTGTGAAGGCGTTGGGCTGTTGAAGCGGGAAGGCTGCCTGCAGGATGAGCTGCGCTGACTGGTTTCCGTGGAGAAGACGTGGAGCCTGAAGTGACACAGCCGGAGACCCCGCATGAAGCTCACCCAGTCACATCCTACTCTATGACCTGAATGCTACCAGTTAAAACCTCTGGAAGTACCACCTATTGTACCCTAAGATAACTCCCAATAAACATTAAACAGTAATGTCAGGGTAAATTTTGCTGTAACACAAAGGGATGGCCAAAGGAGAAAAAACGCTACTGCTTACCTGCAGGAACTGAGGAGCCTGTTGCGTGGCAAGCTGCGCAGATGCCTGTCCAGTCTGCACAGATGCAGCTTGGCCTTGTCCTTGCTGCTCTGACGGCGGTTGCGTTGGCTGCGCCAGGCTTATGGTTTGCGGCTGCCCAGGCTGCGGTGCAAAGGCGTTGTAGGCAGTCACCACCTGGCCCATGAACATGGTGGTGGGGACCATGACTGCACTGCACATGGGGGCGGTCACCAGCTTGGTGAGCAGCTGCTGACCAGCCGGGAACCTGTAAGGGGTGAAGAGATTGGAGAAGGTCACGCAGAGGTACACAGCTGCTGAGGAGCAGCTCAGCTGAGCATCCAATTAGGTAAGAGAAACAATAGCATGTGAGGAGTGGAGAAAAAGCTATACAATAGCATACACAACACTGTTGGAACCAACTGGATCGCCCACTCCCCCCATACCGGATCTGGCGATCTGGAGCGAAGGTGGCCACAGCACCGCTAGAGCTGCTGTTCTGGGCCAGGCTGGTGGCAAGCTGGACCACGCTGGTGGAGCCGGGCTGCGAGATCATCATGGTGTTGTAGAGGGAGGCAGACTGCTGGCTGTGACCTGACCGCTGGGCCTGCGAGTTCCACACGAACGGCACAGCTATGTAAATCCCGCACACCACTGAGCTGGAAGACCGGATGACATCTGCTGTTCTCATTTCAGCACCAGTTCAGTCCCAGCACCTCCCAGCCATGAGCCCTTGGTTACAGTCAGATGTGATCTAGACTCCCCCCTGCTGCTTCCAGGTAAGACCATAAACACATTTCCTCCCTGAAAGCAGCACGTTGATGCTCTTGTTGATGACTTTGTACTGAGCACGGTCAAACCTGTGAGGAAGTCTAACTCAGTGGCATTGATGAAACATTGGTCTCCACCTCAGTCATCCACACTGCAGTTCATGATATTAGATCCTAAGGAACTTCATGTCGATCTGCTAATAGCTTGAAGAAGGCACTGGCATGTTTGGTCTCTTTCCGACGCTATATAGAGGGAATGTAACCTACAGGAAGCTATTCTTTACAAAACGTCAAAATACAGGAACTAATGCAGACTTTCCACTAATACTTTCATTTAATTATTTCTATATTCTTAGAGAGCCCACATCTAAAGGCAGTGGAAGCAGCCCTGCAGTCCTTTAAATACGTCTTACCAAAGGGAACTGAAACCATTCAAAAGACGCTCTCCTGAGGCACTAATATGTAAATATCTGAAAGGCACTTCATTCTGGAAAAGCTGTTACACAAGTTAAATCAAAGGTGAGAATCAAAACTTCATTCAGATCATGGTAAAGGAACAATTGAAATATGTGTAAGAAGCAGCCCTTCAAATGATCAGTTTACCTTGTCAGGATAACAATCATAGCCAAAATGTGCAGTTATAAAAACAGTTAAAATTTAACTGCAGCACCAATTGTCAAAATAAAATACCCATTTTTATTGAAATGGATCGAATGCTCGGTGGGCCAACGTGCTTGTATACCCATGTGTAAAATAGTCGCCAATGGGAGGAAGGAGCCCTGTATAAGGCCAGCCTGCCTGGGGGGGCATTAGGGGGGTATGGTGTCCATGACCCACCTGTGAGAAGGAGGAGCCCTGTATAAGGCCGGCCAGCCTGCCTGGGGGGGGGCATTAGGGGGGTATGTCAATGACCCACCTGTGAAGAGGAGGAGCCCTGTATAAGGCCAGCCTGACTGGGGGGGGCATTAGGGGGGTATGGTGTCCATGACCCACCTGTGAGATGGAAGAGCCCTGCTGTGGCTGCTGAGGCAGGGCCTGCTGTGTGGCCGGGGCTTGTTGGGGTGTGGTCTGTGCAGCTGGGGCTTGAGGGGGTGTGGCCTGCTGCTGATGGACGAGTCGCTGCCCGACGCTTTGCAGGGGGGCAGCTGGGAGCATCGGGCCCTGCATAGTGAGGCCCCCGCCCTGAGCCATTGTGCCTGATCCAGGGGCACTCGGGGCCAGCTGCACAGAGCCAAAGCTCAGGCTGCCAGCAGGCTGTTGGAGGAACATCTGTACAGGGAACACAGAGACGGGTGGTCTGTCTCTGATGCCCACCCCGGAGAGGGGAATACGTGGCAGGGCCGGCCTGACTCACCTGCAGGCCCTGACCCTGCACCATGTGCAGCTGCTCCTGGATCTTGCGCAGCTCCTCCTGCTGCCGCTGGATGTTAGCCTCAATCATGCGCGTCCGCTGCTCCAGCTGGTCCTTCAGGTGCTGCATGGCGCCGAGCTGGGCAGAGAACTGCAGCGCAGGCTGAGGAGGAGGAGCGCACCATCATGACGGCACAGACACACCAGGACACAGTACATCAGCCTGGCACGTTGCACGCAAAAGGCGAGGTTATGGTAGTACAAACATGAGATGACTTCCCTGCTACACAGTGGGGTGATGCTAAGGCAGTCTGAATGTGTCTGTACCATAAAAGACTACTCTAAGAGGAGATCTCAGGTGATTTCAGTCTTTTCAACCTCAAACCTCATTTATCATCATAATATAGTAGAGCTGCAGAGCACTAGAGGGCACTAGTAGGACAGTGGTTGAGAAAAGTGACTCCAAAGGATCTCTAAAGACCCAAATTGTCAAAGAAAGGATCACAGCAAAGAAGCACTGAAGCACGGAGAGAACGGTGACTACGAAGCTGCAGCACAATGCCGTCTGCGGGGTAACGTAAATTGTCAGGCAAAGAGGGGGCATGGCACGTCACCAACCTGGACACTGGGCTGGATCGGTGACTGCTGCTGTGGCGTGACCATCGCAGATGTCAGATTCTGCGCAGTGTTCTGAGAACTCATCGATTGCTGGGGGGGGGCAAAACTAACGTTACCTCCTAAGGATGCAAGGGCGGATGTTTTAAACCCCAGGACCACTGCATACCATGCCACACTTAAAGTGAGGGGGAAATGCAGTCAAGGTGCTACACAGAAAAATAAACATCCACCGACTGCTGCTGACCTGGCTGCTGGCGGACGACCTTCGCTGGGCGCTAAGCTCCATGGGTATGGATTGCCTTGGTGGTGTGCTCCTGTCTGTCTGCAACTTGGTTTGGGTTGCTGGGGAGCCAACAAGGAACAGGAAGTCAGTTGGGGACCTCATCAACAGAACTGCTTTCAAAGTCCACTATAGGCAGTGCTAGAGACTGTGTGTAAACATGCCTAACAAGCTCATGTGTACACGTGCGGTTACAGTTGAACCTCTGTTCTTAATCAGCATTAGGGGTGTAACGGTACAGTTTTTCCACAGTTCGGTATATGTCACGGTATTGGGACCACGGTAACGGTACGGTTTCGGTATCTTTATAAGAAAATAAGAACACATCACCCTTTCATTAAACGATGAACTTTACTTTGACTTTATTTAAATAAAGTATAAAATAGAAAGTTTAAAATCAAGTGAACTACCCATCTAAGCATTGTGTTCTGTCTAAGCTTTGACAACCTGGAAATAGCCTAATTTGCCTTCTCTTTTATTTAAACCGGCTACATACTTGTATAGGCAATATTAAATGTAAAAATAAAGTGCAAAATTAAGTATCCTCATTAGGCACACTGAGATTTTACCCTGAGTTTGTTTACCGTCTTTTATCCCCTCGTCATCACATTGCACGCTGAATCTGAAATATTCCCACACCGTGGATTTGAAAGACAGTAGGACCTCTTCAGATTACCTTCTCTCTGTCTCCATACTAGCACTATCACATTGGAGCAAAGAGAATATTCATTTTAGCCTCTCTTCTCTAGCTTGTTTTTGCATACAAAGCACTGATAGCGTAAATTATCCGCCTTCTGGCTATATGCTCTTGTATGACATTTAAATTGTAGCCCTTGAAAATAAGACAACTCCAGTTTTTTAGATGTATTTTTTGGGGGAAAAAAAACACCGTCTTATATTCGCGCCAATATGTACAGGAAAATGACAAAATGATGTCGTAATACCACGGTACACGTGTGCGTACCGAACAGTTCGGTAATATACTGAATATCGTTACACCCCTAATCAGCACAGCCTCCCTCCAATACAGCACTGAACGACAAATATCCAGAACACACAAAATTTAAAAAAAAAGGGTAAGCCAATTAGACTAACAGGAAGTCAAAACAGAAACTGCCAAAAACCAAGCAGCAATATAAGGGCAGTTATCAGGGAACTTGACCATGAAAACTGGTACACGCACAGGCAGGATCTGACACAGCTGTATGAGAGGACGACTTGCGGGAGCTGCGCGAGGATGCCGACGGCGTCCGGCTGTGATCGAAACGCTCCAGCGCCTCCTTCAGGCTGGATGTGTTGAGCTGTGATTCGGAGCCAGAATCCTGACTCTGCAGCAGAGATGTAGAGTATCACCTCAGAAATGGTCAGTGTGGACTCAGTGTGGACTCAGTGTGGACTCAGTGTGGACTCAGTGTGGACTCAGTGTGGACTCACCTTATCGGGAGCCATCTCAGGGGGTGACTCTTCAATGCCAAGCTCTCTCCGCTGCTCAGCCCTGACCTCTGCGTAGCTAAAGACATGCACAGGAAATTACACTGACTTCTGGTCCCACAGTGCTCCAAGTTTGCACTCTACACAATCAGGATTTCGAATTGTCCGAAAGCACCCACTTACCTCACCACGGTGTGGGTGCAAACGATGAACTCGGGCCTGGAGTTCCACTGGTGGTAGGTGATGTAGTAGTGTGTCTGCAGCCAGATCCACTGCTGTCCCTTGGTGAGAAACCTGTAGTAGCATGACTTACCCTTCCCATACTGCATCACTGCATGTCACAACCAGAGACAGATAAACACAAAGCCACAATCAACTCAACCATCCTCTCCAAAATTCACTGCTGTTTCAATGCTAACACAGCAGGCAGTCTCTCTATGAACACATCAGTGTCTGCAGAAACACACATACGTGCCCCTGTGGGCCACCGACAACTCACAGTGCTCGTGGCACTTGGCAAGTGTCTCCAGGTCATCCACATGGTAGTAATCGTAGCCAGAAGTGCCCAGAACCTCAAACGGCAAGTATCCAATGATTGGTGGCGCCCTGGCACAAAAAAAACAGTTGTTAGGGTTCATCACACGTTATTTACTGGGTGGTGTGAATACAGCTATCCATAATGTCTTTATTTCTCATAACATTTGTTCAGTCCTCCATTTTCCTGACTGCTTAATCCTATTCAGGGTCGAGGGGGTGCCTGGACCCTATCCCAGGCAGCCTTAGCTGAGTGACACCCTGTACTAGCCGCCAACTGCAGAGCACGCACGCATGCGCGCGCACCACGGACAATTTAGCCACACCAATTAGCCTACATTGCATGTCTTTGGACTGCAGGAGGAAACCAGAGTACCTGGAGGCATGGGGAGAACATGCAAAATCCACGCACACGGAGCTGGAGGTGGGAATTCCAGCCATGGAGGTGTGAGGCAATGGTCATAATGGTGAGATCTTCATATCGTCTGCTGGCCTAAGTGCCCTCCCTCCACTTCAGCTGTCCTATCTGACCAGCTTGCTGCCTTCTGAGCCACCGAGCCTGCTCTGATTACTGGACTGCAACCTGCAAGACCGTGCTGTCCCCCAGACGGATACAAGACTTGCTCTTTTGTATCTATTGTTCTGATTTGTATTCATTAATTTGTCATGCCCGGTGCTGGCCTGAGGAGGATGGGCTTCCCCTTTGAGTCTGGTTCCTCCCATTCCTGAGGGAGTTTTTCCTTGCCACTGTCACCTTTGGCTTACTCTCTGGGGACTGTGGACCCGAGACTATGTAAAGCGCTTTGTGACAGTGCTTCGTGTTAAAAGCGCTATATAAATTGAACTGAATTGAATTGAATAACCACTGAGCCACCGTGCCTCCACTGAATAAATTCCTACATACAAACCATTACTTTTCTACCTACTAGCCACCCTTTAAGGGTATTATTCATAATCACGTTTTATTGCCACGCCCACACCAATGACACAAAACTACAGACATCTGATTTAAAAAAAGTGTTTAAAGCTTCCAAGACTTTGAAGTCAAAGAGGCTTCTGTGACAATGTGGAAACCTCAATAGAAGACCTTGGTGGTCCAGCTGAATAAGCTTTAACAGCCAACCCATCTTACATATTCATCTTTCCTTTTACTTACAGAATAGAGCCAAGATCAGAAAACCACTGTTGACAAATGATGGAGAGAAACACCCATTATCTGCAGACTAGATTACCGCAGTATTCTTATCAAGCTTTACCGATGGATTTCCCCACCAGTGTCTTCATCGGGTACATAAGGTAGATGCAAGAAATTGTACAGCTAAAATGACATTAGTGCTGTAAAGCAGAGAATATTACTTCACTTTATCACTAAAAGCCTTCAGACACACAAAAATGAAGCGAAGCACCACTCAATTTCTTTTAAGGAATCTGGGTGTGCAAGGTATGATTTCTTCAAATGCAATTTTTTGAATATTTGTGTTTTGGACCCTATATCGCTACAAAGCATTTTTTGAATTGTGTGTAAAAATCTGAGGGAAATAAAACGGATTTATCGAGCGATGACAGAGGCTACAATCAACACACGTGCGTGCGGTATCATCCTCTCATCAAAGCTATGTTCAGAAGGCTTTACTCCCTCCTTGCTCATCTCAGTTTGCTGTTACTTCCCATTTGACGGAAGACAGCAAATTCCAGGTAACCTGAACAAAGGTCTGTTTCTGCAATGACCTCCTGGCCTCAAGGCCTCATAGTCAGGAGGTGCATTTAGCACAATTAAGGCTGAGATTTTTCAAATGTTGCTCCTCCTTCAGCAGAGGATAAAGAAAACGGGAATGAACAGGCAATTAACCCACACTGAGCACAAGGCTAGAGGTCACACCAGCATTCCTACCGGTGGTCCAGGAAAAGGAACTTCCACTCCAAGCTGTGCCGGGAAGTGAACTCCTCATTGGGCTCCTCCACTGTGCACATCTCCTATTGGACCAGAGCATGAATCTCATTCCCTACCAAGCTGCGAGTAAACTAGTACTCTGCTGGATCTGAACCCAGCCCAACACAACACAACACAAATGATCACACATATACGCGTGTATGCTTCATACATTCGCGTCCTGTGTCAACACATGTAAAAACACACATACAAACACACGTACCTTGATAAACTGTGGTTTGGCTAGCCTCACAGTGGCAATGAAGCACACCCTGTCATCAAAGGCCGGCCGGAGGGACCGCTGAATCACGCCCTCTAGCCCATTCCGTGTAGAATTAGGCACTGCAGAGAAAAGCCTCCTTACTAAGACATCCTGCAGTTCTCTTTTTGCCCTGAAGAGGGCACCACTATGAGGCAGTTCATATACAGATGACATACTCCGAAAACTAAATCTGTCACCGTTTAAATACATCAGAAAAACATGGTGCTGCTCAAGCCTGACAGAGAGGCAGCAGGCGTATTAGACTGTCTGCTTCGACTGAACCTTTATGAGAGAAGGCAACTCACCGTTATTGAGAGACTTGAAGTTTCCTATGAATTTGACGTACTCGTAGACCGGAGGCTCCTTGGGGTCCATGGCCCCGCGGAGCATGTGACAGCAGAACTCCAGCTGGTTTTTCGCTGGAGAGATAGACACGAGCCGAGAGCGACTGAGCACACAGCAACATTACTGTCAAAACTGCTGCAGCGAAGCCCCCCCCCCCCAATGTAAAGAGCAGCTATAAACAGTAACGCACTGCAGTTCAGTAAGGTTTTCTGACCGGGGACAGATCTCATACAAGACTCACTTTTTAGATACTCTGGGGTGAGACTCTCACCCTCCAGGGTCTGCGTGGACAGCACTTTGTAGACCTCCGAGTGCTCGCCCAGAGGCAGGAAGTTCAACAGGTTCTGATCCACAAGATCACACTGAGGAAGAGGCATTGGGGGGGGGGGGGGGGGGGGGGGCGGCGGGGAGGCCACACCTTTTTTTTTTCCCACAGTCCCTTCGCCCGAAAAACACCAAA
>JAACJT020000001.1:16272402-16287550 GCA_009936485.2 Gymnarchus niloticus
TATTGGATGGCGTAGGGACAATTCTGTGGAGTGCAGGTTGTATGGAGATATGTTCTACACAACCGCTCTGACAGAAGTTCCCGATCCCAGTGTTGTTTGTGGAGACGGGGGCGGGGAAGCACTGAGTGGGTCAGATGTGAGCGACAGCCACAGAGGAAACCGGGGCTGTTAATGGCCAGAAGGGTGCCGCTTCAACGCTGTCTAAATTTAGCCCGCTCCATGACTCAGCAGCTAATAAAACATGGGCATGGCTGTGGACGCACGAGGTCCTCTATGGCTGCTCCAGGATCAGCGTGCCTGTTTAGGCATTACTTGACGTTTAGTGCTAGGGCGGGGAAGCGGAACTGATGCCGAATCAGCGTTGGCATGGGGACGAAGATGACCTTCAGTTCCGCCAAGTGACAAACTCATCGGCTGGATTTAAGGGTCTGAAAGACCGACGGAGCCTAAGCCACTGGGGTCTGGGTCTGAATATATTATGCTAAATTACAGAATGCTTCTAAAAAAATACTGAGCTGAACTCTTTTCCAACTTGGCCAAAAAAAAAAAAAAAAAAAAAAAAAAAAAAAAGGACTAAAGGTTAAATAATGGCATAAGGCAATCATGTACCGCTCTGTACGTGTACACATGTACTGTAGATTATCCATCCATCCACCCACAAGGGTGTTACCCAGTTAAGTAGCCGCTGCATTAAGGGTAATATTATTTGGTTAAGAGCAAACCATCAGGGTCAAGGAAAGATTTTGTTTCTCAGTCTCCATCCTCCTTGCACATCCATGTGTAAATGATGGTAAAAACCAGGGAGGGGGGATCAAGACACCATAGCTGGTCCACATTCAAATGTTTATGTTGCCTCTCAAATGCTGCCTTATTATTCAAGCAAAGCAAACATCAGGCATGGAGAAGATGGCCAAGAGAGGCAGGAACCACCGGGCTCCAGCTCCCTTAGGCCTGACATGAGCGAACACGGGTCTGAAGGCTCGGCGAGTCAGAACCATGAGTAGGGCGGCCCTGACTGTCATAAAGGCAGAAGCTAAACGTGCTCCGGTGAGGCCCACTTCCAGTCCCCTTTATGAAGGGTGGAAGTAACAATAATTCCTTCGTTTAAAAAAAAAAAAAAAAAGTTGAAAATTGTTGCAAAAAGAATGTTTGTGTGATTTAATCAAATGAGCCATGCGTTACCAAAGTAAATCGGACAAAAGGGTCGAGGTAACAAAAATTCTTGATAAAAAGAATAGTGATGAAAATTGAATTGAACCAAATTGGCATATTACCAAGTGAGTTTATACAATCAATTACAAAATGAACTGGCACATATATCCATCAACTAGGGCAATTTTTACTTCCATGTTAAAAGGCCAAATGTCAATCAGAAAGTTCCTCCCACTGACAATTAATCCATCTAGGCGTGACTGCTGCTGCTTAGCATTTTCACCCACTTGCATTTTGCTGCGATACATTGTTTCTCTGCTAATAGGCATTTAAAAAATGACTACACAGCTACTAATTTCACGTTTCTCTATCAATTTGGGTGTCATAGAGCATGATGGGAAACCAAACTTACCGGTCAATGCTGGAGGTCATTTTTTTTTTTTGTTTAACTCATTCAGGGTTGCAGTGGAACAAGAAGGCCCTTTAATCGTGAGGTAGACATTTGTAGATGTACCTAATCAAGAAAACAAAGAATGTTTGGCTGAACCTGTAACACAACAGGCCCTAAACACCCCAACTATACTGGCACAACTTGTTCGGCCCGTCAGGTGTGTACCTCAGATAAAGCCAGCCTGGTTTATGTTATCTGCCTAACTGGTTTGATAGCTGGGCAAATGATGAGTTATTCTGGATCACTCAAGTGCCACAGAGAAAAGAGCAACCAGCCAAGGGGGTCCAATGGTGCGAGGGAGGGGTGGGGTTACCGGGGACCTTCCAGGCGCTGTGATCTCCAACGGATCTTAGCATTCAGCTGCCTCATCACAGCCAATCAGCACACCTGCAGGGGAGACCGAAAATCTGAGCAGGCTGCAGACAAGGGGAAACCTCCACAGCAGTCATCACAATTCAAGCAACAACAATATGTGGCTGATGTACTACACTGCCTAGACTGAGAATTCATCAGCCAAGCAGAGCCGCCAACTACCTCTATTCTCCATTCATCTGACTGTCTATGTGTGCCCCAAACCAGAAGGATGTGGGCATTTCACATATTATGATCCATCTTCCATGACAGCTTTTCCAGTGCAAGGTCACGGTGATCCTGGATCCCAAGAAAATCAAGGCATAAGACAGGAGACACACTGGATGGGATGCCAGTGCATCTCCAGGCGTATGCACAAATGCACACACAGTAAGTCCTATGGGAAGAAGCCTACACAAACACTGCACACAGGGAGGCTGAGCAGGAATCAAACCCAGAATGCTGCCCACTCGGTTGCAGTCTGTTCATTTCATGTAAAAATGTCTGAATCTGGTAAGAAGCTCTCCAATCATGGGCTCCACACAATCCTAACAGCTGTACCTATAAAATAAAGGCTCTGTTCTACAGCAGGATGGTTCCTGCTGTTGAACCCACTGGACAAGGAGAATTATTTACAAGGTTTTATAAGATACAACAAGGAAATGCTAAAATCCCAATTTTGTAAGAGCATAAACTGCTTCTATGGCTGAACCCACAAAAGTACAAACAAAACAGCTATTAAACTGGCAGAGATTTAAGACAAAAATCATGTTGTGTTCATACTTGATCAAAATAATAGTGTATTCCACAGTGTGAAAGTTAAAGCAGAAAGCAAACTGTTCTGAATTTCAGAAGTAATTTTCATGACAGCAACATGCAATCTAAAACTGGTGCCTCCTAATGTTCACATTCCCACCTCTTGTCCCTCTGAGCCAGTGTTCAGCCATTCTTCTGGAATTCAGAAGCCGTTATGCATGCTATGTTACATTCAAAATAAAGTATTCTGACACAAAGGAGATCAGTCACTTACAGTAAATGGAAAAATAAACCAAAAGAAAAGCACACAGTTTCTGGTTGTAAAATCCTTTTAAAAGGTTAAGAATGGGAGACTTCACAATCACCACTCAGCTTCTATTGGAAACACTGTTTTGGGGACAGCTGTAATCATTTCCGAGAAATCCCACAGATAAACAGTGTCACAGAAAGGACGCACGCACACGCACACACACACACACTAAGACTATTTTAATCCTTCAAAATTTTGTGCACAGTAAAACCGTCCGTTTGGGCTGAATGCCACAACAAATTGCTGCCTGACACACAAGCTTGCTAGCTTGTCTGAGGCGGATGTCAGGTTTAATCCCACTGGCAGTTATGGAAGGCAGCCAGAGTTGCTGCTGACCGCACCCACATCGAACACAGCCTGGCTTTCATCACAGAACATCTGCGTGCCAAGTGTGCATGCGTGTGAAAGTTTCCTGCACCTTGGATGCCACAGAGACCGGGAATACAGGATGGGATGGCTATAAGGGCTATGAGTGTGACAGCAAAGATTTCCAGGCCAGAGAAAGACCCGAGACAGTAGTGTGGCAGTGTCATCGCAATTTGTCAGGCGAACTACAGAGACAACACCCTCTGTGTGTGGGAGGGACAAGAAAAAGCAGAGAGAGAGTGCGTGTGAGAAAGGCTGGCTCCCTCCTCCAAAGCAGCGGCGGTCCTGCTGGTTGTGTAAGCCTGACGTCGCTGGCCGCCCCAGTGACCCGTTGACCCAGTGACCCACTTTCGCCCGCTGCTCCTCCCCAGAAAGCAGGTGTGTGTTTCACCACACAGCCACTGCGGTGCAGGTCATGCTACATCCAGCCGCTCTACACACCACTAACGCCTGCACAGCACTACACCCGATATCACCTCACTGTGCCCTACTACACCCCTAAAGAGCCCCTGAAGCCCCACTAAACCTTTGTCTAAGCACCAGTCTCCACTGATAGTGTGTATCACGCTCTTGAATCCCACTATCCACCCACACCCTGCTACACCTGTGCCAGTAAGCTTTAAAAAGGATAACAAAATTTTCAGATGACCTCTATTAAAGCATGACACCCACCCCCCCGCCACCTCACACATGCACACAGTGAAAGGCTGCCATTAACATCCAGGAGAGAAGCTCTTTAAAATGTAGGTCAGCAGAGCACTAAGCCATGACTCACTATGTGAAGCTACCAAGGAGCTAATTACACATGCATGCTTATGTGCACACGCACGCCTCTAACTACGTGAGCACACAACTCAAAGGTCAAGTGTAGCTGTGGAAGAGGAAGCCACACACATACCTCCTATGTATAACCAGGTACTGAGCAGTGTAACAAGATTGTACATCTGCAGAGTTATGTTGTGAAGGTGTGAGACGGTAGAGAGATAGAGTGAGTGTGTGGGGGGATTCCGTTTACCACCAGGAAACATTCCTCAAACTCCAAGTGAGAGAGTGAGTGAGAGAGATGGACAGTCTGAATACAGCAGCAGAACATCAACAAGCTAGCAGGTCTGCAATGGTTCACAATATACACCCATAAAGGCAATAATATTACATGCAGACGACCTGGTTCTGCTGTGTCAGACAGAACAACACTGACCAACTATTCTGTCAGAGCTGATCACTGACTTAAGATCACACCATAGCCATGCTCCTCAAGAGAAAGCCAGTCAGCTACAGGAATCTGTATAGTGATTACAGCTTCTCTACTTAACAAGGCTGTAAATACAGTAAGAAACAAAACACAAACCACATCCTTTGTAAAGGCACACACTTTGAAACGTCAATAATGTGTTCAGAGCCAAATTGAGGTTGGGGTTATATATTAGACAACCACAAAAAGATTTGTTCTGATTTGTGAATTGGGCCATCTCTCCCACATCGCAATCAAATGAAAAACACTACATACCACAATCACTTAAACCAGGCTGAATTTTTACCAAAACAAGGTTCTAAAAATCTAATCAGATTCTCTGCAAGACCAAGGGATTAAAACAAGAGCTTACTACATTCAGTTTGAAGAAAAAAAAAAAAAAAAACTAGCATACAGACATGAGCTCTCTCAAAATGTATCACGTTCTTGGTAAGCAGCTATCATTTTTCTCGCTAACAGAGTCTCTGAGAGGAGTGGGGAGGGAGAGAACAGACGCCAATCACACTTAAGATGCAAACGGAACGTCCCACGCGGCAGCACGGAGCATCAGAGGTTAAAAGCTGACAGCCTGATGCTGCGCATGCGCTCTCCGTCTCTCACGCTCGCTCTCCCAGATAGGAGGAAGTAGGTCAAAAGTAGGTCACTGGGACGGAAGGAACAGGCTGGGCAGCCTGCAGGCAAAGCCACGCTGCCAGCTGCACTCAGACTCGCCCTCTATGCTTCATGCACAGACAGGATTTTTTTCTAACTACAAATTACATCTGCATATGAGACATCATTAAAACTCGTATTTTAACATCAATTTAGAGAAATGTTTTTAGAAGCCATTCTCCATTTTCCACATTTCTGCAAGATATTTGAACTACATGGACAAGTTCGCCGCTGTCAATCTCCATTAGAACAAACTCCACATCCAAAGATCAGGGTGCTTTTTTTTTTGCTGAGTCAAAACCCTGCAAGTAGTCTGTGCTTTTGTTGTGGTATTGATTACATTGCTGTTAGAGGTTTTAAAAAAAAAAAATTGCAGCCTTGCATCAATTCAGTTGAGTATTCAAGAAATATCAAGAGGCAAACAGTTTGCCATAAAGCACACAAGAAACAAACCCTAAGAGGAAGGCTTAAACCAAAAGCTGCTGGCTTAAGTTCATTATCCACTACTTTGTCTTCTCGTGAGCACCGTTGTCAATCTGGAACAATAGCAACAAATGGAACTTCATGAGTGTGTGCGAGCTGTCATTCTCTCTAGCTGATGCCAGGCAGGGCTGCGCCAACTGGGTCAGTGGCCCAGACTGCGGTTCTGGAGTCAAACAGAAATGAGCCAACAGAACAGCATTTTGGTTCATCTTTGCTCTGCCAAAATGAGGCTGGTGACTGAACCAGACCCTCCATTCTTAAACACTGCTCGAGGCCATGTGTGGGAGCTCTGGCATCTATGAAGCCTGTCTTTACATGCTTCTCATGGGTTCTGAACAACTGCATCACTGGGTCATAGAGACAAACCCCATCCTTAAACTGGCATTAAACAACTACAACAGAATGTCAATTAAACAAAAACTTACTGCGACCAAGGTCGTTTGGGTAATCGAATAGTTGGGATATTCAAACAAACATGAGAATTCCCAGTTTACACAGGAAAAGAAAAGACTGAGGGAAAGCTAACTGCCACCTCTCACCATTCCCTTGCACTCACAACGGTACAACAGACAGTGATGCTTCAAGATCACAGATGACAGTCCTGAGTCTACACAAGACCTAAAACCAACATTTGACTAACTCCTGTAGCTACACATTAAGACTATTTCTGTGTTACATTGTATCTGACTTTTAATAATCAGAAACAAACGCAGTAGGAGTACTACTTCAATATAACAACCAGTGCACTATAAGTAGATGCTGTAATACCACTCATCAGCAGGCATGCCAGATCCTTGACAGGCAATATACAGGTTGCTTTATGACCAAACATCACCCTTGAGTTTCCTCATATTCATTTGTGACATCCCATCCACCTTTGCCTCCTTACCAAATCATTTTCAAAAGATACCCCCCCCTCTATACAGTCCTGGGGTGCCTCGCTTCCCATCAGATGTGCCTCTGACAACACGTCACCAATAAAACTACATGATGCGACACGATCCTCCTTAAAAGGAATTATGACGAGCAAAATTAAGAAACAAAGCAGATTAAGAGTCCGGCTTGGTAAGTTTCCCCATTCTTTGATTAAAACACACCAGAGTGTGGCTGCAGCCCAGCACCCAGCTGGCTGCTCATTACAGCATCGCCCAAGAAAACCAGTGACTGGACTTTTTATTACCAGCAGCAACATTTGTTTCATAGGCAATGCAAACAGCTTCAGAAAAACTACTTCAAAGGAGCCAACACAGTCTTGTAGAGTACACTAACAATCAGCCAAATGAACTCAAACACAAACAGACACACCTGATGAAACATGCTGTTCCCAGACATCAAGCTTCTAATCAAACAGTATGTTATAGGAATTTACCTTTGCCTTTTTGCCTAAACAGGTACATACACAGTTCTTTTGCAAAATGTTTTGCTGGCTTAACTAATAATTATTCTTTAAATAACTTTGAGAAAGCTGAAAGACGGTTATTTGCTAAGGCTACCTTGCACATTAAATTGAACATACAATAGCCCAGAATGAAACAGCTCTATTGAACAAGCGGGAAATATCATTTAGCATGTGAAAAAGGGTTGGACTCAGCTTAGCCTGGACAAAGCCGTTGGCAAAGTTCACATTCACATCAAACGTGAAAGCAATACACACATAGGTATGACAAGACTAGGGGTTGAGGAGAACATTGACATGGTATGAAAATTCACTTTAACTCTCCTTTTATGACTGCTAAAAAGTTTTTGTTGATTTAAATACTGAATGATTAATGCAAGTTAAATAAACCCAGATAAATCTGTGCTGCAATTAGATTTCAATGAATCAGATTCTGAATATTTTAATAGGAGAAACCAAACCAGGCCAGTTAATTCTCCATTCACACTTACATGTGTTACTCAGCTTATCTGGTGTAACAACCACCACATCCTCCGATAACACTCAATATGTTCAAATTCCTTCAGTCAACTGCTAATAAGGGCTAAGAACTCAGATGGAACAAAAACCTGCTCACCTTTCGGCTCATCACATACCAAGGCAGGTCATTACCAATCACTCGCTACAGCACAACTAACATCGTGGAAACTGGTGACGTAGAACAACGTGGCGCAGTGCGTTGATTTCGGCTCCATTACAGCAGATGACGCAACAAGACCGGCACCTATATGCTGAAATTAATCTGAGCTCTACCCGATCGTGGTGGAGACCATCTGGTCTATTAGACGAAGCCATTTCAACATCAACTCAGGTCCGTACTACATGGGCTATGGAGAAGATGAGGCTGACGAGGAAATGGGAAAGTTCAACCAAACCCTGGCACTCTATGGCAAAGATCAAAACAGGTTACAGGGACAATCCTCCTGACCACAGCAAAGACTCAAACAATAGAGCTAAGACATCAGGATCCCAGGAAGCCAAAGAGGCACACAGACAGGCTCTGTGCTTACCCTTCTCAGCAAATTTCAGGCCTAGGGAAACCACTGTCATTTGCAGTATAAAGACGTTCAAAGCTATTCCACCTAGGGAAAAGCAGAGGAGCGAATGAATTAGCCATTTCATTCATAGAAGCCTCCCAGGAGAGTCCTGTCATTAAGAACTTTCTACAACAGCACTCATCCACCAGGGTCACTGAGACTGCTGGAAGAGTCCATAGCGCTATGGGAGGCGGTCTAGGTGAGTGCTGCGAAGTGGTCAGCACTTGGACAGACCTTGACTGGTTTTGAATTTAATGTATCTCACCTTCAATAACACACACATACAAATTACAGCATGACACGGTAGTTTATTGATCACAGACACTGAAGGTTTAAGAACTCCAACCCATTCCCAATCCCCAGTGTTTTTATTTTCACATCCAGTGGAGGATCACATCTGAGAGAACAGTTTCTCGCAAGACTGACACCCAGCAACATTTGCCTTTACCTTCTCACCTAAGCCCAGTCTCACTAGCTAACTATCACTACTAGCCAGCCTTGGTACAAGTCAGCTCTCATTCTCTGCTACCCACTGAACCTTAGGACCTCCCACATACCATCTCTTACACACACATTTCAAAAAAGCCCTCTGATGTTCCTAACATCATACTCATCCCCAAAAGGTGGAATCAGGTGGATGGTTAAAATATTAGGAATATCTTGCCCAACACTGGGGGAAGTACATTTAAAGAACTGTCCCAAATGTTTAACTACGAAACATGCTTTTCAGGTCTCACAATCAACTTCTATGGTGTTCAGACAGACTTCAGGTGTGACTCACATGATCCAAAAAACAAACAAAAAGAAAACCCCATTACAAAAGAATACGACACTCCTGACAGGAATCAAATGGAATCCCTTTCACCCTCCTTCCTTTGACCATCCCACCAGAGGCCACACCCCTTCCCCCTGCACAGCCAATCACTTCACTGTGTGGTTACATTAATATGGTCTACATTAAGACCCAGTCCACAAAAAGATGCTGGTATTCAAAGTCCTGCATCTTAACCCACTTAGCCTTTATACATTAGTCCTTTTATTTGAAACTATGCTTTATAAACACCCTGCTTTCAGATTAAAATTGCGAGGCTGCTAGACTTGGAACACCAAATGTTTGATCAAGGCCAAGCTCTTAACAATTATGTTCTGCTGCTAGCGAATCATTCAGTGGTTCTGGAAATTGTAAAAGCAGCAGCACTCTATTTGAAAACAGCTGCTCCCATAGGAATGACATTTCTCTGGATGGCCTTTCTCCTTTGTGGCTGTGTGTGTATGCATGCACTCAGCACACCAGTTAGGCAAGTATTAGATGCGAAAGGTCCTATTGCTTTCAGCTCAACGTACCCAAAAGCTTCAAGCAAAATGTAACCCCTAAAGCAAAAAAAAAAAACCAATACCAAAATGCCACCATCATTCCAGAAAAGATTCTGCTTCTTGCAAATGGTGTCTGGGTATGTCACTCGCGACCGGAGGGCAGGGTCGACTCAACCTGAAGCAGACATGCTTCAGTGCACAAAATGAATAAATCAAACTGAAAAGTATTCACATCATCTGCACCAACTCGCCAATCAATGTCAGCTCAGGTAACTAAGTCTCAAATATTCAACACAGCTGAAAGTGATCCTTTCACACGAATATACATAAAGTCAAATTGCAGAAAACCTACTGGCACACTTTGCTGGAGACACAAGAATTGTAATCTGAAAGAATAAAAGGGTCCCAGGTGGAAACATCTGATTCCTAAGTTCCAAATAAACTGAATCCTTCTGTATTTTAACGCAGTAAATCAAGTTAAATGAATTGTTTCCTCTTATTTAGTGGAATGTTTGCAAACTAAGATTAATACAAGTTCTTTGACTTTTCCCCGCCGATTGTGCAGTCTGTACATTCTGGCTCAATATTTTGGTTTGTCATCGCATGTTCCCTTAATTCTCTGTGTATTCCAGCAGATTTCCCGTATTCAATGACATAAGCCCCGCTCCGTACATGACTGGTTGAATGTTACATTACATCTATTAATAGCAAAAGCAACCATACAACTTCAGGCATCACATAAGTAGCATTTGCACTGCAGCAAATATTCCGTTAAATGTATTTGTCATACATATGTCTGGGTTGAGGTGAAGGTAACCTTGGGCCTTCCCAGTACTAAAAAGCCTGCCATCATACACTCATGAATGTCCTAGACAAATGAATTCCCAAACCTCACACATAATTTACATACTTCCTTTCCAGGACTTCTTGGATACATGTAGACACACATATTCACTGGCCACTTCATTAGGTACACCTTGCTAGTAGCGGGTTGCACTCCCTCTGACCTTCAGAAGTGCCTTAATTCTTTGTGGCATACATTCAACAAGGTGCTTGAAACATTCCTCGGAGATTCTGGTCCACACTGATATGACAGCATCACAAAGTTGCTGCAGATTTGCCGGCTGCACCTTCATGATGCGAATCCCCCATTCCACCAAACCCCAAAGATGCTCTGTTGGGTTGAGATCTGCTGACTGTGGAGGCCATTTGGGTATAGTGAACTCATTGTCATGTTCAATAAACCAGTCTGAGGTGATATGAGCCTTGTGATATGGCACATTATCCTGCTGGAAGTAGCCATTAGAAGACAGGTACACTGTGGTCATAAAGGGATGGACATGGTCAGTAACAATACTGAGGTAAGCTGTGGCATTTAAACAATGCTCAACTGGTACTGAGGTGCCTAAAGTGTGCCAAGAAAATATCTCCCACACCGTTACACTACCACCAACCTGAACTGTTGACACAAGCCAGGATGAGTCCAAGCTTTCATGTTGTTTACACCAAATTTTGAATCTACCATCTGAATTTTGCAGCAGATATTGAAACTCATGAGACCAGGCAACATTTTTATTGTCCAATTCTGGTGTCCACCGCAGCCTCAGTTTCCTGTTCTTAGCTGACAGGAATGGCACCCAGTGTGGTCTTCTGCTGCTGCAGCTCATTTTAAGGTTTTATGAGTTGGGCATTCAGAGAATCTACTGCATACCTTGGTTGTATCGTGTGTTTATTTGAGTTACCGTTGTCATTCTATCAGCTGAGATCAGTCTAGCCATTCTTTTCTGACCTATGCCATCAACAAGGCATTTGTACCCAGACAACCATGGCTCATTGGATATTTTTTTCTTTTTTGAAAAAGTCTCTGTAAACTGTAGAGATGGTTGAGTGAAAATCCCAGTAGATCAGCGTTTACTGAAACACTGAAACCAGCCTGTCTAGCACCAACAACCGTGCCATGTTTAAAGTCACTTAAAATCACCTTTCTTTCCCATCCTGATGCTTGGTTTGAACTTTAGCATATCCTCAAGTGTCAAGACTATGTCGATATGCCTAAACGCATTGAGTTTCTGCCACATAATTGGTTGATTAACTATTAGCTTTAACAAGCAGCGGAACAGGTGTACCTAATGAAGCAGCCAGCAAGTGTATATTCTACAACTCTGAACTCTACTGTACCCTCATAGCAGATCAGATTCAATCAGTGCATCGTAATGAAATCCTAGACAAAAATTGACAGAAGAAACCTATTTGGAATTTGTGGTTTAGTAGTCTCTTGTTGTTAAACGTGTTGCCATGCTAACCTGAAAACCACCTTGTCCAATAACACAACAAATTAATGTTAAGATTACACAAAATGTACACAAAACACCACTTGAGATAGGTCTATTTTAGAGAGGAGGAGACTGGTTTGGGACAGACATCAAGCCTCAACAATCTGCAGTACTCCTTACGACTTTTTCTCCATCTGTTTTATTTGACTGCCTCTCAAGTGCTGTTGTCCATCAGAACAAACAAGAGGAAACCCTAGAGTGGCTGACCCTTCTATACTGCTGGGCTCAGCAGGCAGTCAGGTAAGCTTAAAAGGTTAGAAGCTGCTGTGTGGGCCCCACAGATCCACAACGAGGCAGAGACCCCGGTACACCTCCACCCTCTGACCCGGCCTGAAAGATCCTTAAAGATGACCTGTGAAAAAACCCCAAGACTAATGAATGCGAAGAAGCACACAGATCTGGACAGTAACCCCTTAATCCTAACCCGGCATACACAACCCTTAAAACAATTGGCACGCCAACTGCGGACAACCATTAAGGGCCTGAAAAGTGCTTCAAGAGAAAGATGATAAACAACCACCTGTGTGAGGGAACTTCATCCTGCTTCTCTGACAAGTCAAGCTGCTGCACCAAGCTTCCCGACAAGATAATGTACATTCACGTCCCTTGGGGAAGGCTTATAAACCTGCATACCTCCCACGGGCACACGACTGTACCAAAAAGGTGAAATGCAGGCTATAAAAATCTAGTGTGCCAAGTAAAGACTTTCACCTCTAATTCAATACACACCTTCAGGTGATATCCATGGGCTAAATGCCAGCATGTGTGGTCTTTAACACTAGCTATTGGCAAGCTTTGCTTACAGAATTCCTAGCCTGACACAAGACGAACCAACGTGGGTATCAGCCGCAGACAACCATGGATTAAATAACAACAGCACATGTAGCAGTAGAAAGGCCATGCTCGACCACATGAGTGCCAAAGCTAACGGAGAGCTGCCTTTCCTTCCAAACTCTCTGACCGGGTCACAGTCAGGCCAGTCGGAGACATCACTCAGTAGCTGGCACACTGTAGTGCTCCTCTTGATTCGTTTCAAGCCGGTAACTCGTTTCAGCCCAACACACTCCTACAGGAGCACAAACGGGGCCGTCCTGAGCCAGCTCAAAAAAGAGGCTACATTATCCAACGCAAAAAGGCAGTTTACACAAAGTAAACCAGTCCAAGGTGATGTTTACGCTAACTGTTCCATGTGGCCCAAATCCCATTTTATGGCTGATCTACCAAAAAGTATTTCAGTTAGAGTCTACAACCACCGTGGAAAATGCATGCATTAGGTTTCTTTTGACCCAAGTGATTTTTCTTATTTATGTCTTTGCCCCCACCTTATGTCACATGATCTGACAAAGGTGATGCCAGATATCCGAGTTACCAAAAATGGGTCACATGAACAGTGTGTCAGAAGGATGAGGTGGTAAACAAAAATCAGAGTTCATATGAATTCCTCACAGTGTGAATTCAGCCTTTAATCCCACTTTCACATTCAGGCAGGAAATTAAACTTCAATGGCAGCCAGATGAAGAAAAGTAGCGTTCCTCTCACACTGCTCAGACAGTGTGCTGCCCAGTATCACCAGGGGTGTGGTAGTTAAGGCCACACAACTTCTGTTGGAAGTGCTTTGTGTTAGATAAAAGCAGCAAATAATCACACTCAATAACAACAAGTGTAGGCAGCCTGCAATATTCAGGAACGTCTAAATTTCCAACAAGCCAGTTCTGCAGCATTGCAGGAAGGAGCACAAAGAAGTTTAAGAGACTGGAGACAAGCTGAAGAGGTCTGCAAAGACGACAGATGCAGGTTATGATGTCAAGAAACAGCGAGAAAAAAAAAAAATCAATGAGGCTGATATGGGGGAAATGCACTCCTAAGCCTAAGAATAACTGGTCCAAGTCGACCCTCCTCTCAAACCGCACCGGCCCACTCAACGCTGCGTTCTTACTCAAATCCGAACCATCCCCAGATTTGATACGCATTTAACATGCCTGAGGAATACTTAGACCCGGGATACTCCTGACAAGACGTCAAGCATGAAATACTAAGGGACGAAAAACATCGCCTTCACAAGCATTACCGATTCACATAACAATAATAGATCATGTATTTGATGACCGCAAAGTGGTAAAACTCAAGAATTTCTTCGATCAAATTATTGAAGAGGTTTGGCTGACTTGGGGTAACCAAATATAAGAAGGTCCGCAGATTAAGTAGTACCATTTTTAAACCGGAGAAGCACAAAGTGCCGAGGTAGTCAGCCATGTCTCCTAATGAACAGCATACATGTGGTCACAGGAGCCCGGACTCTGGTTCACATGCCAATTTAAAAGGACGTTTGGCCGCTTCCCAGGACAGGGTCCACACTACAGGGCACGGCCGCAGCCACAGGTGGCTCTTACAGCACCTGTCAAGTGTCCACAGCAAATGCGAATGACCAAGTATGAACGGGCTTCATTTGGCTTGTTAATAATTATAGTTATTCATTTTTATTTAAAAAAAGGTACCAATAATAACAGCAATTCTATCAACTGAGACCGAAGAGAATCTCTCAGCTTGTGCTGTGTAAAATACACCCACAGACAACGGCATATTACAGTATATTTTATATACTGCGGACAGCCGCAGCGAAGCAGCCCACCGACCCCAGCGATAAGTGGACCCCAACCGGCTTTAACATGGCAGGGGACGCCGTGGCAGCCGCACCAGCTTGTGCACTGGGGGACTTTTCTGTGAGTGTCGGGGACACGGCCGCCGTCGCCAGGACCCGTGGCAGACCTTCAGCTTGAGGAAACTGCACATCCCGCCGGCCCCCCTCCCCTTCCCAGGCGAGCGCAAATGTGGGTCAGCAGGCCTACGGCTCCCCCCACCACCAAAAAGGAGCAACATTTCACGGGATATCTTTCTACAGCAACTGCGTCCTTGTCAAAAATAATAATATTAAAATTAAAGGCTGCGTGTTCCATGCCGGGTCTCCGTCTTTTTGAAAAGTAAACATAAAAAAAGAGCCGGCTGGGCCGCTCGAGGCTCTCGCCTTACCTCCACCGTTTCTCCTTCGCCCTGTTTTGATGTCGACGGCCGCGCTCAAGCAGAGTCGGAGTGAGAAAAACAGCCGGGCCTGCCTGCCTCCTGCGCACATGCGCAGTAACGTCGGCCGCGCACTCCGCCAGTGTGTGTGTGTGTGTGTGTGTGTGTGTGTGTGTGTGTGTGTGGGTGTGTGGGGGGGGGGGGGGGGGGGGGGGGGGCGGCGGCCACACCCCTCAAGGGTC
>JAACJT020000001.1:16287560-16307129 GCA_009936485.2 Gymnarchus niloticus
GCGGGCGGGCGCGGGCGCGGGGGGGTGGTGTGGGGGTGGGTTGGGTGGGGGGGTGGGGGGGGGGGGGGGGGGGGGGGGGGGGGGGGGGGGGGGGGGGTGGACGCTACGTCAACTCCATTTCAGTTTCTCTGACCTATACATGGAAAAAAGTGCCCACTTTACATGAATTGGCATTTTTTCTAGGATTTATAAATTGCATTATGTTACAGATTTCGTTCTAAATGGCTGTTTTCTATTATTTGTATTGTCCATATAAATTCGCACATAATTATATATGTCAAATTTGAAATGTTTAGAAATGGAATAAATAAATAGAATACGGGTTACTAAAATACCCAGACTATTATAAATTGATGACCACGTTGAAGTGGATTCCTATTTCTTTATTTTTTAAAAGGTACATAATTTTTATTAAAATATATGCAATATTTGAGATTGATGCATATGTTGCTCACTCTCTTGGCAAAACGCCAATCAGGTCAAATGCACACGTCTACCGAACTTGATGAATGAGCCCGCCAGAGAAGAGGAGGAATCACAGCAGTTTTCCATCCGGTTTGTCCAATCAGAGACATGCGCTTGTGCACGATCAATTGGGTTTTTCTAATAACAATACATTACATATATCTGTATTTCTTATATGATTTCAATATATATGACTAACTGAGAGAGAGCTGTTTTGGTTGCTTCAGAGAGACTGATTTGAGTATTAAATATCGTTTCATAATGATACTAAGTTGCATTCGGGTTTTGAAAATAGTTTACTACTTACGTAATTATTCGGCATTAAGGAGAATTTCCTATTGTTAATGGAACTTTTGATTATAGAATTATTGATTTAAGTAGTTAAGGGAATACATTAAAGTCTTTTGCAATTGATATACTTGGTATGATGCTTAGCAAAACGTACATTACGTACCTATTCACGTTAGTTATTTTATGCTCTGCAAGGACATTTGTTTTTCAAGCAACAAAAAACTTAGAAACGCAAAACTATTAAACAATTTCTGTGTGCCGCAAGGTAAGCATAATGACCCAGGCCAAAACCCAACGTTAAAAATTCCCAATCTAGCGATCGTGAAGGAAAACATTTTAGAATTATGAAGCATTTTATCAGATTGAAAATCTCAAATCAACTCCTAAATTTGTTAGCTTTTTGTAAAGTTATGTCCAGATGTAATAACTTAAAGTTTCAAATTAAGTGTGTAGGGTTTAGCTTTTGAAATTTGCATGACGTGCAACTCCTGTTATAGGCCTACAACGTGTTTTTCTTCTGTGAACAAAATCAAGTAACAAACACATTAAAAATACTAAAAGCTGACACTATATTTGCAGTCATAATGTTAGGTTCATTCAAGTCAAAACTGCAGCCAACAATTACAAGTCGAAGCAGTTGCCCTCCCCGGTTTTCAACTAATGATGGAACAAATGAGGCTTGGAAATACTTGGTGGGTGGGAGTATCCCGAACGACCAATCAATGCTGGCGATTCTTTCACCCCCCCCACCACCACGCGTTTCAAAGCCTCATTCGTACCATCACCGATTTCAGTCTCTTACGATCAACTTTTTATCATCTACAGCAGTATTTCCCCACCAGGGATATACGTACCCCCGGGTATACGTGGAAACATTGTACAATATAATTTCTAAATGCCATGTCAATGAATCAAACTATTTTCTAATACGCGCGTTATAAAATGTCCCAATAGCGCCCTCTATTGTTCACCCTTGGAGAGAAAAGTTTTTGTTGAGACTGGATCATAGAGATGCAGATAAGGTTCAGTAGTATTTTTTAATGGCTGTGTTTTATAAAGTTTATCAGCTACCCTGTTAAACATATGTCTCTTCCTCTCAGAAGTCGAAGCTCAGTGACCACTGCCCTTTTTCTTTGCCGACGTAATTTGTCCGGGTTTGGCATAAACTAAGTGACAACTTAGGGTGGCGCAAACAACCTGCCCCCCAAAACAGAGACTCGTGATTGCAGCAAAATACTGTAAATAGCGTGCAGACAAAAAAAAAGTTGCTACTGTGCAGCTAAGCATTTGAACGCCTAAGACGTGTTATGCATGTGATGTAAAGCGTGGTGTAATTGCTGGCCCGAGTGTCTAGATTTTACAGAAAATGATGTGATGAACAAAAAACCGAAAGTGGTTTTAGAAACAAAAGTTGGACATAATCAGGCCAATACTGGGGTACCCAATAAAGTGGCCACTGATGGGCTGCATTCAACTTATTACGGCTTCCATTTGCAGCTGTCTTTGTAGTTGCTATTTATTTTAGTGTTGAAATCCGTCGTAAAGAAACGTATGTTATTTTTGTCCACCTTCAATTGGGACATATATAGGCACCAGTATATTACTTCTGTCGACGTCGTATGAATCGTTGCAAACAGGTATACATACAGTAATATTAGCAGAACTTGGCCACTCATAAAATCTTTTACAGTTTTCAGTGTTTCTTCTTTTTGGACCATATATTTCTGTGCTAAAGAACTGCTTCCGGAAATGGTGGAAAACCCAGCCGCACTTCCACAGCTGGCAAGCCTGTCCTCCTGGAGAAGCATCTCCCCTGAGCACAGCCAGCCACTCCAGAAAAGCTGCAGGTGAAGCAGCAGCAGTAGTATAGAGGATCTCTACAGTGCACTCCGAGCACGTCTGTCCTCCAGTGGTCACAGGCTTGTATTGCAAGGGAGAACCAACCAGGCTTGAACTAAGCGTCTAACGTGACGAGGAAAAGGAGGGGAAAGAAATGAAAAGATCAGGTTTTGTATATCTTGTTTCCAGCTTACTTTTTTAACATTTGGGTTTCTGCGGTCTACAATGCAAAGCCCCCCATTTTCAGTGTGAGGAATTAGTTATTTACTTGACAGGAAAGAAGTGAGAAAAACCACAACAACAGTACGCAGGGAAAGATAGAGAAACTGACCTGTGACCAAAGGTTTGGGAGACCAAAACTGGTGAACGACCACTAAAGGGTTTAATGGGTGGCATTCTGATACACTGCCACACACCGACTGGTCTGATTTGACAATCAAACCGGTGTAGTTATTTATGTAATATTTTCCTGTGGGTGTTGAAACGTAATTTCTCCCATTGCTAGAAGACATATTCCTCAAATCAATAAATCAATCCTCCATCCATCCTCTAATCACTTGTCCTGCTCAGGGTAAATGTTTAACGATGTGAATATTTGCTAAGTTAATATAAATTTAGAAATGCATCCATAAAACCTTTTGATGAGGGCAATACCCAAGTAGGACTGGCTGGGTAAGCTCTATACCAGTCATCCAATTCCAGGTTGGCAAGACACCGAGGATCATGTTGGGGGAGTGGACTCACTCTCATGGTGTTCTCAGACAAGACAGCCTCGGTCTCTGCATTTCTGCCAAGGGTAAACAGGCCTCCAGGTGAGGGTTCTGCCGAGGCAGCAGCCATAGCCTGCATGTCCTAATTATCTCTGCATTTCCGATGCTGCATTTCTGCAGAGCCGGATGAGAAGCTGGAGAGGCCGGTTTAAAAAAAGCCAGCAGCAAACTGGGACAGCGCTTTAATTGAAGTCTGACCTCTTTTCCTTTTTGCAAATGCAGTCCCCCTACTCTACTCACTTCCTTCCTGCTCAGGTGTGGAGCTGGCTGTGAAACTGCCATCCGCTTGCTATACACGTCTCACTCCCTTATTGCAGGGTTGCCACTAGGGCAAGGGTCCCGCCTACATGAAGCGCTCCAGGACCATCCGCGTCTTCCGGAAGCCCAGCTTTTCCAAGAAGAAGGACAAGGACTTGAAGATGAAAGAGAAGATCAGGGAGGACAAGGAGCCCAGGGAGCTCCAGGCTACAGACGTGGTCAAGCAGTGGAAAGAGAGGAAGAAACAGAAAAAGAAGCTAGGTGTTCAGCCGGAGGCTCAGGCTGCGTCCGCGGGTGCTCCCACGCCAGGGCCCATCTTTGGGGTCCCGCTGGCCGAGGCAGTCAAAAGGACAGCGCTCTGCGATGGCATCCAATTGCCAGCCATCTTCAGGGAGTGTGTGGACTACATTGAGAGCTATGGCATGTGTGAGGGCATTTACCGCATCTCAGGTAAGTCCTGGAAGTCGAAGGCAGCGTGCATTTCAGCATGAACACGGTTACAGGGAGTCTGGAGCCTCTCCCAGCATGCCCAGGGAATGAAATAGGGAGCCAGTCCATCACAGGGCACACACATAAGTAATTTAGGGTTAATAACTTAGTGTGTTTTTTTGGACCGTGGAAGGAAACTTCTGGAAACGCCACATACTCCTGGGAGGTAGGGATCAACCCCACAACTTTGAGGGTGTGAAGCCTTTGCACTAAGTTGAAATGTAAATTTTAATCAAAGCATATGTTGGGTGGAAACATTGAGGTCCATTGTGGTAATCATACTAATAATTCTACACTGCTGGACACAATTTCATAAGAAACAACATGCACCGCAGTACAGTGCTGTAACCCCTATCCTCGCCCTGAATGTGCTCATAGGGGTGAAGTCTAAGGTGGAGGAGCTGAAAGCCGCATATGACCGGGGGACATGTTCTCACCTGAGGGAGCAGGACCCCCACACCGTGGCCAGCCTGCTGAAGCAGTATCTGCGCGAGCTTCCCGAGCACCTCCTGGGACAGGAGCTGGCGCCACGGTTCGAGGAAGCGTGCGACTGCAGCCACGGGTCTGAGACGCTGCTCCAGTTCCAGCGGCTCCTAGGCCTGCTGGACCCCACCCAACGTCTGCTGCTCGCCTGGCTGTTCACCCACATTGGACACGTCATCGGCAGGGAGGCAGACACCAAGATGAACGTGCAGAGCATCTCCATTGTCCTCAACCCCACAATGAAGGTCAGAGCTGGGAGGCGAAGTGGACATTTATAAAAAGCTCATGAAATTTTGATGAAAATGGATACGGTTATCGGGTCACAGATATGATGATGCCATTTTAGCTCGCAAAAAAAGACTTAAAAATTACTCATTTTACAGCATCTGGAACTTTGGCTTGATATCAAGAAGCTCAAGTTTCATTTTAAATCGAGTTTCCTGTGCACCCAAATTATTTCTCTCCCCCATTTTTATGTACATTCTTTTTCGCCAACGCTTGTTTATTCTGTAGTCGTTCTGCAAAACAGATTTTCTTTGCTGTAATTTAAGCCACAATTGCCAACGAAATAAACAGCAGCCAAGCATTTTCTATTAAGGCAGCGTACCTTTTATATCGAGTAAGAGTCGTTACATATGAAAGGATTTTCACATTCAATTTGAATTTATACTTCATTTAAAAAACTAACAAATAGGTTGCTTAGAGGTTTAAATTTACTGCAACTGACTTTCAAATAAGAAATTAAAATTCCTTTATTGAATTTAGTTAGAATTTAGATATTTGACTATTGGTTTAGAAAACAACCACAAAGCATTAAATAAGGTTATTTCAGCAGTGTTGTCCATTTTGAAAAAAATGACCATTTTAATAAAAGGGACACTAGCATAGTAGATCCTTCAACTGACGCCACGCGCCCTCCTGTCCCCGCAGATCGGGAACCGCGTCCTGTATGTCTTCCTCACCCGCGTGCAGGAGCTCTTCGGCCACGTGTCACTGAAACCCGCAGTCCAACCCCTGCGGTGGCCCAACGCGGCGGCCACGCCCAACCTGCCCGACACCCTGGATGGCATCAAGGAGGAGATCCGCAGACAGGTCCGCCGGCACCCCTCCTTGTCGAAAGTACTGAAGAAAATGACTTTATGAAATCTGTGTCAGGGGAGGAGGGTAACATCAAAGTGTCATGCAGGTGACACCATTCGGTCACTAAGCACACCTACAGTCTGCACAATACACACGTTTGTTTTGTTCATTACTAACTGGTGACTAAGTACACCTACAGTTTGCACAACACTCTTTTTTTTGTTCTTTAACTGGTTACTAAGCAGAAGTAGAGTTTGCACAACACACACGTTTGTGTAAATGTTATTTTGTTCCTCAAGCAGCACCCCCAGTAGACTGACAGATTAAAACTTGCAAAATTTGCTTATTATTAGGGCCTTTGATACAGGATGTCTGATTCCCAATCACAGGGAAGCAGTATATGTATGAGAAAGGGTAAACATGAATAAGCTGCTCCTGTGGTTCAGTGAAATAGTTTTTCTTGGTCATTTGTGTGTGTACCAGGAGTTCCTGCTGAGCAGCCTGCATCAGGACCTTCAGGTCGGAGAGAAGGACTCCGCCAAGGAGGAGCGTCTGTGGGAGGTGCAGCGCATCCTTACGGCTCTCAGACGCAAGCTGCGCGAGGCCGAGAGACAGGCGAGCACGGTGGGGGGGGATGGCCGCATCCTCCCGGTCACACACTGCTGCTCATTATGAAAGAACAGAGCACTCTGTCCTTATCTGTAATGAACAACCACTGTTACTATTGGGGGGAATCTGCTGCTTTCTACATAAAACAATTTAAAGGCAAGATCATACTAAGCCACATCATTCATACTAATCCAGATGCTCCACTATCCATCCTGTACTTCACCAGTCTGCCCCTAGATACTCTCCTTGTCAATCATACACATGACACGGAAAGAGCCGGTGAAAGTGAGTAACGTTTTCTAGAACACGCAGGAGCGAGAGATGGAGGAAAGCAAGGAGATTAGTGGACTTTCCACAGAAGAGGTTTCGAAGGACGAGACATCGGAGAGTGAGGTTATCAACATGCTCTTGGCTCAGGTAGGGTGTTGCCAACCCCAATCCCAAAACATATTCGGCCAACTACAATAGATGATTTTACAAAAGCTAGGTTATATGTACATCTCTAAAACAGCACAATTTTAGCAAGACAATCCTCAAAAGAACCGATTTCCTGCTCAGCAAATATCTCTACTCATTTATGGTCGATGGGTTCCACCCCTCACGCTCGAGTGTGTGGGCATACTGTTACCGGAGCACATCGACGATATACAAAATACCTATTCTCATCATGAGCTTTGCGTAATTTAATAGCCAGGAGTAAGAGACCCGGGCTCTGCATTAAACATTCTGTAAACATCTACTAAAGGAGAGCTCTGGCTTAATGACCGAAGTGGAGATATGTGGGTCTGCAGACACAAGAGACCAAAATTAATTTCAGTAGCACAGCAGTTAAAATATGTAAGTGAGGAAACGTGCATCCATGTAGAAGAGGGGAAAGGGGCCACTAATGGGAGTTGCCAAAACACAGCCTGTCCTACAGCTCAGTACAGCCTTATTTGCACTTCTCACACACACAGGAGAATGAGGTCTTGACGGAGCAGGAGGAGCTGTTGGTGTTGGAGCAGGGCCTGCGTCGACAGATAGCCACGGAGAAAGAGGAGATCGAGCGACTGCGGGCCGAGATCGCGGACCTCCAGAGGTTCAAGAAGAAAATCTGCATCAGTCATTAATATCACACTTAAACATGGCGAAAGCAACTTAGACCAATTAACTAAGAGGAAAACAATCTGCATGGACATGCATCATCCGAACTCTGACAGCAATGTAAATCTGTGAGCCGTTGAACTGCAGCTGCAGATTGTCATGTGATCTCTCCCCCAAAGCCGGCAGCCAGGCCGCTGCGAGACTGAAGAATATGCCACTGACAGCGACAGCGAAAGTGAGGATGAGGAGGAGCTCAGAGACATTCTGGCAGACCTGCAGAGGCAGAATGAGGAGCTAGAGGTAAAGGGAAAATCCATCCATCCACTGGCTAACCACTTATCCTGCTTAGGGTCATGGAGAGCATGAGGCTGTATGTATTATGCCAAAGCACCACAGCTGGCGGACCATCTCAAGGGGGCTGTCGCTTCTCTTGGGCAGCTCAAGAACACGCAGCTGACGCAGGCCATTCACGAGGAGCAGGAGGCCATCGTCGAACTGCGCGTGCGACTGCGTCTCCTGCACAGTGAGCCGCACGGGCAGGAGCGGCTAATGAAGCCCAGCAACCAGGCCCCAGAAGATGAGCCCGCCCCCACCCGTCTGAGAACCAACCGCGACCTCCACAACCCTCACACCAGTCCGGAAGAGGCAGACCACCAAAGGGCCCGCCCACTCTCCCAAGCTAAATGTGGCCCACAGATTCCTGTGGTTTTCACGTCACCATAACAACCGTCACCAAGGCTACGCATCAGAACGGCGGTGTGTCCTGCCATGGATGTGGGGAACTGCATTCCAAGGTCATCCTCACCTTTTACTGACATGTCTGGGTGGAGTTAAAAAGCCAAGGACAAGTGAGAGAACACTCGGACAGGAAAGTACTGTGCAACAGCAGCATTGGGTCACGACAGACTGGTTCAGATGTCACATGTAAAGACTGAGGGTTAACGTCCATGCCTATTCATTAAACATGCATGTTAAGAGACCTCTTATCAAGGTATACACCGCTTACTTAACACCGATGGCATCTCAGGTTGCTGGTGTCCCATACTGGTCCAATGCAGCATGAACATCACACGTGCACACATTTCACACTTCCATCCTGAAACTCTACACCTTCTCACCTGTTTCAGATGACAAAAGCAGGCAGGAATAGTGACACTCCCTCCATTACCGGCTCATTCATACAAGAGTGACCAGTAAGTACGTCTTCAGAGGTATTTAAAAAAAAAAAAAAAAAGTACAAAATCCAGCATTGAACGTGCTTCCACAAGGATAGCAATGGAAATTCCCTGCAAGATAAATACAATAAGGACAAAGCACTTGAGCCTCAAGAACATGGCGGAACATTAATACGAGAATAAGGAACGTGCCGCGGTGAGGACGTTAATGTGAGCACAGGGACCTAGCGCACTGGCACAGTGTTCTGAAGCTGTGTATTTGCATTTTCGTTTATTTTAGAGATAGGGGACAAACTGGTATCACAATACTAAACACGACTGTAGAGCAAAGTGGGGGGGAAAAAAAAAACTAAAATTGGCTAAAGATCTTATATATACAGAATATGAAAGAGGTGAAGGGGAAAGGGCAACATTTTATTCTCAAGTTTAAAACACCCGATGTTAAGAACGTGCCAACCGTGGCTTTCTCAAGGTTACCTTGCCTGCTCACAGCCTGAAATGGCCAGCACAACGGAAAACAATATAAAAAAAAAAAAACAAAAAAAAAAAAACAGAACGTTCCTGTTAACAAGAACCCTGAAGAGCAGGGCATGGGTTCCTTGGGTACAACAATGTGCTGCACTAGAGGTTAAAGCACCAGAGCCCTTAGGAGAGACCTCGCTCCAGCACCTGCGATGGTACAGAGCACACGGTCCCATTCATTTACTCCGCAGTTTTTAAAACAAAAAAAAAAAAAACCCCACCCCAAAGCATGATGGTCCGCCACGAATGTTCAGTTAGACAGACGTGTTTCAATAAAACTCCGCACAACCGCAGTTGGATGTGAGGAGAGGACAGTGCGCTTTTTAAGAGACGCTCTGTCCAACCTCTTTTTGTAGAGTCGGTTTTGGACATTCAAGTATTTTTCGCTAAGGAAGACATTATTAAGGCTTCGGTGGAGAGTCAAAGCACAAAGAGAGGCCTTTGTAGAGTTCAAAGAAGCTGGGGGGGAGGTAAGAGTCAAGGTCCATCTGCATGGCTTCCGTAAACTGTAGTGCCTGTAGTAGGGATGAGCCCCACCCTCCCAGTCCACTGGTTTCACACTCAGTATGTGGAGGAAGCCGTGCTCATGGCGTCCTCACTGACACGTGTGCTCCCTGGGTGCACGCTGGCGAAGTACTGGACGTCCTTGTCCAAGTCCGTCTGCAGGGCCACCAGTGTCTGCTCCAGGGCCTCCTGGTGCGAGTTGGCAGAATGCAGGAAATACTCTAAGGGGGGGGGGGGATAGATACATCAGCACAAACCATAGGACCACAATGGACACAGAGTGCAGGCAGTCACATCTTACACATTCATGGTTTAACACACGAAATGACACAAGCCCTTTGGTTGTTAAGGTGTTTAGTGTCATGGCAACCAGAATGTTTGTCTGGGTCCTTTTTCTATCAGATGCCCAAACACGTATGGGAGGCCACCTTTTGACCATGACTACGAGCCCCATTAGCCCACAGAACAACAGGAGTGACTGTAGACATGGCAGACTCAAAACGAGTCTGAAGATCTGGTAAGGGCAAACAAACAAGGCCAGACTGGGGGGGAGGGGGCAAGGTTCCTCACCCCTCTCCAGAAGACTCTGTCGGATGGTCTTGGCCAGGAGCACCCGCACGTTGGGTACGGGGTCCGATGCCAGCTGGAGCAGTGGGGTCAATAGGTGCTCAGAGAATTGCTCCAGGGAGACACAGTCGTCCTCAATGACCAGCTGCATGAGACCGGGGGGGGGGACATACATTACAGCACATTACTCGGCATGCGGGACGGCATGCAAAATGAGCAGGTGAACGTGGTAGAATGGAAGCAAGGCAGAGTGCCCAGGTCCCCAGGGTGCCTTGCTGGGGAGTGGAGGAGAGAGTCATTAATCCCCATTTTGAGAGACAGGCCTTGGTCGTCACGACTGAATCAATCCCAGAACATTATGAGCTCTTTAATTACTTCTCAAAGTCATAATGAATTGTGTCGGCTGCAAGAGACCCTGAAAAATGTCAAATGAAGAATCACACTCAGTCTGAACTGCAGCAGCGTTTGAAGTTAAACTCAACCAAAGTCTCACAAACAAAAGCCAAGATACTTCCACAGCACAGACAAAAGCGAACAACGAGGGTTTAAAGCGTTAAGGTGAACACATCTGAATGGCCAGCTTCACCTATATCAATCAGCTGGTTCTCGTGAGATTTGGGGCTTTCAAAGCCTCATTTTCACAGGTCATCGAGAAGTGACAAGGCTACTAACCTGGCATACTGAGGCAAAGGCCTGGCGCCCGGACCACTTTGGGGAGTGGCAGAACTTGTCAACCAGCTCGACCATGAAGTCGGCCACCAGAGGCGGGTCGGACGACAGCTTCCTGATGATCTCACTCACCTTGGTGCAGCGGCACCGCGGTGGCAGCGGAGGACGGAGGGGAATCAGAATCGGGGAGAAAAGATTAAGCCAATAGACATGGAGATTAGGATCAAAATAACTGGAAAGGATGCGACTTGAGCGGTGAGGCGCACCAGTTTGTATGCGATCCACCGCACAGAGGAGACCCTGTCAGTGCACAAGCTGAAGGCTAGGGGGCGCAGGTAGTCGTAGACATCCTGACTGTTGTATAGCTCCAGCAACAAGACCAGCTGCCTGATATAACCCCAATGCGGGCGAGGAGGGTGGTGGTGGGGGGGGAAAGAGAGAGAAAAAAAAAAAATCAGCCAAGAGTAGACTCCACTACTAGCCACACCCCAAGATGTGGGGCCCGGTACACAGTGTGAGGAACAGATGAAAGGCCTACTCAGCAAGCTCCGATCTGAAGCGCCAGTTCCTGCTGTTGTCAGTGACCAGGAATTCCTGCAGCTGATACAGATACTTGCGCCGGGTATCCTGGTGCAGGAGCTGGGGGTGGAGGCAACAACAGAACACACGACACGAGACTGGTCACATGACACGGCTGTCTTTGGTCAGAGCAAGAGAGCCGTCAAATTCCAAATCATGGCCCTAAAATTAGGTCCTAATGAAACAATTAAAAATGACCTGAGCTGAATTTTTGCAGATACTGCATTCTGCAAAACCTGAGAGAAAAATAAATAAATGAAGGAAAGTTGAGAATACCTTCAGGAAGTCATAGAGGTGCTTGAGTACCCCTATCCGCACCTCATCCAGGTCCTTCAGGAAGCTGTTGAAGATAGGCACCAGGTCGGCAGCTGTCAGCTGATCACCAAGGATGAGGGCCAGCTCATGGATGGAGAAGGCCAGCGTTCGACGGACCTTCCACTACAGGGGAGGACAGAGAGACACCGTGTAGAACTGACCCAGGCAGGAACATGGGAAGCAGTAGACAGTGGAGGCCACCACAGTGATACGTGTGTGACCCAAACCAGCTAAAGCCCTCAATGCCCTCACACACCCAAAAGGATTATGGGGAAGCAGACTGGAACTCCAAGAGCTACCCACACAAACGCGCTGGCCCCATGGAACTCAAGACCGACCGAGAGCATGTCACAACAGGCTCCAATTGGCACGGATGATCACACGAGCCATCGCACCTGCATGTCAGAGGCCAGCGTCTCGTAGGTGTCCCGGAGACAGTGCCAGTTCTGCCGGCCCAAGGTGAGAGCGACCCCTGGTAGGCTATAGGCGCAGTGCTTGGCGATCTCCATGTCGACAGTCTGCGCTCGTGATGGGTCAGTCATAGACAAGTACTGGTCCAGCAGAGCTTGAGGAACCACATCCTGAATAGGGGGCATAGAGGATAAGCTTAGCCCAAATTACAGACAATACTCAAGGGGCAAGGTGGTGTATTCCACCCCCCCCTTAACAGACCAGATGGCGTATTCCACCAAATACTAAACCTGGACTAACCTGCTGCTTAGACGATTTCTCCTCCTCAGGACTCAGGCTACGATCGCTAAGCTCAGAATCGTCACTGTGCCTGATCGTCAAGGTTGGCCCGTGACCCTACATAACCAGAGAGACGTTCGTCAAGCCCGACCGCTCACCGCAAGAGCGGGACCACAAAGGGGGCGGCCATTACCTGGATGTCAGCAGAGTCCGTGATCAGCGACATAGCATGGACGGCAAAGGGGCCATCTCGACCGCTCTGCGCATCCCGGGGCTCAGGCCCTGCTGCTGGGAGCCGGGAGTCCAGTGCCGTGGCCCGGAGGGCGGCTGTCAGAACGTCCACTTGTGCTGCAGAGTGGAAGATCCGATTTATGTCTGATTGGCACTTTTAAGATGCACAGAGTTCTGACAGAAGTAATGCAGATTCAAAAATGAAGATGATTAACCACAGGACGGTTACTGAAGACAGGAACCAGGAGGCACACTTATCTATAATCACTGTGGGTTTCCACATCACATCTGTTTAATTGCCATTACACCCCGAGGCAATTGACTTTTCGTTACCTATTAACCACTTATTGTCATGACACATAGATAAACAAAACTGACCTCTACAACCAGCATGTCTGTGCGTAAATCTGCAAAGGGACACCTTTGAACTTGGGAGGTAGGACCAGAGAAAATACTGACACCTCAAGAAGCATCCATCTTGGAACAGAACCCACAGTAACTGTCTTCACCAGTAATATAGAGGCATCACAACTTCACTGAATCTCACTCCAGCCAGGTGCATCATTTTGCACCATGGTAATTCCTTCATACCAGGAATAATGCAGTCACCAGATAATCCAAGTGGCCACGACTCGACCCCAAATCGCATCGTATAGGAAGGCTAAAGCAGAAGTGACTTCAGCGGAGATGGAGCTAAATTTCGCAAGCTGAAATGGGGCTCAGGATCATCCTACAGTACAACAACTGTCAGGGGGACGCAACCCCCTGCCGTGCAGAAAGCAGGGGACAGGACCCCACCACCCACCTCAGGCAGGATGCTTAGCGGCTCCACCACCACACTACCAGGTTATACAAGGTTAAAAATACACATCGCTACATCTCAGTACAAGATGCCTCTGTACGTTCCTCACTCAGTCCTGACAAGAGCAATCGAGGCACTTCCATCACGCATGTTGATGCGGCTTGAAACTTACGTATTGGGTTCCAAGCAAGACTCGCCAGTGAAACGCGAGACCTGGGTGTCGAATTCCTACATGTAGGCAAACTGAACACCGCAGGGAGTTCGGTTCGAAGACAGAGGAGAGTCAGCTCAGCATTCGCAGGTCACATGGTGTCTGCATTTGGTGCTCATTCTGTTTGTTTATTGGGGAATGCTATTTGTGCATACAGTACGACACTAGAGCTACATATAAACTCAATGACAAGACTCAGCTATTTTTTATAAAATCATAAGCTTAAATCACTACACAAAATAAATATCTGAACAGCTACAAATCCATACACAGTCTTGCCACATTTTGCACTTCACTATGACACCTCAAGGTGGAGAGTTGTACTCTTTTCTTAATTTGTCCCAACAGGAAGTCATGCCTGAGTCAGTCAGTGCCAGGAAACAGGGCTGAAAACACAAGTTATCTGGAAAATTGGCTCCGCCTCCAAAACCACAAGGAGCACTGCCCCTTGTTTCTTCCTTTGCTGCAAAAGGCTGCAGCATCCTGCCCGACAAGTTCCTGCATCTGCCGTCTTGTTTGAACGAGGCAACATGCTGGCCTTCCTGTTTCAAACGCTTCGCGATGAATCATTATTTGAATGGCTACAGAAGGTCTGCATTCTTGCCACGCACACTAACCGCTCCCCCACGGTTAAGGTGTGGCCAAATTACAGAACCACACAATTCCTTCCAGGACAAAAGCGATTATATTAGACGGTAGAAAATGGAGCCCGTCACAGAATTTTCCAAGAACTGGATAAAACCACTCTGCCAAAGGCTTAAAAAGATGTTTAAGCTCTACTCCTCTGGCTGCCTTCTGCTCAGTGCTCCAACAAGAGCTTAATCAGGTTTGATTAAGTGACATCAAAATAAGAAGAGCAGATGAGACTAAACTTAGTGATTTGAAATGTACCTTTTCAGCAATGTAAAGGAAAAAATGGACAAACCATGGACAGTCAGCTAAAAGATTGACTAACAAAAGGCACATTAGATAGCTAGAGGAAAAACCTCATCCTCAGCCGTCTTTTGAGTTGAAGAGCTAGGAGCTCCTGTGAGCCAACTAAGTCTAAGGGAGAAAAGAAAAAAAAAAAAAAGCTTATTTCGGTGCAACCAAAGCAGCCAGAAGATTACAATATGTCATTACAACTACGTCAAGGCCGTTAGCTACGGTTCAAGGGGCGAGAAAAATCACACACACAAACCGCACACTCGTGGCACAGCACACTGCCCCACATCTCGGGTGGCCTTCGCGGGACCCTGTATCATTAGTGCCCAGAATGAAAGCTCACCGTTGAGTAAGGAAAGGGATAAATCAATAGAGCAGTTGTTGCTTCTGCAGAGCTGAGTTCACAGGACATGAATGGGTCTTTTATGCGTGTGGGATAATGGCAGCAAAGATGGGCGCAAAATCTGAGCGGACTGAAGAGGCAAGCAGATCGTATTTTAAAAAGCATCGTTTGTGAATTATTTGTGATTCAATACGAAGCCCTCAACATTAACACATCCAATTAAAATGACTTCATTTATAGATACATCCTGCTCCATCCATTAGAGGGCTGAACCACAGCATAAAATCCAAAGTGTTCTGGTAGCAAACAGCACCCTCTAGGTGTGAGAGTAGTGCTACCACCCCGTTGTTTCTCCTTTTTAGAAGACACTGAGCCTCAGAAGGCTGCAGCCCAAAAGCAGGAGGGTCAGAGGCACATCTTTCACCGCAAAGCCACGCACAAATCATGGCAGGGGAGTGCAGCACGTTCCTCTACAAGCCCGGGCAGGGACTGTTGCAACAGACACATTCTTCACTGACACCCTGCTGCCAACCATTATGCAACCTATTCTTCCTGGAGCGATGGAGACAGGTACTCGCATGGGGGTGAACCCCAAAAGGTGAACGGAAACAGCCCAACCCCTATGTTTAAATCCCATTTGATATGCCATTTCCTTGACATTCTACGAAGCCCACTTCTGAAAACACTGATGAGAAACAAACCTCTCCTAAAGTCCCCAACAACCAAAACTAACAGCTCGATGAACCTGCAGCTTGTACCACAGAAAACCACCTCGAAATGCATGCAAAAGATGTGCGGTCAGTGATTAGTCAACAAACATGAAAGTAGCATCCCTGACCACAGAACATCCTGGATTAGGCAGTCCACGATTTGGTCATCCGCGGCTAACCTTTCACATCGGGGTCATCGATGTGTGGCTCCAGGTTCTCGATCATGTCCTCCAGCTCCTTCCTGCCCAGGGAAGGGGCCCCAGCGTGGCTATAGGGGCCGGTGCTCACCAGCTCCTGGCCTTGGTTCTCCTGCAGCTCTAGGTCTATGTCAATGCTGGGGATAGGAGTCCTCCAGTAATGGAAGGAATTGAACAGCTCCGGTTCAGGGACGGCCTGCAATGTAGCTTCGGCAGGGACACCGGGCTCCACCAGGGGACCAGGACCCTGGTCCACGCCCATTGTGAGGTCCACACCCCTGTCACTGCCCCCTGGGCCCGGGTCCGGGTCTGGTTCTGGGTCTGATGCCAGGGCCTCGGCAGCCTGCTCCCCACCGCCCTCCACCCCTGGGTCCACGCTGGCCTCCTCTGTCCTGCCGCAACTCAGGGTCTCTCCATCGTAGCGGGGCTGGGAACACGGGTAGCCCTGGGGAAGGACTAGAGAGCAGTCGTCTTCGGAGACCCGCAACACCCCCTGTGGGACGGGGGCCTCCTCTGCAGCAGAACTGACTGGTGGCTCACTTGCAGCTTTGTCCAAACACGGGGATGCCTGCCCACTGCTGGATAAGAGGGCCAGTTCAGTCTAGTCTTTCAGGGTCTAGATAAAGGCCTATATGGTGGAGTATATACCATAACACCATTCGCATTATGGGGCTGCATAAGATTGGGGGTGTTGGATGCTTACAGACTAGTTTGGTGCACTAAAAATAATAATAATAAAAATCAACCAGAATAAGGGTCACATTCTAGGGAGGACAGACGTGAATGATGTTTATTTCCAAAAGAATTAACAGCTGAACTACAAAATAGACACACACTCCACCCCTGACAGGGATTGCAGGGCCATAAAGAGGGTGCGGGGAGGAGCTAAGGAGGAGCGTACCGGCTGGGAGGACAAGTACAGCCACTGTCACCCCCTTCTTCCCTGAAGTACTGCCCGGCGCTGGAGGGACTGGCAAACGTGGAGATAAACTGGCCCAAGGACTGGAAGGCGGCCTGTCTGACCTGCAGGACCAGGGCAGGAGACACGCTCTCTGGTATCACAGGACCACGCTACACACTCCTACACCATTATGATAACTAAGCCACGGCGGGATGCTCATCTTTAGGGGAAAGAGAGACACTGCACTGGCTGAGCTTGATCTGAACAGGGTAGCACAGAGGGAGGGATAAGTCATGATTGTCCCGAAAACAAGGTCTTTCTCAAAGCCGTCACAAGTCCCATCACTCGTGCCAGTACATTTATACTGCTGATTAATTGAAAACATTTTTTACAAATTCACCCCCCTGTGAGTTGGACTGGGCAGCTCACCCATCGGGAGGGGTCGCTGATGAGGTTGATGAAAAGGGCTGACAGCTTGGTCCTCCGCACTTCTTGAGAGGTGGCAGAGGAGACGGCCATGAAGCACTCAGCACAGGCCTTGCGCACCCCCCACACGTTGTCTGAACACAGCTGGAAGAAGCGAGGCAGCTGGGCGGGGGGGGGGGCAAAAAGTGAGCAGGGTTTCCTCGTTTTCGTTTCCTGAACCTTCACCCTCCAGTGTCAGGGGGTGACCACACACACACACACGCTCTGATCGCTGTACCTAATGTGACAGATCATGCTGATAGATAACATCTAAATCGCCTTTTACACAACAGAACACAACCCCATCTCTGGTGTGCCAAAACCTTGTGTTGAACCCCTGTGCTTTTCATTAAAAGAAAAAAGAGACCCCTTGGTGCCCCACAAAGGGGTGTAAACAAACATACCAACAGCTCCTCAGTCGCCTCACCCCCGACCACACTGCACATGTCCCCGAAATTGGCAGCGCATACCTGATGGTAAACAAAGAGCAGAAAACAGAGGACGTCACCAGGCGAAGGAGCTCACGCCCGTCCAGCTCACAGGAGGCAGATGTACAGAGGCTGACATGACCTGAGGGGGGCGCCAGAGAGCCGAGAAAGAGTAGCGCCAAGTAGGACAACCACACTGGCGGTCAAAACACTGGGAGAAGGGAGGAAGGCCTGCACGCACCTTGCGCACGTGGAACATGCGGCAGTCGCAACACATTTCGCAGAAGCGTGGGAGGAAGAGGCGCTCAGTGACATCTTTCCCCACCATCGGCGCCATCTTGCAGATGATCTAAGGCCAGACAGCATGGGGGTTAGGGCCGCAAGGGATCCAGCCGCAAGGATGCGGCAAGAGCGCGAGCGGAGAAAGCCTTCCCGAAGGGTCAGAAGAAGTCAAAGAGAGACCGCTTTTGGAGTGGTGCGGTCCAAAAATAAAGTTACAGCCACTCCAAGTTTTCCCTGGACGCCACTTCGGATGTCCGGCTCACCGCCATAGCTTCAGTCTTGACGTCATCATTGCTGTCGGGGGCTGTCAGGTCCACCAGGACAGGACAGATTTGGGTCTCAATATCAGCGCGCTCGATAAGCTCCTGCTCCAGCAGCACGAGGAGGGCTGCCTGACTGGTCTTCCTCACCTGTAGGGGGCACACAACGTTCTCTAAGATTGTGGCTTCAATCCACGAGGAACCTAACTAGACATAAACACATTTTACCATTTTCACTTCATACAGGATGAACTGCTACTATACAGACTGCCAGCATCACATGCCCATTAACCATTATGCACCGGGCTGGTTCAACAGTACAATGAAAATGAGAAAAGCAGAGGGTGCTGAATTTATCCAGACAGCAGTCTGGTCAATATCAAACTGATCATACCATCTTTAAAGTCTAATCCAATCAAATTACACAAAAAATTAAAAGCAGGGGGGATACACCAGGACAAAAGCAGCCCTCAGTCTATTCCATTGATCATATCCTTAAGGTCCAACAGAGACATCTGTTATCACTTGGTCCAGCCCATCTGTCTGGGGCCACTTTAACTAAACAAACCAAACTGAGTTTGAGGTAAAGGTGCTGCATTTTCATAGGGCACTCAGGTGAGGAGGCAAGGCCCAAAACGCGGTGATGCTCCTACCTGGTTGTTCTGGTCAGCCAGGTACCTCACCACTATTGGCAACAAGTACTTGGAGAAAGCAAAGGGGATGGAAGGTCTGTTCTCCTGGCAGAAGATGGCAATGTGTGGAACCTGCTCCATCAGCTCTGCTCGCACCGTGGGCTCTGAAAGAGGTGGGTCAAAATTGCCACCGTGTCAAACAGCACCCATGCACGGCACAACTCAAAAGGATGCAGAATTTGAACCGATCCGCGCTGCGCCCGTCAAGAGGGGGACACACAAGCCAGAGGCACTGCCTTTAAAAGCTACATGGTTGACCAATCCATAGCCTGACCCCAAACACCCACCGTCATATGAACCAAACAGACCACCTACTTCAGTGCCAATTAAGAAGAATGATCTGGTGAAAAGAGGAAGATGGTATTTTTATAGCATGATACCATGTTGTATTATGGTGCTGTATAATTTAACAACTGCTGTTTTAGCTGAAACAAAATGCAAAAGCGACCGCCATTCAGCACTGTCAGGAAAGGAAAACATTCAGTCCATGCACATGAAGTGTGCATTAAGTTATATGCAGTTATATCCTCATCCTCAACATGTTCTTACAGGTGCCGATTGACATGATAACACTACGCACCAAAAATTTGCAAGGGGTCCCCCAGCTCAGTCTGTCAGCAAGGGGGGGGGGGGGGGGGGGAAAAAAAAACGCGCGGGGGGGGGGGGGGGGGGGGGGGGGGGAGGACCGCCCCCCCCCCTGCATACAACATGAACCGGGCACTCGCCCGCCCCCTC
>JAACJT020000001.1:16307229-16343995 GCA_009936485.2 Gymnarchus niloticus
GGGGGGGGGGGGAGAAAAACACACTGGGTGGGTCAGGAGAGAAGGCAAGGAGAGAGACAGCCTCCCCCACACTTTAGTTAACAGAGGACAGCTCTGGTCCTGCCACCATGTCACTGGCAGCACATTCAGGGAAGCATAACCCCACCCACCCACTCCATAGTGCGCAGGTGCAAGAAAGACAAGCGTCAACACGCACGCGAAGCTTCAATTTCTCGCGTGCCTTCTGCGAGGTCGCCGCAGCATTTACAATCCAGCTGACGTTCCCTATGTAGAGAGACTTGACATGCATGCAATATGTCACTGTGAATCCGGCATTCCATTCCACTTTGTCACCCTTGGCGTGATGCTTAAAAAGGACAGGAAGTGAACTGTGACACCCGACTGACAGTAAACAAGGCAGGGGGGAGGGGTGCTCTGCTTAATTATGCAGGCCACAGTATTTTGATAAACTCAATAAGCAGAACAGACTCAACACTGAACGATTTTCCAATAAGCAGCCCATCATTTCCATCATTAATAAATCAAGCTTAATTTAAGTCATTAAAACTAGAATGAGTCCCACACACAAACAGACAGAAACTGTTTTTCATAAGCAAGTACTTTGCCAATGTGTACCATCACATGTAAAAGAAAAAACTGTACTTACTGGGAATGCAGACAAATATCTATTTTAGATCATATTTTAAATACAATCTGGTACAATTTCAAAGGGGAAAACTAAAGGCGCTCAGATTACATCATGTAAACACAGATAACTGGCAAGGAAATTCTTGTCCAAGGCCTGATTGCACCAAATCTGCAGTACTAAGTTACAGTAAAGGCCTAAGTCAAACGCAATATGGTCAAACAAAAAGAACACACCAAAACACTTCAAAGGTGCAGTAAGAAGTCCCCCAGCAGCACCTTTCCCAAGAAAAAAGATTATCTAGTTGACCGCCCCATAGAGTCATCGGTAACACAAATCCCAAAAACACTTCTTAAAAGCAGCATGTAAGATTACACTGACACCCATGTTAGATTTGCATATGAACCTCCACACTCTTCAGCTCACTCAAAAGCAGGAGACTCAAATCTCTGCCTCCAACTTTATACACCCTTGAGTGCTTTGACACCATAGCAGCTCTGAGCCAAAGTCTCCCCAGAAGGAGGACCTTTTTGACACAAGCTAACTTTATTTTCCCTGTGTAAGCACAGTGCAATTTAATCCAAAGCGCTTAACACGCACAATAAAAAAAGAAACTGCACATGAACAGGAATTCCCAATCACGCTTTATGACTCAGCAGTATTGCTGGATAAGGGGTCAGTTCAATGAAACCGGAACTGCAGTGCATCCTGACTTGGGGCTAGATATTAGGAGAACTCAAGAGTATTACGGGAGAAGCGGAGGAGTTCTGTCATTGAACTAGGTGACCCTGCTTGAAGGAGAAATCGAAGAGTACCACAAGTACGTGACAGTCTACTCGCGGAGACCCACACCCCCAACCACGCTGAGACGTAAACAGGACCTCTACGTGCCCAGCGTACGACCCGCGACGTCACGGCGGTCCGCACGACTTACCCGAGTCCTCCGCCAGCCTGCTCACTCGCTCCAGGACGGCGATGCAGTCTCTCTCGTCCTCGCTGACGGCTTTTAGGGTGTCTAGTAAACTTCGCGCCACCATTTGTCTGGAATTAAAGAGCGACAGAAAAGGTCGTATATAACAGAACTGAGGAAATGGCGAGCGAACGGCCTTCTTGGACAGCCGACGGGAAAATGGCTTTAATGCACAAAGCTATTTTGAAGGCGCCGGTGCGATTCACGGTTAATTCGTCTGTGTCCAAAATGCATGCAGGTATCCAAACAAAACACGGCATGTCCAAATGGCAACCTCATTCCAAGTCGTCCGCTCAGTTCCATACACTCAAGACTAAATCGGTGATCCCGAGAAGCCACCGTCACTGATTATGAAAAATTGGCAAACATACCTGTTAAAAATGTTCTCACTGCTAAGGTATTTGTCCAATCTGCCCAGGGGCGTCAGCATCTCATCTTGCGATACGAAGTCCAACGCTGAAGGTATAATAATGATGTCAGACTCTGAGCTGTAGTCGTCCACACCAACTATCAAAACATCGAGGAGGAAAACAGCACATCAGTACAGCCCACCACCAGAAGCAGCACCCTCCACCTAACAAAACAAATCACTGAACACGGCAGATACAAGCAGAGAGCAATTACGGTATGAGAGAGAGATCCGTATACACGGCTTGAAGAATAGAGATTCCAATCCAGCTCATGAGATGCCCAAGTACCGCGATAAAACGTCGGAAAACGCCCTGCCTACACTTGGTGGTGGGGGGTGAGAAAGGATAAGCATGATCAACCCCCATCCTGCTTCGAAAATCGAGCCAGTGTCCCAGAAGGTTTCGATTTGAGGGGAAAAAAAAAAAACTTCCGAAACAGCTCGTTAGCACGACGATGGGGACGAAGCGAACAGCTTTCCGCGTTACAGTAAAGGGGGGGGAGGGGGGGGTACTGGTTCCGATCGCTGGGTCTGAGTGACCTCCCAATCGGGCCGGTGCAGCTGGGCCGGCCAAAAGATTCGATTATACGATCAGCAGCGCTGCTGAAACCGCAATCGACCGCATGGTGCGGGGCCAGCTGTCCGAGCTGACGGAGGGCTTGAACTTGTATAGCTGAATCGGGGGAAAACAACGGGGGGGGGTAAATCCACCCCCCTCCGCGTTTTGATAGACACCCAGCCGTACCGATCCAGCTCCCAGATACCGACCACGAGTCATCGCCACCCTCCGAGTTGTCCCATCACTAAAAGGGGAGGAAAAATACCAGGAAAAATATGCATGTGTTTAAAGGAGCACAGGAAGCGAAAAGCGAGCCGCGGCGGCCAGGCAGATTTCCGGGCGCTTGCCTGTCTTCTTAGGCCGACCGAGGTGCCCCATCGACAACACGGCGTCAACAAGGCTCGTCTACAACCACAGCGAGGAAAACAAAACAAAAACACGGGGGCAAACTTACATCCGTCTATTTCCTCCTGAGAGTCTTCCTGAAGCAAAGATAAATCTGCAAATTAAAAAAATAATAATAATAACCAAACAGTAGTCAGATGAATTTAAGGCGATGCCCAGACTACGGAGTCGCACTTTTCTTAAACATAAAAGCGGTTAAAAAAACTATTATAAGAGAGGAGACTTGTAAAACACGGATGGCCGCAGCTACGGTAAACGGTGCATACCCGCCATCTTGTCCCGGTCCTACATTTAAAGTGGTCTTTGCAGCTGAGGCTACACCTGGAAAGGGAAAGAGGAGAGCCGCTCCGCTGGAAATTGCAAAGAGGGGTGAGGCGACGTGCAGGGAAAAAAATACTGCGCCATCTAGCGGATGGTGGGTGTACCACACCGCTGGAGTCCTGCCCAGTGCACCAGGATGAAGGTGGGTCGGGCCAGTTTAATACTAGTGATGGGACAAATGAGGCTTCAAAACCCCTGATGGGTGGGAGTATCCTGAACTAACCTGTCAATGCTGGTGTTAAATAAGGCTTCAAAACCCGTAGCTGCTATCGCCTGCATTGACTGGTAGCCACTACTTGTTTGTATTTCGTTTCAACCATATACGGTTATTACAGTACATAGTGAAACGAAACAACGTTCCTCCAGGACCACGGTGCTACACAGAACACAGGACTATAAAAACTATACATAACAACATAAAATGCGCGTGTGCAAACAGTGGAAAGACAAGACAGTAATACAGACGAAGATTGCAGCGCCGACCAGTACACAGTTGATATTTATCCCAGTTTCAAGTGTAGTATGTTTTATTGAATAAAATGTCTTCACACACCACAGACAGGTTTTTCTATGATATATTCTTAAACACATTAACCTGCAACGGCACCTACAAGAATGTAATTGTTTACATAACAACTGAAAATAAACAGGTAAGTTAGAGGAATGGACAATTGAAAACAAACGTTAAAAGATGTGTCGAAAGACAGAAGTGTTATGAAAGAAACTGGGAAACATAGCTCTGAACAAAGATGTACTCTGAATGCAGTAAAATATGCAGAAAAAATGTTATGACTTTATTCTGAAAGCATGCGTCAATATCACATATGCCGAATACATGTTGTGAAGGATATTATATAAACAACTTCGTCAATAACTAGGTTTACAGCAGGCACTGATTTAAGCCCCTCTTACAGAGATACAAAATCGCGACTTAAGCAAACAACCAATATAAGATACGACTACGACTAACTTTATCGGACAATCAAAGTTCATTCCGTAACCTGCACTACTCGCACTCGGCGCCTGTGTGACGTCACCCATAGCAACCGCAGTGGTCCTGGCCGTAAAAGCGCAGGCACTGGGCTTCGTGACTCAGTGCCGATCCGGTATCGCATCACTGTAGCGGTCCTTCTTCTTCTACCCTCCCCGAAAAGTGAAAAAAATGTCCAAACTGGAGCAAGCTCTCGTTCTCGATCCGCCGAGTGATCTGCGGTTTAAAGGTAAGGGCGATGCACCGTCGCTTGTCGTAGGTGAGCGGACTTGGTCGGGGCCTAGCTGCAACGCTGCACTCTCCACATCGTGAAAGAGGGGGGTATAAATGCTCACACCCTCTTCGGGTGCTTCTTGCAAGGCCGCCGCGGCCATTTTGACGGATGGCGAGGGAGATATGCGTGGGTCGACGTGGACTACAGCTCCTTTGGCTCGGCCCACGTGTCGAAACAGGTGCCGGATGAGCGGTGGGTGTAATTCGCGTCGTTTTGCCCCCCTCCCCCTTACCCCGGGTTTGAGCTCTCCCATTCAGCCGGAGTAGCACAGTGTATGGACTTGGCGTTTCGCTGATGTGTCACCGGGCCCGTCTGTCTGAACATCGTGGCGAATCGTAAAGGCAGCCACTGTATTTGGTACCAGGTTGCTGTTGGTTTGGATGCCCTCATCGAGCATCTGCATGCTGGCCGGTATAGTGGCCTGTCACACTGTCCGTTTAGGAGCAACCACTCTTGCAAGTGAAGAATGTGCGGCTAATTTCGGAGTTTAGTCTTTATGTAGTTGACCCAGTGTATTGGTACAATTACACACTCGATCGCCTTTCTGAATGAAGCAAAAAGTGCATTTGGATGGGTTCTTGTTAAATTTTCAATGAAAAGAAACCGACATTTAATAGCATTAAAATGTAAACATGCGTACATTACAATTAATCCTTCTAAAGTAATTAGCATTGTTAAATGGGTAAGGTTTGCTTCATTTGTTGTTTGTGGTATTGCGCAATGCTTTATCTTTCGGTCAAATGCCTTCATGCAAGCTTCCGGGTAAAACTGCGACCCCCCCTCCCCCCTTCTCTGCTACAGGTACGCGACATCTGTGATGCAAGGGTCAAAGGAATTAATGACTCGACTGTCCTTATGCGTTGTTCTGCACATCTGGGAACTGCTGGGTCCGCCTAAGCGCGGAAATGCCGGGTCACGTGAGCGGCCACCCTCGTGTTCCGCCGGAACGCCATGAATGAGTCCATCTGCTGCCTCTCTTCCGTAAATGTGGACGATCATAATGTTTGCCTTGTAAGCTGCTGGACAGCTGAGTGCGCGGCGTCGGCAGGGCGGCTTGTTGTTGTTGTTGGTGGTGGTGGTGGTGGTGTCTCCGCTAATGGGACATGCCCTGCTCGCTGGGAGTGTGAAGGGCAAGAGTCGCCGAAGGACTTTTCACATCAAATCCACTTATAAAATCTGACATAGAAGTTCACTCACCTTAACTGGCCCAAACTACTGCATAAGATATAATTAGCTGATGTGCTCCAATGAAGAACAGCAGTGAGTTTTTAGAGAAACAAAATGCTTGCTTAAGCTCTGACAGCTGCATTTATGGTCTGCTTTACAACTTCTACTGTCATCAGATGAAAGTAAAACATGCAGCAGTGATTGAACAGCAGCATTGAGTAATGGTGTAGGGAGTAGCTCTAATTTGTAGGGTTTTCCCCCCACTTTTTTTCCCAGACAAAGTAGTTTTAGGCACTTTGCACAGCTTGATACCTTACATACCCAGAAGGATACATAGTTGCAGAAAGCAGATGTTACAGCAAATCGAACATGAGGCTGGCAAAAAGGGGGCACGGCCTGGGTGATAGATTATTATGGTCTTTACTGCTGTTTCTTTGGAGCTTCCCTTGATTGGGTGTTGCATTTTCATTATTTTTAAGGGTGTTTAATGAGTCACCACACATACATTTTATTATCCTTTTCTGAGCACTTGAGGAAAACAGAGACTTTATTCTTGTCTTGTGACATCAAAGCACAAGTTATGTTTGAAAGTCTTTCACCCTCCAGCAAAGTTATACCCGTACCTTTAATTCAGTGAGTGGGCAAACATGCTAAGGTTCACCCTCAGCACTGTTTCCAGGAATCAATCCAGTAACTCTGGGTCTTTGCACTGGTGCACCACCCACAGTGTTTAAGTGTGTGTGTGGTTCACAAGAACATATTCACAATTTAGAATCCTGGGGTGGGTTTCATGTACTTGACAACGCTGTCTGTACATCCGCTTGTGGAGACAAGGCTGTAGTCCCAGTGACTGTCGCCTAAGGAGGCTGGGATGGCGTGTTGCTTTCTCCCACTGTGCTAGAGATTGTGGCAGAGGTTTTGCATAGCAGGGGATCATGTTCCACGACTCCCATCATAAAAGGGTGGTTTTGGATTTCACATCATACTTGATGCGTCTTTTTAGCATCTGTGGTCTTCCATATATAATCTGTAGTGAATCACCTTTAACTTGATATGTTCTGCAGCCACAAATGCCTGCGCTTCATTTTGTGGAGTCATGAGCCCAGCATGCCTTGGCCCATGATTGATCAGACTGCCCCAGTCTCTTGCTGCCCATGAGAAATCTGAATTATCCTGTGCTTGTTTTGGGGGCATCCCTCCAGCTCATTGGTCCTGTGGGGCAGGTTAATGTGCCTGCTCATCTGATCGAGTCTTTGTGGGGCAGTGGAATTCTTCTTGGGGTTTGGGACAGCCCTGTGTAAATTCTTCTCTGCATGTCAGTGGAGACCCAGGTTGGTGTGTGGCTCTGAGGGTTAGGAATCTACATGTTTGGAAGGTTGTTGGTTTGAATCCCGTGGCTAACAGAGTAATTGTATCACTTTTGGGCCATTGAAATTCAGACTGCTCCAGGGATGCTGGCTGACCCTGCACGTTAACCCCAAGTTTTACTGTCACGATGCATTGCTAGCCTGGCACGGTATGCGTTACGGATCCATAGTGTTTATCAGGGTAATGGGAGCAGGATCTTTAAAAGGGGCTCTGACTCGGAAACTTAACTATAGCCAGGGTTCCTGCATGTCATAGTTTTACTTCCTGTCTTTCTTGACCTTGCATCCACTGCTGCACTTGAGCCTGTCACCTGGAGCATCGGGTCCAGTTTTCGGGTTGTGTCTGGGAGTTTCCAAGCCTATTGCATGGCGCTTTGTTTTGTTTGAGCCCCACAGATGGCCACCATTGAGGAAGGGTGCTTACCAAGCCCAGTTCATTTGGTTAAAGGTCCATATGTATACCTGGATGGTGATGATAATGATGTCCAGTAGCAGGCTAGCACTTGGTATGGTCTGCAGGGTGATGCAGAGTGATCTTGCATTTGGATTGCAGTACCGGCCAGGTGCTCCTGCACCAAGGCTACGCTCTCCCTGGTCCTGCACAGCTGCTTTCCCCAACAGCCCTCTTCCTTGTATGCCCTCCATCATTTGCAGCTCAGATTGTGGAGTCCAGAGTGGTCCCTAAAACGTGTGGGGCAAGCTGGTTGCCGGGGTACTTTATTTGTCATGGGAACATGGTGCAGGTGCATTGTGGGATGGTGGTAACCATTTCCTCGTTTTCCCCACACTTCCCCTTCCTGAGATTCAGGGACTGAATGCGTGTCACGTAGGTACATGTTCATATCCTATCCTGTAAAATAAAACTAAAACATTTTGCATTAACAAAGGGCAATACATAAGCCAGCTCAATGTGACATTCAAATAACCAGCCATGAGCTTCTAAATTCAGGTCAGATCACATGTCCTTTGTTGGCAAAAGATAATGACAATTATCGATTCAAAGACAAAATATATTCATAGGTATGGTATTAGCTAGATATTAAGATATCGTCATATGTTTCCTGGGATAGTGGAGTGTGACGTTCCATGTGAGCGAACAGTGTAGCCTCTTCTCTCGCTAGGACCATTCACGGACGTGGTGACCACAAACCTGCAGCTGAAGAACCCCTCAGACCGAAGGGTGTGCTTTAAGGTAAAGACCACAGCTCCACGGAGGTACTGCGTGCGGCCCAACAGTGGCGTCATCGAGCCTGGGGCCTCCGTCACTGTGTCTGGTGAGCAGTGTCCACTTTTATAAAGGGGGGAAGGATCCTGTTGTGGGTGGGATTATGATGCTCTCTCAATTACTGGCTGCTTTTAATCGCTTCCTGTTCACCGCTTCATTGGTTGCCCTCATTGGTTTGTCTTGAGTTAAACCAGGCAGTGATTTTTTTTTTTTTTTTTTTTTGGTTGCTATTTGGTGTAACAAATTTTTACTGCACTAATGTGGCAGAATAATTACTTGTTGACTAACCAGTCATCCTGTTGAAGTCTTTGCTGGAGAGTGCTTTGTATTTAAAGGTGTGTTGTGTACATCTGTCTCATCTCCCCCGTCCAGTGATGTTACAACCTTTCGACTATGATCCCAATGAGAAAAGTAAACACAAATTCATGGTTCAGACGATTTTCGCACCACTCGATGTTTCAGACTTGGAAGCTGTGGTAAGCTTTATTTCTCCCCATTGATAATCCCCTGGCCTCAAATTCTTCTATCTCCACTTTGTTAAATATAACTATACTAAAAAAGTGGCTTAATTTATGCTGTCACTTCCATGAGAAATGTGTGTTCCTTGTTTTCCAAGTCCTGCCATTCCAAATGGCTGTATCTGTCTGTCTGTCTGTCTACAGTATGTATCTGTCTAGTTTGTTTCGTGGTGCAGTTATCTGAGGAATAACTGCATGTCATCAGTTGGCCAAAAAATACATTTTCAGAAGGTTTCTTTTACATAATAGCAATATTCATAACTCTTGTCTCAGCTTGTTTTACAAATTGGCCAGGCTCACGCTTAGGAGCTGTGTATGTTAAGTTCAGAATCTATCTGGAACTTTAGAAAGCCAGGCTTGAGCATGTGGATTATTAGAGCATTTTTGTAGGTTGAATTTTAAACTCGTATGTCAATATGCTTAATGGAATTTTATAAGGCACGTCACATGATGAGTGAGGTGCTCTCCGTTCAGATGGCTTTTGACTTGCTCCCCTTCAGTGGAAAGATGCAAACCCTGAGGACCTCATGGATTCCAAGCTGAGGTGTATCTTTGAGTTGCCTTCAGAAAACGAGAAAACCGTAAGTATTTGTTTTTGTATGAATTTTTAATGGCACCCGCTACATTTCCATGTTTGCCACTCCTCTTTCTCAATGTCCTCCTGTGAATGCGAATTGCGGATGTCACAGTAGGAACGAAGCGCTAATGTTCTGGTTGTTAAGTTGTAGTTGTCATGAATAACTTTAACCATAAGGTGGCACTGTACCACTGTAATGTGCCTGCCTTCTACGAGTGAAAATCTGTTCTTATTTTGAGACATCTGCTTCTGTTCATTAATGAACAATGCTTCACAGGGTTATTTTTATGTAAATTTTGTGCTTCTGTGTCTTGCCTGAGTGAGCAAGGTTAGCTAGTGTTCCTGCCTGCTGCAGTTCCACCCAACAGTTTTAGGTTCAAAAACTAGGATTGGACTGTTTTCACTTAAGCCATATTCCTTTTTAATCCCTCTGTGTTCTCTACTAAATTCCAGTCACTGTAAGCAGGAAACCCTTCCACTTCCCTACACTCTGTTGTACCGAGTCCGTTTTCGAACCATCTTGTGCGCTGGGTTTCCTCTCTGCCGAGGTCTGGCAAGACTATTCTGCTGTTTCTCTGCTTTCAGAGCGACAGCGAATCAAGTAAATCCATCCCGGGCCTGAACGTATCCAAAGTGGATGGCCCATTGATGGCAGCTAAGCCTGGGAGCCTGTCTCTGGATGACACGGAGATGAAGAAGGTGATGGAGGAGTGCAGGAGGCTCCAGGCGGAAGTTGTCAAGCTGGCCGATGAGAACCGGCAGCTCAAGGTACTCCGGCTTGCTTTCAGCTGGGTGGGACTTCCTGTGTGCGGTGCGCATCTGATAGATGACTGGTTACTGAGGACTGTGCATCATTATGCAGGATGTTGTTCAAGGTATAGCACTGGCTTATACTCCCACAGCTGTGGGTTAGATCCTATCCTTTTTGTTGGGGTGGAGATTGTGTATTCTCCCTGGGCTCATAGGAGCCCCCATCAAGTTCTTCTGAAGTTTAGGGTTCAAGTTGCCCATGGTGTGTCAGTGAGTGCCCTGTGGTTGACTGGCATCCCATCCATGGTGTCCTCTACCCTTGTGCCTGTGCTTACTAGCATAGGCTCTTATAACCCTGCACTGGATAAGTAACAGAAGATTGATAGGAAATTTTAAATGATTGATTTCTCAGTGCATATGTATTTATTTTGCAGCACTAACTGAACAACGGTAATTCCTGTCCAGTTTGTTTGTAAAATGCTCCTATCATGTTATGGTGCCACAGAGATCATGGCTATGCTTCTCGGTAATGGTTTCTGGCTGAGATCTTACCGTCTGAACACCTGCCTCTCTTCCCTCCAGGACGACGGCTTAAGAATGCGGAGGCTCCCCAGGCCACATGGTGCCATCCCGGCAACGGGCATCTTGGCAGGCAGGGACTCGGGCTCCAGCACTCTCCCTTCCCTGCTTGTGGTCATCGCTGCCATCTTCATCGGGTTCTTCCTGGGGAAGTTCGTCTTGTAGTTTGGAGAGAGATGGAGGGGCGAGGGGCAGAAACTCAGGCTTTCTCTTGTCCTGCCATGTGGCTGGGGTGTGACTATACCCACCTCGGCGATCGTGTTCCGTGTATGATGTCATAAGCGGGCCTTGCCTTTTAGCACTCTCTCATGCAGTTGGCACGCATACAGACTGGCACAGGAAGGCAGACGGGGTTTGGGCTAATTCATAAGGAAGGACAGAGCATTAGGGGACCTTCGTTTAAAAAGTCAAAGAATCACTTTCTCTCTCTCTCTGCTTTTATTATAACTTGAACAGAACATTACACATCTTGTAAATGTTTTAATCCTTTTTAGAAAATTAAACTACAGACACTTTGTTACTTGTTGCTGATTTGACTCATGTCAATCTGTATCATTTGGGGTTGGTGGGGGGTGCAGTGTGGGTTCATTTTGCCCAATTATTTCCTATCCCTGCTGGCTTAAACTCAGACTTTGGGTTATTATGATGAAATGTACTTTTGTGTTGGGCCCCCCCCCCTAACAAATCACATATCCCTCATGGAAGAAATGTTGACCGAATTAAGGTCTTGATTCTTATAATCCTCTCCCACGGTATTTAACAATAAATGGAAAAACATGTTAACGTTATTTTATAACAAACGTTTGTCTTTTGTGTGTAATGTTACGTGCTTTGTTTTCCCATTTAATTGGGAGTTTGGAAATGTTAACACGGAAGTTTTGAGAAATTAAACTGGAAGGTTTTCATGTCAGCTCTGGCAGTGCTTCTGTTGTACATGTCGGCTAGCTGTCATTTCTGGAACGCTGGTCCCCATTCCCTGCTTTTTAACATGCCTCTTGAAACCAAAATTAGTCAGATTTCCAGAAGTGTCTGCCGGCGGCTGCTACTGTATGTACAAATCCCACCACTGTGGGATGGTTTCCATAGTTGGTACACAGTAAGGTCATCACCCCTCAGCCTGGTAATAAGCTAACAGGGGCAAAATTGCCCCTGTGCCTTAGCAGATGTTTTGGTGACTTGCAAAGATCTATAGTAGAGCAACACTGCCATGGTTCCATATGCCTTAATGGGATGTTGCTTTGTGCCAAAAATATATAATTAGGTTTAAATGCTACACTTAATGCCCAGGAGAACAAAAAACATTTTGCACAATTCAGCTCTTCTAGTGAAGTATTTGAACAAGAAAAATGTATATGTGTACATTGAGTAGCTCTGCATAATTTGTGTGTGTGTGTATACTTTTTGGTGGGTCAAACCATTTTGTAGCTGGGTGTTCTCTGAGGTTTCCTGCCCCTAATGAAGAAGGGGCCTGGAATCTGGCCCAGAATGATGAGTTCAGTCCTAAAAACCAAGGCCTTGAGGCCGGGCTCTTTGTCTCGCTGTCGACTTCTCCACGGCAACAGTCTGTGCTTGTCCTGTGTGCTCACTACCATGCCCAAACCAAAACTGTTCCTTTGTTTTCCCTGCCTCCCCCTGGTTTGGTTAAACTCCCCTCTTCCTCCCTCCTACCTGTGCCACACTTCAGTTCGCTGTTATACCTGCAGTGAGTCTACACTTCTGCTCCATGGGTGTTTTGGGGACATGGCTACTGCAGCAATAAAAATGAGATATTTAGATGTTAAAATACTACCCAATCAGGAATAACAGGCAGAAGTAGTATTGTTTGCCTCAGACTGAAATAGCATCACCCCAACAGGAAACAATATTTTTGAGCAAAGATTTTGGTTATGTTCCATTGTGTTACGTTTACTTGTTTACTGTTCTGTGCAGAGGAAGATTTTAAAAGACACTGATAAATGACCGGGACAACAAATAAAAAAGCCCAGGAATTTCACTAAATTCACCAACAAGTAGTGCCTTGACGCAAGAGATAAAAATTGGTGCAGTGCTCTACAAATGTTTCCCTTTGTGAATGAAAGGGAAAGCGGTGCATTGTGGGAGGTGAAGAAAGCACAGTACCACATTTCCCTTTCTGCTCGGGCCCTGCTATATGAACTTCCTCATACCCTTTCACAGTCACTGAGTTTAGATGGCATAAGACGTGGGTCATCAATGGTTCCTGTCTGCCTGCATTTCCTTCACCAAATGTATCCATGGATTTATAGTTTTTTCACATACTGTTTGTGAACTACAGTTACCATGGTTATTGTAAAGCGTTGCCCATCCAAGAGGACCAGCAATTGGGTTACGTCCCTTTTAATGGATTTTAATCCTGGATAGTGTTTTATGAATGGGCCGATTTAAAAAATAACTTCTCTCTCGTCCGCCTGAAAAAAGGGTGTGTTTCAGCACAGATGTAGGTTGAAGAGGGTGACGAGTAAGGTGACAGTGATGTCAGCCAGGTCGAGCCATCTCCTGCTGCCCCCACTGCTTCTTGGGGGTCTGTCCCCAGCCTCTCTGTGTCCCCCCTGGCTGCTGCACTGGACCAGCGGTCCCTGGTAGGAGGTAGCCCTCTTGTCCGGTGTGTCCGGGCTGGAGCCATCACTGGGCCGCTGTCCATTGTAGAGCAGGTAACGTCCATGGGTGTCCTGCTCCATGTGGAAGAGCTCGTACTCGGTGTGAGGAAGGCGAATGCCCAGCGCCACGCAACCGTTGGTTGCTGTGACATCCTGCTCCACGCCCAGCTGCCAGGAGCCCTCTTCCCCGCACTCATTTCCGTCAAAAATGTTCAAGAGGGATGCCGTCGTCAGGTCCATGGGTGTCACCCTCATGTGGTTCACTACATAGACGGAAACAGGGCTCATTTACGATACTCATGTTCAAGACAATCTTAAAGACAAAACACAGAGGGAAGTCCGGAAGACACTGACAGGGATCCATGTTGTTAAATTAATAACATTTGGACCAGAAAACAACCATTTCATCCTGCAGCCTTGAGTGGTCTTTAAATCCAAGGTATGTGGTCATCTAATTAAGGTGGCCTGTTTGATAGCATCCTGCTTAAGGATTTCATGTTCAAGACAACAGCTGAGACAAACGTCGGAGGAACGCGGCCCAGACTGTCATCACCGAGGGCCTGTTAGCCCTCCTCAATTCAGTAGAAATGTTCTGCTTGAAAAGAATCAAGAGAGTGGGTTTAGTATCACACAGTACTTATGGTAATCAGCTTTCATCGGTGAAGGAAGTGGATTTATGACCCAGAACCGTTCAGGTGTAGCTGGGATGTGAAAGGCAACATGTCTTACATTAATTCAGTTTTAAGGACCAGAATGCAAAGTGATTAGGATGGGGAAAACAGATTCCGTTTAATGTTCTTTTTGGTTTTGCTCTCATTCCTTCCTTCATCTGTATGTACAGTATGAAAACCCGGGTTATTAGCAAGTACAGTTGTCAAGGCAACAACATGGTGACGTAAGAAACATTTGATGTAAGAAAAGTGCAAGTCATGTGATGATGGAACCCAATCTCAGAGTGTCTCTGGGTGGATGCGTGGTAGGAAGATACCTTTGAAGATGAACTCTGTGCCACCCCTGACCTTCTTTGACCGCACGCCATGGCTGTAGCACCCCCTAGCATAGATACTGAAGGTGGGCCGCTCGCAGTTGGGGTCCATGTAGTGGTAGTAGTAGCCCTCCCAGGTGCGGGTGCGGTCGTGGAAGATGAAGTGGCGCGTGAGGAAGAGCACCTGGGGCCGCACCTCACATCGCACGCTCACCCACTGGCCCTGCAGCGCCACCGCCAGTTCGGTCCGTGGCGGCAGGACGGGAGGATGCTGCTCATCTGACCGTGCGATGATGCGGCATGCGATGCAGGCCTGCTCGTGGTTCTGCGACCAAAAAAAATACAGGAATTAGACAGCAGTAACTAGGTTATCACAATCCCCCCCCAAACACACACACAAACACACACAGCCATGATGCAGCGTGTCTCAACAGCTGCTCCACAGAGGGGATATGGGTTACACGACACAGAGGGGGCCTTCAACATGGAACGTCATACCAGTAAAACATCAGCATCGCAAAAATAATATTTTTTAGCAATAAGTTATCACTATAGCATGCAGCAGACAAACCTAAACCATCAAAAAATTTTATTTGCTGACAAAAATGCAACATAACTTGTTTCATTTCAAATACAATACTGATAGATGAGCTGTATCATATGAATGAGAGATTAATATTTGAATAAATATCAATTTGCTATATGACGTGTGGGGGAATCCTCTCTTGTTAGTCACAATTGATCGATCTGCTATTGTGGAAAAAGTGAGCTTTTTTAGACTGGAAAAGCCCAGTGCACCTTAAACTAAAAAAAGTCTTAAGCAAAAGTGCTCAGCTCAGCTTTGCATGTGGTTAGATGGCCCTTCGGAAAGTATCTGGCATGAATCCATCCATCTTCCAACAGCTTATCCTGTTCAGGGTCCCTGGGTGACCTGGAGCCTATCCCAGGCAACAGCTGGGCACAAGGCTAGGGTACACCCTGGACAGGATGCCAGTCCATCTCAGTCTCGCATACATCGAAAGGCCAAAGACAGAACTTAAGACAAATGATTGCAGGTTCTGTTGGGACCATAAAATAGCAGCCAAAAAATAAAAAATCAATTTTTTCTTTAGTGCATATCGGTTTCTCATCGGCTTTACATTTTTAAAAGTTTTTAAAGCACCTCAACACTTTTCCCAAAGGTCCAACAGGAAATCAGAGAAATGGGCAGACATTCAGCCTCGGTGTGGCTTAAATGCTCCGGTGGGTTATCTCCAGGTGATCACACAGCAGATTAATGAAATAATGAAGGAAAGAGTGGAAATGAGGGAACCACAAAAGGTAGGGCAAATGAACAATAGTCTGCAGGCCTCTGTGCATACTCCCTTAACAATCGCCCAAATCTGCAAGTAAGCCAAATCATTCATTTTATATCAGCCACAGTATTGATGCAGCAGCTGAGCTAGTGTTACTGCTCAAAGGAAGTGTCTTGCTATACTCTGTCATTCATGCATGCATATTAAAACTATATCGGAGGCCTTATGCACAGACTTTATAAAAAATAATCAGAGCACCATAATTTAGTATGATGAGTATAAACAGGCTTGTTAATTATTGATCAGTTGGAATATGGGATATGAAAATGTGTAACGTTTAGGTGATGGAGCTAATACTGTTACACTTGATGCGCCAATTCTGCCCTGGAACAACCTGGAGGAAGTGCCATTCACGTCCCAAAGTCGGCAATGCATGTTGGGACAGGCGTGTGCCAATATTGTTTAATCACCATTGAGCACCACTACCAAATTACTAACCGGAATTCAACATGAACTGTTCGCAAAAACCCACTGCACATACAGAAACCTCACAGCAGAAGTCCCCCATAAATAAATTAACAATCGCTATCTTTTCAAAATGGAGTGGGCGGAGAACAGGCCAGTATTTGTATTTTAACGAGGCTGTGAAAAACTACACCGACAAATTGTGTTCATTTTGAGCCAGCAGGTTTGAGATAAAACTTTGCCCGTTCGGGGTTACAATAAGAACAGGTTCACTTCAGAATTCTTAAAAACGTGCCCCGTCTTTGTTTTAAAAACATCTGCTGCACAGTGTTCCAGCAATGTAGTGTATTGTGTTGTCTGTTATTTCTGCTTGGGTGGATGAAAAAAGGTTGCACCTCTGAAAACAATGCAATAACAGACTGAGTTATAACCATAAAAAAGAATATTCATTGGGCTTGCCCACAATGTGTGTTCCATGACATTTTCTGCTTTCTTAATCTTATTCATTTTAAATATTGTTACACTGAAGCTATTTGTCATGCAGAGAGTAATTCTTTGGGTCTAGTCACTGAGGGCCAAGCCACTTAATTTAAAAGAGCGTTTCATTATTCCCAAAATCTACTGACACAAACGCTGCAGACGATTTGGTATGGTCTCACTGAACCTAGCCCTGCAGTTGTTTCATCTGATTTGAAATTAGAATTTGTTTACTCCACATCAGCCCCAAGACTTTAATTTGGTGGCATTAACAAGACAGCTACACTGTAATTACCTAAGACAAATACAGCTCCGTGCCTTTAAATAAGTGTCTGGATGGGGGTAAATAAAAAAAATCTGTGCTCCATTTGTGTGAACATCGGCAACACGTCACTATTTAGCCAGCTGTAAGAATGTGCTCAGTCTCTCTTTTCACCCATTGGGAGGTTTCTTATTCTGCCATACCAACTATGGCTTTACACTAACATATACAGCATATGCAGGGGAAGCCTTGTGCCATATGCTGTCTGAGAATAGCTCCAGGCTCACTTTCACCCTATACTGGATAGGATGGATGGATGAATGGATTAAAAGATGGATGGATGGATGGATGGATGGATGGATGGATGGATGGATGGATTAAACAATGTTTGAATGGATAGAAGGACTGAACAGTATATGGAATAATGGGTTTATGGATGTATGGACAGATGGATTGAAAAGTAGAGAGATGATGGATGAATATACTGAAAGGTGGACAGATGGATGGATTGATGGACAGTGTAGGAGCCTAAATATGCTTAATTGATCATTGTTAATTGTATTCTTCATTCTTTATCACTTTGGTGATGTAATTGATAATTTGTTGACTATTATTGTTGCATTCCTTGTCATCTTGATGATGGAATCCTAATAGTATAATTTTAGTGATTGACAGCCATTTATTTTGGGTAAAAAAGTAATTGCAATCTGATCTATACTTTGAGATACATACGACGGTCTTTTGACCTTCGTCTCTCTCGTATTACATCTCATAATTTGTGCTGAATGTCGCACCTCTCTTATATATTTTATGAAATTTAAGTAACTTGAATATAAACAAAAATAATCATATCATCAAGTTGTATCTTGAATCATTAATTTGTAAACTGATAGGGAGAGAGTGAAGCGTCAACCATACGGCTTCTTCAGAATTGGAACCTACAGACAGAAAGGTGGATAAATGGACAGACGGACAGATACAGGAGAAGCTTAAGCAGGTTTGAGAGTTCTGACATAAGAATGTAAAGGCTACTAGATTATTTGCCTGGTTTATCAAGACAACTCATACCGTCAAGGTGTTTCCTCCTTACCTTGGCGTTCTGAAGCGGTACCTGGTAGCTAGAGGGCCGGTGATACATCCTCTGGGCCGTGTCAGTATGCAGATCCCCCAGGAAGAGCTGCTCCACCACACCGTTGCGACTGTGGTGCTGGTACTCTTCCACACGCAGGAGCTGCAGCTCGTGCATGGCAAAGTTCATCTGGTGCAAGCAGTCGCAGCCGGTCTCCTCGCTCAACAGCTCGTAGCTCACCCTGGGCTCCCAGGGGCCCGACGCTCTTGGTACCCCCTGGCAGGTGCAGTTGAGCTGCTGACTGAGGTCTTCTGCCACTGCCTGGGTGTGACACACAATCTGGGCCTGCTGGATCTGGTAGTCGGCCTCGGTGCCGCCGCGGATGATCCAGGAGGTCTGACGTAGCTGAGTCTTGCCGTGAATTACCAGTGTGTAAGTTGGAACGGTGCAGTGATTGTCCCTGTAGTAAAACTGATGGGCTCTGAAAGTACCATTGCGGTAGAACTTGTAGGACCTGGTGACAAATTCTGGACCTGGCCTCACTTCACAGCTATGGAGACAATGAAATTTCCCTGGTTTGACACGATTCATTTCCTTTGCCCAACTTAACACCAATTAAATCACACCAAAAAAAACTCAAAGTCTTTTGCTGCAGTTTTTAAACTGCTAAAGCTTTTGAGTTTCTCTGAAGCTATGAAGTTTCAGGAAATGTAACACAGCTTGCCCACATAGGGGGAAGATACAATAGTTAAACTAAATAAGATACATATTCATATTACATAATTAAAACATATTTTCAAAGCGGTGATGTCCACTTCTGTTATCCCACATCTATTTTGCTTCTTTGTGCAACCAGAATATTTTCTCTAGTACATAACCATAACTCAGGGACCCAAAGACCTTACCCTGTAGACACCCAATGACCTTCGATGTTGGGGGGCAAATGCACGATGACCCGTGCCCCATTGTGGAGGTCGTTGAGGATGCGGTGGCACTGGGAGACTTTATACTGCTGCCCCATGTTCCTCACCATGGAAACAGTATGAGAATTGTCATTGGTGTGGTGCGCTGTGGAACCTTCACTTAGACCTGTGGGAAAAACCTCCATAAATCAGAGCCATCTGACCATAACTGCACAGAGATATCCTGTTCCATTGCAGATTAATACAGCACCCGGCCATTACATGCCAAGTGCTCAAAGCTTTATGTGGTCACTGTTCTCGTTCATAAAATGGTAGCACATAACTAATAACATATCTGAACCCATTGAAGAAGACGGTCTTCTGTGCTCCATGCTACAGAGGTGCTTTGATTTACTACTGGAAGCCTCGTCATAACCATTTTGCAACATGTGAGGCTTTAATTTCACTTAAAATTTTAAACTAAACTTTTTCCATTTAAACCTGAAAAATTCAGGCTATACATGTTAAAGACATGTTCTTCAGCTATTAACCTAAGTTGTTAAAATCCAGGTCTTAAGAGTTGAACAGCGTCACACTCAGATTCAAGATAATCTCTTGACCTGCTTAATTCAAGCAAGTCTTGTGATAGGAACCAATCCCACTTGCTGTTCCATCAGCAACTCAGTCCTTAACTGAAAAGAAGCTTTAAATCCCACCAAAGTCTGAGTTCTCGAACCTTCACTTTCTGACCTGAGCTTCCCCCAGTGAATACGTCCTTGGCCACAAACAGACTCAGCAGCTGGGTATAAAACTGAACTACTGTATCTAGCGATCTACTCCGTCTCCATCACAAAACATCCCCACTCTAAATCACAAAAAAACTTATTGAAATTTAAGTTTTTACACCACTAATAATGTTAACTCTTGGCAGAGACCCATTGGTGAGGTAAATATGGTTCTGGGACCACAGACAAACTAACAAACCCACACCCCCGACTAAAGTCTCAGCTACCAACAAAGCTAAGCGTGAGGATCCATTCCATCGATGTTCCTCATATGGTTAACTTCCATAAACTTTACAGGATTACACTTGCTTTCCAAACTATTTTGGCCTTGTTTATTATAGCTGTTGGGAAATGGTATGGAATAAATTGTACGTGGTCCTTAGTGTTTTTCTTACGGCTGTTAAGGTCATTTAATATCCATTTCCATTTAGCTTCAGTTTCCATCCAACATCTAAGAATTATCCAAGCACCGCCTTATCAACAAGGTATATCGATGGTTGAACTGATCATTTTATCCCTTACCCAATTACCATAAATATGGTCATAACTGTAGATTACATCTCTGCTAGTACTGTGGTATACTGTAAATGTCCGGCTTTGTATACACTTTTGATTCCAATTCAAAAAAGTTTAAAATTCAGTTGAACACTCAAGATTTGCTGCTGTTTTGGAAAACAATGAGAACGTTACAGTTGTTGAACATGCTACAGGAAAAGTGTAGTTCAACAAACCCCTTATTCATTTTTAAGTTCAAGCCACGATGCGGCTTCCCTGGATCAGACGACTGCAGTTCACCAGTCTGGTTTTTCCACATGCTGGCTTAATTACCAATGAAAATATAACTGTTGGATAGTCTTCATACTGCTCCCATCTGCCCCGTAGCCGCCCTTTTATTACATTCTTCATATTCAGGATGCTAAAAAACGGTTTTTCCAAAGAAAACAAGATCCGAGGATACGAATGAAATTTGTACTTCGCTGAAAGTTTTTACTATCTGGAGAAATACATGAGATCAAGTAAAAGCTTTCGGTCGGGCATGCCATTCCCTTATCGAAACAGGATGCTAATAACTTTTTCTTTGGGAAAATATAACTGCCTCAGAAATAAAAGCACCACCTTGTGTCTGAGATTTATTGCTTCGCTGCACATCGCTTAACGTGCGACTATGGTTTATTATGAAATTACAACACCAAGTCTCCAGCCACTACATTTATATGGATGTCCATGTTTTGTAGGAAAACAGACCCGAAAAGCTGGTTTTAAACCCCAGTTAAGCGCATTCCGTCACTCCAAGGGTTTTATAGGAGATTCAAAAGTGCGATATATTAACATCCACCCTGGGAGCTCAAAGAAAGCGTGGGACCCTCGCATATATGAAATAATAAATTACAATAACATATTTAATTGAGAATAAAACCTCAATCTAAACTCATTTTATATCAGCTTTCATTCAGGTACTGCTTTGGTATGCTTTCATGACTTATGTTTGCTGGTATTTAATTATTTAGGTGTACGACTTGTGTTAAAGTGGACGAACGCTGTGTTATGAATAAATATTACTCACCGATAAGCAGAATGATCACATGACTCACTCTAGCGACCCAGGATAACATTTCATCACGTCTTTTTTCTTTATTACGTCCCATGTCCCTCGAGATTATGTCTCCATGAAAGTGAAACTATTTAGATAAAGGATGCCAAGGTTAAGATTACCCAGATGACAGGACGCGTTAAATAAAACTAAATTACAAAGCGCAAGCGTGCCTGCTCTTCTTTAAAACATACAACTCAATTGCGTGGCTGCATCCCTTGGCCAAACACTTGCCATGGCAGCATCCGGAGGTACCGGTGGAGAGTCCAAAATTCACACCAGAAGCTGAATCCTTATAGGAACCCCGCTCACAGCCCAAGTCATAATTGCTTTAAGAAACATAACAAAAACTATATTGACCTTGTTCCCAGAGACGTGTAATGAAGATTAAGCCTAGCTGCGATACTGATGCAGAGACGCAGCTAAACGCTGTCGCTCCGTAGTGAAAGACTGGGGCATTTAGCTCCCCGTACGGTTTTACAGGGGGTGCAAGGGGCGCATAGGCACCCCCTACTGTTGGGATGGAAAGTTTTCAAAATATATGAGAAAAAAGTCAAATGTATATTATTAATGAAATGAAAAACTTTATGATTCGTCAGATCGTGCATTTGATGGTTTGTTTTATTCCTTAACTGACGTTGGCATTGGTGCTTGCATGTCAGGATGGTGACCCTTTAAGGGTTGACCTCACCTTAGGCAATCCACGTATAGTACCGTGCTTGTTGATTGTGGATGGTCGATTCTAAATACTTTAAATTGCAATAAGATTTTTCAACATTTGATGGCAGTAGTTAATTTTAAATTATGTTTATTAACCCGTAGAGGTTATTACCATATTAAATGTTGATATTTAACGTGAAAGTAAAATGCACTCTTCTGCGCTATCAGAAATATCTAATCTGCTTAACACAAGAAAAAAAAAAATTTGAAGTGTTTTTGGGATTGTTGCGTCAGAGTACCTAATTGTTATTGCAGATAACAGCTAAGGTGAAATACGCTGTGTTAACGCAGAAAGTGGGAAAGTGAATTTTATGTTTTTGAGAACACTTTGGGACCACCATGATGGAAAAAAAAAATTGTAGTCCTACCTGATATTTTCTAATGGCAATCGATAGCAAATGAGTAACGTTTCAGCCTATAGCTGCCCATTCGAATCATTTTTTAGGAGTAGCCTGTTATAAATATTACGATTGCGATGAAGCCTAACGAAACTAAAGAACAACTATACGTTATTCCTTATAAAGAATTTTGTAGATGTAATCATTAAAGTTAGTATCAATTTATGGTTCAATTTAAGCTCCTTTTTTGTAATATAATTTGAAATGTGTACACTTTGAATCCATGGATTCACCTTCCAGCTGCTTATCCAGTGCAGGGTCAAGGGATATATGGACTGTAAGTTTAACGTGAAACCCTTCAGCTTAAGCGTTAACCATGCACAACCATCCTGGTGCCTTTGACATAAGGAAAGCGGGACCATCACTTCTCCTCAACACACACAGAACAAACCTATTTTTCACAATTTCTGTTTAATTTCAAGTGCATAGTGGCTCTTGTCCTAGTTGTTCCTCTCTTCCCATTTCACCTACAACTGTATTTCCTCTTAATAAGTGGAAACTGCAAGAGAGAGGGCACTTTGGCTGGAGATGTTCAGCAAGATCTTTTTGCTGAATTTTTTCGTCTTGTTTTTCCTGACCACAAAATGTCACACTCTGGGGTGTTTGGTGGTGTAGTGGTCTGTTCTTCAGGCTATTGCCGGTTTGCCAGCAAAGCACAGCTTTCTTCCACAAAACCTTCTAGAACCTGAGATATATTTAACTAGATAAAAATATACCGCTTACAGGAGTTTCTTGGCATCATTTGATGAAAACATGCTTGTGTCCACAGGCTCGTTGGTGTTTAAACTTGAGCTGAATAAGAAATAGAACAAATACTTAAGTCTTCAGAGAGTGTTTGCTAATGGTTTTTGGAGAACTGTAGGGGTCTGATGTGTAGGACTTTAAAGCTGAGCTCTTGGTTTTATTCTTCCACCATCCATCCAACTGCATATCCTCTACAGTGTTGGAGGGTTGGTTTCATTCATCCACCCATCTTCTAGCTGTGTATCCTCTGCAGGGGTCTATTTTTTTAATCAGTCAGGTTCTGTTACCAAACTGAATGGTCTATATAGTCATTAACATGTTTTGTGAGAGCGATTAGGTTCAAACAATATTGTCAATCAGCAACGATGTGGTGACTCAGTGAATGGCTTAGGGGCAGATCACCTCCCGGGTTAAGGGCTTGATTCCTGCCCCAGGCCTTCTTTTTGTGTGTGTGTGTGTGTGTGTGTGTGTGTGTGTGTGTGTGTGTGTGTGTGTGTGAGATGAGGTAGGTTCCAATTCAGGATATCCCCTGCCTAGAACCCTGTGCCTTCTAGGAAAGGCCTCTGACTCATCATAGAGATTATTAATTATAGAGATTATGTGAACAATTTGTACACTTGTAATAGGTTGCTGGTGTGTCTCACGTGGAAATAAAAATGGGTTATTAAAAGTGTTACAAAGTTGATAGAGGAGTATTTTATTGCTATGGAACAAACAAAGAACAACCTGGCTATCGCTGAGCAGGTGCTGGGTATGGTTGTAATCTTCGAAGTCCGAATGTTGCTGGTTAATAAAATCCCTGGAGTCATCCTGTTGAGTTACCAATGAACAAGACACATAGAGGGAATTCTTACAGTAAATTTTGCCTTTTATGGAGGTGAATTTTCAGGTTGATTTGGAAACAGTCCTCCATGAAGAAAAGAAATTGTTGCGCTTATATAATATTGTGTCATGTAAGCTGCTGTGGGTCGCAGGGTCAAGTTAAAGGTAGGTTACTTTACATCGGTCAGGAGCAACACAAGCACCAGGTGTGACATTTTACTGCAGAAACAAATACATCTGTCATTTCAATTATATTATTGGTGATTACAGTATTATAGCTGTTGCTAAATGTTAGGTTTTTATATTATCGATGTATAGTTGTAGAAGTATACGTTTTTCTTCTTATACTACATAGCCAGTGACTTTGGTCTATGATAAACATCAAAACACTTCCCCATTAGCCCGGCCCAGAAAGTCCAGTGGTTTTACTCATGTAGAAAACCACTCTGAGCATTGTACTTCTACCAAGAAAGTAAATATTCTGCAAATAAAAATACAAAATCAAAAAATAAACACCCCACACATCTCCCATGACATAGTCTACATGGCAACTGCAGAAAATGCTTGGTAGTGATTAAGATAAATGACTCGATGCACCAGTCCCCCAATGTTTTGTCCTCTTGACTGAAAATCAAACGGAGGCTGTTAGGAGGAACATTAATCATGGACATAGGAAACCCCTGATTGGTCCAAGTTGCTGACAAATCATTACAGGCACTCCGTCTTGTTTTTGTGGGATGAAATGCTGATAGTTGTTTTAAGACAACTGATACTCTACTGGCTAGTAATCGACATTAGGAATGTTTGTTTTGACCACTTTTTCTAGTTTCTTCAGACCTAAGGGTATTTATACAGCTCTCATGTACTCAAGCTCATGTACCTGAGTCACTGCGATATGTACCAAGTCATTGAATGTATGAATGTTTATGGTCAAAGTGAAGCACGGATCTGCTGTGCATGTATATAGAGTACTTTCAGTCGTTTTTTGCAGCTTATTAGCAGTAGGCTGGTGTATGTGTTTTTCAGACTAACACACCAACACGTCTTCATTACGTCTTCTGCTGATGGTCAGATATCATCACTTAACAGAATGTGAACTTTCAGCTTTCAATTTGCTTCACTGAGCAACTAAAGTCACGTGGGATTTATTTTGTGGAATTGGCTTTTTCATTGTAATTAAAGAATATGAATTCTCAAACAGGACTATACTTTAAAAAAGCAGGAACCCTACTTAACTATTCCTTCTCAGGGTCACAGTATTCCAAGTCTTAGGTTGGAATCAATGACCAACAACACTTGGAGGCTCCATAAAAAATCATGATGAATGGGTATAAAACGTTCTTGTGATGGTTCCCTAATGGCTTGTTGAGGGTCCTGGACCCTCCCTCCCTGACCCCCTTATCTGCTTGGAGTTCAGGCCATTGAGATCCTTGCTGCTTTGAATGCAACAGAATCAATTTGCCTCAATGAATGGTAGAATATGTGACAAATAGAGTTGTGATTTTTACTCGATACCTTTATCTAATGGAAATGTATAACAGACACTTGTGCCTTGCATATTTAGACATTTAAACACATGAGTCAGTGTGAAGGCAATGGCAAGGCCTCCTGCTTTAAATAGAAAGCCTTTATTGTCATTGTAAAAATTACCATGAAATTAGGAGCTTTTTTTTAGAATAGAAAGCCTTTATAATGTGTGTATGGAGTAAACTTACATACTCTCCCTCTGTTTGTGTGGGTTTCCCACTACAGACCAGAAATATTAGGTTAGACCAGTTTTTGTCATCTCTAAATTTCTCATAGCGTATGTGAGTGTGTGTCCTGTGATGGACTGGGGGTCTCCTGCCTTGTGCCCAATGAGCTAACACCACAACCTTGTATTGGCTAAGCAGTCATCGATGATGAACGACAACATTAATTATAAGGGTCACAAAGTGTTAGCACTTTGCAGAGTATGAACAGTCTTGGCAGGCTAAGCTTCTTGTCTGTCCTTTTCATTTGTACCTTTGAGGCCATTTGTGCCAGCATTGCTTAGCAGCAGACAGTACATGAAGCCAGGGGTATGAAGTGACCAAACCCGAAACCAGTATATGTGTCTACAGTGCCAGGCATACATTCCACTACTAAATCTTTAACCACAGCTAAAAACGTCAATGGTTACAACATCCCTGCCAGTCACTCATTAAGTTGTAATGATCACTGTACCACCTTTAAACTGTTTTTTATTTATTAAGCAGAATGCCAAACCTTAAGAATTAAGTAATGGGACTGGCTTACATTTCCAATATAACTTGGAGTAATTTCTAATTTTTGCAGCTAGGAAATTGAGCGCCTAGTGTGTGAAAGGATAGATCTGGCAGCTCCTTGGTTATGTCTACGTATTTTTTCAGCTGTGCTCCCACCTCATACAACGGCAAAACAGTTCGGCGAGTGGCTTACGATGACAGCTTTCATGCCAGTACCACAACAAAACACACAGCCAGATCTCTTAGAAGGGCAGAACACTCAGACTGGTTTTAAAGCCCTTGGCTCCCAGGAGGAGTCATAAGTGGGTTGTGGTCACCCTATTCCATCATCCAGACTGTTCACCATTACTCTCATGGGTACACTGTTCCTTTGTCCCTTTGAAACCATGACCAGGATTTGTTGACCCTTGGTTGAGCAGTAGAAATTTGCCATAATGAAAGACAATTTTGAAACAACCTGAACACATTTCTGTTATTCAAATTTACCAGGGACTTTCTGAAGAGTGCAGAATTATTAATTCATAAATTCTCTCAAACACAGCATAACTGTGTACCTGTGTGACAAAACTGAGGTAGCTATAGCTGGACAAGAATTCACCTGGTCTAACACTAGTGATGGGACAAGTGAGGCTTTGAAACCTGTGGTGGGTGGGACTACCCTAATTCTAACCAATCAATGCTGGCACTAAATGAGTTCAATTCCCTAGCTGCAAATATTAGAAGTTGCTCCAAAATAATAGTCAGCATTGATTGGTAGTTTGGGGGTACTCCCGCTCACCATGGGTTTTGAAGACTCATTTAGCTCCTGCATTGATTGGTTAGTTCAGGCTACTCCCTCCCACCATGGGTTTTGAAGCCTCATTTCTCCCATAACTAGTTAACCCTGCTCTAACCAGCCAAACATATTTTTACATTACCACTGTCCCATGTTCCTTGGAATTACGTCCTCATTTATTTCTTTGCGGATAGGCATGCAGACGGTTGTATGAGCCTCTGAAGCTATTCCTGTGGAGACATTTGTGACTAACTACATGACACAGCTCTGCAGCTGCAAACTGAAGGTGTTAATGTAAACAGAAGTAACGGGTGCTGTTACTTTACTTCAGAAATCACAGCCCGACATACTTCGGTGAACTCTTTTAATGTACTTGATTAGGAACATTGCCCAGTTTTAACAACTTCTTTGTGTGGCTTCCAAGTGGACTGGTGAACAAAATTATCTAAGGAAATGGCAGTGACAGAGCAAGAACAGAGGCAGCGAGATTTCCCAGCCTGCTTTGTGGGGGCTGACCTTTTGTACTCCTCAGGGGTGGATCAGAGTGCCACTTTGATCCTATTAGCAGCTCCTTTTCACACAATGCCGGAGAAGCCATGGAGACATCCAGCGACTGTTGCCACACTTCTGTGAGGGCCAGACTTCGTGGAGGCTGAGGGGCTTCACAAGTGTTTCATCCCGCACTGGCCCTGAAACACACGCTGGCAGCTGTGTTTTGACTGAGTGGCAATCAAGTCTTCATCAAGGGATCCACTCTGTCATTAAAGTGTACCAGCAGGGATCTCAAATGGAAGGCGAATCTACATGCAGTAGCTGAACAAAACCTGTTCCCCAGTTTTGTTTATATATTCTTATGGCCTATCAAAATTTGGAAAACATGGGACCACTTCCTTGACTGACTGATGCTAACTTTTACATGCACACAGGTCAGTAGCACTTCCTCACTTGTTTCCGAGGTTTCTGCTCTCACCCGAACCCTGGGGTAATATTCTGCAGCTCTTGGTATCTTCTCTGGGTCCTGCTGTTCCTGATTCTTTGGTGTCATGCACTGCAATCTTTTGGATAATTGCAGACCCCCCTCCCCCCAACCCAGCCATCAAAGGATGAGATTCCCATGATCAGAAGACCCAGAGAATTCAGTTCTTTCCTTGCTCAGTCTAGTGGGACAGTTCTCACAGTTTGTTTCGTCATTCCCAGTTGCTAATACATGAAACAGTCCGTTAGGCCTCCTTTGTGTGGTTTCGAGTCACAGCACAGACACACATGCGCTCATAGACGTGTGCACACACACACACACACACACACACACACACACACACACACACACAAACTGTGTTAGTTTAAGGATTATCCCTGCTTTGAAGTTTTGTGTGTGGGCTGGAGGTCATTGATTCAACTTGACCACAAGGAAGGATTCCTTCTCATAAATCTTCCCGAACCTTGTTTACAAAGTGACTTTAAAGGCTTCATTATATGAGAGAGCTTTTCATTTTGTCATAAGGAAACTGTAACGCAGAATTCAATTAACTTAATATGAATAAATTGGGAAAACAGAGAAAGCATGTCTTCGATTTTCTGTTTGTAGTTGTACAGACAAAAAATGGGAAAGCAGCTGTTTTTTCATTACTACATACTGAAGATAAATGCTTGTAGTATAGGAAGAGTTGCTACAATAACAAAATCAATTTCATGCATAAAATACATGAAGAAATTAACTCCATTTCCTACAATTGCTTATAATGACAAAACATTTTACAGATGAAAATTTCACTGTAACACTACAGGTTTCCTATGTGCATTAAATATAAAACAAGAGTGCACTCCTGGCAATATTTAGGTTACAAAGTCCATATTTTGGTCTAACAAGCTACTTGTTGATCTAGATGATATCAATTTAATTACTTTTTATAGTGCCTTTCACAACATAGTTGGCCCAAGGCACTTAATAGGAGTGTGTGGTAATTACAACGTACATTGATGAACACGGATAAGACTGGAAAACAATGGAGGAGAGGAACATATCAACAGTTTATCACACCACAATCAGATACTGAAGATATTTTAGGAAATTTGTCAAGAACTCTTTTTTTTTGTGCCAGTTGCATATTTTTAACCTTTAAATTCTGAAATGTGTGGCCTTCTCAGGTAGATACATGACAGACATGACTGGGATTTTCTATGCACGTTCCTCATAATCCCCTTATAAATCAATAAAATATCTATCTATCTATCTATCTATCTATCTATCTATCTATCTATCTATCTATCTATCTATCTATCTGTTGGAATGTCTGTCAATCTGTCTGCTCTTCTGTCTGCCCATCTGTCTGTTTGCATGCATCTGTCTGTCTGCCAGTCTGCCTATCAGTCTGTCGGTCTGTCTGTCTGTCTACTTGATATATTTAAGGTAAATCTGCTCTTTAATTTTGTTCCCCAGCTTGCCAATTCAAACTCTTGCCTTGGTGAGCATAGCTTGCTGATGTGGTTAATGTGAAATGACAGTGGAATGCGGTACTGCTACTCCTTTTTCCCAGGAGGTGTGGGGGTAATCATGTAGCTTTTGGGGATCACTGATCTGATTAAAGAGGGACCCCCCTGGGCCTTTGTTTCCAGTTTTACTTGCCCTCAGGGTCAGGGGAAAATGACCCTGAACAGCGAGTGGTCAGCTGACACCTTGACAACTTAGGTTATGTGATTTGCCAGGACATTTAGAAGTTGTAGAAATTAAACACCCAGGACTCTGTTAACTGGCTTCAAAAACAAAAAGTATGGAAATGCCTAGTCCATTTTAGCTAGTAAGCCATATATCACCATACTGTTTAAAACTTAACATAATTTTTAAAAGTGGTATGGAACAGTATTTCAAAATGGAATGTTAGAATACATTATAACCCCATACAATCCGTGGTATGAGAAGATGACTATGGCCGGGTGCGACTGCACAAATATCTGCAGTGGGGGTCAATGAAGTGTCAACTCATCCTCAGTTAAGAGCAGCACGTGGGGGCTAGGCAAAATGGAGTACTGGCGTTCTCTGCTATCCTCGGAACTGTTCCACCCATGTGAATTTCACGAGAAAGCTGATAATATATCTGTTATGGAGAGCATCTGGTACATGGACGGCTTGAAAGGGGAGAAAAACAAATCCAGATTGAAGAGAGGGATGGCTCTCTGTTTGCTGTGATTGTAAATGTTCCACATGTTCAAAACAAAAGACTCTTTATAACGATCCTCACTGCAGTGATGTATCATAGCTTCTAAACAGTGACTCGAAACTCAACTGTTATGGAAGCAAACGGATTGCTACAAGGGATGAATTAAAACAACAGAAAGGAAAACACAGCCCTTTTCTTCTCCAGCTGTTGAACTTGGCCCTTTTTACTCTTTTTCTCCTTCATGTGGTGATTAGGATACATGTGACGCTGGTGGTGGTGGTGGGGGTCCTCATTCTTCTCCAGGAAACCTTGTAGACCACTGCTTCTCTCAGGAGACTTTCCAGCTGCGGGAAATCTCAAGAGCTTATCTAAAAAAATCTCAAAGAATCTTACAATAAAGTTCCGCAGGGGAGCCTACGGCTGTCGCCACAAAGGAATGGAACTATAGAGCTGCCACGATGGTACTTGAAGTTCAGCTTTTCTTTAGTAATTTTGGAGGGGCCAGGCATCCAGTTTGCCATAGGTGTTCTCCTTAGCCCTTGGCATCCACAATAAAAGTGGAGGAGAGAAGATCAATGGATCCTTCACCAGCCAATGTATGATGGTTAGGGATCTGTCCTTCTGTCTGGAAGGTTGTGGGTTTAAATCCCATGGCTGGCAAGATAAACATGTCATTGTTGGGCCCTTGGGCAAGGTTCTTAACCCCAACTGCTCCAGGGCACCGGATGCTGGCTGATCCTGGGCTCTGACTCAAAGCCAAAGCTACCCTTGTATGTCACTTTGGACAAAAGTGTGGTTAAATAAATGTGGTGTAACATGTGCAGAGGTGAGCCCTGCTTACTCGGCTAACCCGGCTGGCTGACGAGCGGTTCATGGATCTTCTCCTCCATTTGAACCTGGGAGAATGACTGCTATTAGACTGAGTTTATAGTTATGTGTACGTTTTCACTGTCACATGAAATCATCGCCACGGAAGGCTAAAGACACCACAGAAGATGAATCTGTAAACCATGCTCAAAAAACAGGTATTTTTTACAATTTCACTGAAAAGGTATAATGGGACAATAGGAAACTTATTAAATTATTATATCCATCTATATGACTGTGACTTCCAACCACTTATCGTGGATGGGGTCATTGGAATGCAGAAAATATTGTTACCTATTGTAATCTATACATGAATTAAAAACAAAATGATAGCCTGCTATATTTTAAACCCCCTGACAGGACAATAATGCCTTCATCCATTGATCATCCAGTAGTTTAGCCTGCTCAGTGTTCTATTGTGTCCATGAACAACTTTAAATGTGAGTATAGTTTAAAATGTTTAGCCTAATTCTCAAATTATTTAAGCTAAACAAGATGTGCAGATGTAAGGCATGACACTGAGAGCATTTATCAAGGATCATTATTGTACTCTTGGTCATGAGAACATCAGATTTGGCAATGAATCATTATGGCAACCCTCTGTTTTAGTCTGAGGTCTTAGCAACAAAAAATATGGTCTGAGACCAAACAGAGTGTCTCTGCAATGTTTTCCAAAAGGTTCCTACTATACTGACAAAATAAACATCACTTTTATATTTTTTTTCTAGAAATGAGAGATCAAAGTTATTTTAAAAGATAATAATATATTTAGATAGTTTGTTTTCACATGAAAAAGTGATCACTTCAAGACATCCACAAAGACCACCGAATTTGCTGATAGCTTGCTCTCGTTGGTTCTGCATCAGCACAGTGGAAAGGCATCTTTCAGGGATTGAAAAGGAAATTTAAAACTCCGTCTGTCTCAGAAGGCTCGTGATCACCTTTACATCAGTAAATTTTGACAAGGAGTTAAGGGGTACCTCGTCAAAGGATGAGATTTCCTGGAGAAAAATGCTATTGCAAATGACAAAACACAGGCAGGTTTCCTGGAGGTGGATTCTACAAGGAACTGGAGCAAAAGCCATTTTTGGGTTAAGAACCTGTAACCACTCAGTGAACCAGCTGTTTTTTGAGTCCAACCATCCATTTGTACAATGTGAACACAGCAAGACTGTGACCTGAGCTTCAGTGAACATTAAGAATATGACATTTGTACCAAAAAGCAACCTGAATCATTGATTCTGCACATGCAGCGCTTGGTTTCCAAGCTTCTTTGGCCGGCCATTGATTTACTGTCCCTCCATTGACATGAGAACAACTTTATCGTGGTCTTTTAATGTTCCCCGCATGAGCATGAAGGTTTCTCAGACAGCCTGAGTGCTGTGTTGGCAGAAAGGGGGCGATCTCTCTCTAGGGGCTTTCTGTGAGATTTCAGTGACTCCATCTAGTAAAGCCCCGTGTTGGTGTTACCTGCCCTTAGAAGAGCTTCTGCCAACGATTAGGGCAGACAGTGGTGTACAATGAAGAATCTTTTCCACTTCTTGTTCTTCTATGGGCGAGCTGTGTAGAGCTTAGATGTGGCGTGCAACAGCGCAGCACCCAGAATTTCAAGTGGACACAGATTCGGGGAAGAAGTTTACATTCAGAGTTTTTCTGTAAAAGAATCCAAAAGTGTAATTTATGATGTTTGAACACTGGTGTGGAAAACATTTGTAGATATGGTACACTTTTGGCAAACTCATCTGTCAAATTGCTTGTCAGACAAGCGGAACAAGCGTGTCATAGGCTACATTCACATCACCAGGCTGAAGCGACTCAAATCCGATTTTTTGCTTTAATGTGACACAGATATAATATTTTTCAGGGCTGTGTGAACACAGAAATCCAATCTTTTCAAATCAGATTTGGGTCGGTTTCATATGTGGTCCTAGATCAGATACGTATCCGATTTGTGGCCATGTGGCACAATTTATGTGTTTGTTTTTATATGATTTGGTAGGATGCCTCTTTTTGCAGCTGAGAAGCAGCACAGATACAGACAACATAGAGATGCTGATCCAGAGAGATGAGAAGCATATTTAGAAAAAAGAGAGGGCTAAATGGAGCAAGGACAGAGACACAGGGAAAAAGCCATCTGTTAGTGAATTAAATGACAGAGAAAGAAGAGCCAAGAGATGGTACTGGAGAGCAGCACAAGTGAAATGCAGAAGAGCCAGAGCAGAAAGAGCAGCAGCCATTGATCAGTGCATGATGGCACCTTTAAGTCCAGAGTTAGGTGTAGAGCCAGCCCCAGGGCAATCAAGGTTAGAGTTAGAGGAAAATTATGGCTTATTTTTTAGTGTGGTTGCTGATGGTGTCTTTTAGCATTTTGTAAATTTAGATAACTTGTGTGTGTGTGAGTGATTAAATATTGCTTTGCTTTGATGTGTTGCAGGCAACATAGTCAGATTGAATGGAATAGTGATGAGATAATTGGAAAATGGTGTGTCTTGACATATGACAAAGAGCTCTACCCAGGAATCATCATGGCAAAAGATGAAGGATATGCTCAAGTGAAATGCACGCATTGTGTTGGCCAGAAAAGATATTTCTGGCCAACCTGTGAGGACTGTATCTGGTACATGTTTGATGACATTTTAAGACTGATTCCTGCTCCTGTTAGGGTCAGAACTTGTCGGGTAGGTAGACAGGGATGTTACATGAAGTGATTGTTACAGTTAGGGTTTGCACACATTACATTAGAGCAAAAAAGAAATATTGAGTGATGCAGGTGTGAGAAAGTTCATGTTTTGAATCAAGCATTAGGTTTACATTAACATTTGCATTATCATCATTTTTCATCATCTTCTATGCTAAAACCTCTTGATAAAGCTGTCTCCTATATATTTTTTGGTCCTGTTGAATAAAAGTTTTATAAATGTTGCACCATAAGTCAATTACACCCATAACTATAATTTAAACAAGCAGTATAACCAATATGGTGACTGTTGTCAACCTTGTTACTGAGGTGTCAACCATGATTCACACGTAGAATTCTAATATAATTTAAAAAAACTGAAAAGGCGATTGTAGAATCAACTTATTTTACAAGTTAAGTAAAAGAGACCAGTTATCCACCCTAAGAAATTGGGGAATTATTATTTTGTTTTCATAACCTTTTCTTAAAAGAGAAGATGCTGTGAAAGTGTCAATTGTAAATGAGCATATTTATCCATGAAAAAAAAAAGTGAATTCCTTAGTATTCTCACTTTAAAACCACATTTAATGTGACAAGGGGTATTTTATCGTTCATGGTATAACAGATTTGTTCTAAATGTGGATTTAAAACCTTTTCAAACAGTAAACAGACATGGATGTTGATTATTTGTAAAAATACATTTAAAAATAAGATGGCACGGCACTTTTTTCTGAGAGGTAAGGATCTATAAATCCAAAAAAGGGCTTAAAGTATTTTGAAACAGTAATTTGTAAATCAAACATTAAGAGTGGGAAATGACATGTTTTCATAAAATTACCCATGATTTCTGTTGAACATCACACTGTGCTCCAGTCTGATTTCATTTCTGCTTTAGTAAAGTTTTAAGATGCAGGGTCTACACAAATTTTAACATAAGCATTAATCCTCATGCTGAAATCACACCGTGTAGCCATTTGAGGAAAACGATGTCGTTCGACGATGTTGCCCATGACAAATAAATCATTTTAATGACAGGATATATTTTATTGCTTGAATAATGGCTTCCATGTGCTAGGTTTTAGAGATGCATTCCTCTGGTGTCTTAACTGTATTATGAGCTGTGTCTTCTGCCCTCCAGGACTAGGACCCTTCATCCAACTCCTCCCTACTCCTACGTGGCTCTGGTGGACTTCGCTCTTGGCATTTTTCGCATTACTGTACTTGCTCATCACAGTTCTCGTGCTCATGTACCAACACTAAATTTTGCACCTGCATGCGGAAAACCACAAGGAAACATTGTATTCATATGAATAAGGAGTTCCTCAAGACTCGAAATGTGTATAAAATATATCCGTAAAATATTGAAAACATTATAGAAAACACTGGACCCATATGGCAAAAATGAACAGTACAATCAGCCCTTAATTTCCACAAAAGTAAAAGGTGTACACGTGCACTCTCTGCAATCGTTCTGTTTTAAAGATCACACATTTTTAAATTGTAGAGATAAAAAACAGAAAGGGAAACACAAAGCCTTATGTGACCCATGAAAAGCATTGTGAAAAATTTATGGTTCCTGGGACATGAGCCAAAATATGTATGATCACTAGGACCAGATCATTCATCCATCCAGCCTCCAACTGTTTATCTTGGTCAGGGATGTGTGGAGCCTTTGCCAGGCAGTGTAGAGGATAAAACTATGGTGCATCCAGGGTGGGATGCCAGCAGGGCCAGTTCATTCATCAGTCTTCTAACCACTTATCCTGGACACACACACGCAATCAATTTAGAGACACCATGTAGCCTAATTGCATGTCTATAAACTGCAGATACCTGTACAACAAAGAGTGGAGTTGGGATTTGAACCCCCAACTCTGGGAGTGTGAGACAACATAAATTTACTTCTATCACAAATTGGACTGTTCCCAGAAACTGATGTGGAGGCAACACAAGTATGAGATTCACACATCTAAGATGATAAACTTGAGGCTTAATCTGGGCATTTTAACAAAAATATCTGCCATTAAAATGGGATTGGAAGATACTGTAGATGTCCTTCAAAACCACATGGTTCAGTACTGTTTCTGTGCTTCTTTAACATTATTGCAATATTTTCACAGAAACTACTGCACCAATATATTTCAGACTGCAAGCTATGCACAGAAGTACAGAGATGCTGAATTAAGGGTGGAAGATAAAGGCAATGATGAAACAAAACTGCAATTTCAGTTCAAAGACAAAACACATGGAAGATATCACAGTTTATCATCCTGATTACTTGAGGGCAATTTAATGTTACTTTACAGTACCAACAGGGACAGCATGTACAGTTGACTAAAGCAGAAAGCAAAAGCAGCTTTGACTGTCGAACAACAAAGAGCTTTGATATGGGGATGGAAACAGGTGGTGTTGGCCTAAGCCGCTGGGGAGTGAAATTTGGGCAGACAGTGCTGGAATGGGTAGCATGAGTTCTAGCATATAGTGCTGGTGTAGCTATGGAGTTATTTTCTTATTGAACTTCACCAAAGCTTTGGTTTCCTAATTTTATTTTGAATACATTCAAAATAATAAGCGCAATTTAGTTTGTCAGAGAGGTTCCTATCTCCGCGTTGTAGGTGGTCAGTGATTAGCGGTGCACATTTTCAATCTTGGCGCCGATTCTCCTTCAGAATTTGCCTGGCCCTGGCGCTGTGTAAGGAGAACTCACGCTGACTGCCCCGCTGTATGTTCTTATAGAATAAACCTACAGACTCCAGCAACAGCTCCTGCATATCTTGGCCACCTTATCATACTTCACCTGCCAAGTTTAACTTCGAATATAAACCGCAAGTCCGGAGTTCTCCCATACAAACGTAAGTAGGACACCATGGCTTCTGTCGTGTCTGTGGAGTGTAATATGTTTAATTATTCTGTGTGAGAGGGACGTATCCGGACGTTACATAAGATTCAGGAAAGTGAGAGCTTCATAGAGTTAGCGGCTCCGAATGCGTCCGTCTCAGATAGCCTATCTCCCCCCAGGTCCGACATTGGAGCCTTCGCAGCAAAGCGAATGGGTGACGACTCGGCGGTGTAGTCGCAAACCTAATTCTAACCCTCATCGGCACCATTTGTCCGTTCACGTTTCCAACAAGTTCTCTGCCCTCAGTGAAGCACCCACTGAGTCTCCCGTTAAAAATGCT
>JAACJT020000001.1:16344095-16384470 GCA_009936485.2 Gymnarchus niloticus
GGGCAGGCTCCGAGAGGCGGTGGAGGACAGGGCGGCCTGGCATGCTGTGGTCCATGGAGTCGCGAAGAGTCGGACACAACTGCGTGACTAAACAACAACAGGACTGTGGGAGGAAAGCAAAGCAAACAGAGAAGAGCTGCTCCACACCTAATGCTGAAAGTGCAAAGCAATAGCGTGAACCACAAAATCAGTGTGCTAAAATACAAAGTCCCGTACTGCTATAGAGTATGTACCAGACAGCCTGTAACAAGGTCATGTTTCTGGGGCATATTGGGTAATGGACTGGATCCATTATGTACAGGTTGTAGGTATGAACCTGGCAATAAAGCTTCCTTACTGAACAATCAGGAACATCTGTGTTGCTGTGATTAAAGTATTATCTATCTGAATGTTTAGCTATCTAATCTATGTAATTTAAGTCCTCAGAAGGAGAAAGGTAGTGATGGACTTTTTTTAGGGGTTTCTCTCAGGTGGAGTTGTGGTGTAGCAGGTAAGGAGGTTAGGTAGCTAACCTCAAGGTTGTTGGTTCAAGCCCCACTATTCCCTAGAACCAAATACCTGGATAAGAATGCTGTTAAGAATCCACTTGATTTCATGATTAAAGTCATTAAACTATGCCCTATAATGGGGCAGCCATACTTTGTTAAACATAATTTAGATGTGGGTTTTTTTTTTTGCCACCACCACCACCTACTTACCTCAGCAGGTCTTGAACCCAGGTCCTCTTACACCATAGTCTAGGTCCTTAACCGCTCAGCCAAACAAGAACTCTAGGGATACTTCAAGAAAAAGGCTATATCAAGAATAATGCTTCTGAGGTAGCATGGCACACTGGGTGCAATGTTAATACTTTCTGTCCAACGTTTGACTCTGGTAATAAAAGTCTTGTTTTTCTTTATACTAAAGCCCTTACCCCTAGAAAATGTATGCTGGAAAGGTTGTCAAAAAGGACTTCTACCTTGGCATGGTGGTAACTCTAATCTGATGGGCTAAGGTTTAAATCTGGCACTGGAAATTCCTTTTCGAGTGTGGTTTTAATTACCAAGTCACTATCTCCCCTCCCCCTACAAAATGTACCTGACAAACACTACTCCCTCAACATCCACAGTGGTACACTGGGTAAGGTGTCTAACTTTACAGATGCAGGTTCAAATCCTGCAAAGGATTTCAGTATGCCCACACTGAATACCACTAACCAATGGGTATCCTAAGAAAGGTAAGGCCCTTTATTCAAGGTGCCAATTGGTAAAATGTCCAGCAGCAGGATTTGAACCCCTCATCCTCTACATCAGGAGCTGCTAGTCCACAAAAGTTGCTCATCACTCTTATTTTTAAAATCACAGGTACCAATTAAGTTACCCTACCTCTTACGCAGGGCAGGGTCAGGCCAGCTTGGAGACGATCCAATCCATCTTCTGACTGTGTATCCAGGCTGGGTTTTGATGAGCACGAGGAATCCCCAAATGTCAGCGCTCCGACAACACATGGCCACGTGTGTAGTGGGAGTGACAGCACTGACAGAACAGTTCATCCACAGTTAATGGCACAGATCCCCATCCAGCTCCACACCTCAGACTACAGCTTAGCTGGAGAGTGAACAAGTACCTAAAGTCTCTGTATACTAGATTAATCAGGTGTGTTTCAAGCCTCGACTTCAGCCAGAGTCTCATACTGCTGCCGTAAGACCATTCCTCAGCTGCAGAGCACTGTGGGAGAATACTCTGCAGCCCAACATAGCTTTTTTCACTCTTGGACCTAATAAATGGGTGGCAAAGTGCTTAGCACGTCACAGCAAAAAAGTTCTGGGTTTGATCCTCACAGCCAACAGGGGCCTTTCTGTGTGGAGTTTGTATGTTCTCCCTGTGCCTGTGCGGGTTTCCTCCAGGTACTCCAGTTTCCTTCCACAATCCAAAGACATGCAGGTTAGGTCAATTGGCTACTCTAGATTGCCCATAGGTGTGAATGGGGATATTCCACAAAGTGAGCTAACCTCATAAACCAGGCTTATTTCAACAATCCTGGCTAACTTTCCCCAAATTTGGTTCCACAAACGAGGCTAACATTAAGCACCACTTAGTTACTATGGCAATATATGCTTTTGGACAAGCCTGCTCCATGTCAGGCTAGTTGTGAAGCTTAGGTTAGTTTGGTGAATACAACTGGACAAGCCATGTGACGTCTCACAGCACGTCATTCTGTGGGGCTGCAAATATTCTGCTGCTGTTCTCTTTCTCGCAATAATTTCATGCAGGCGACTTCAATTACTCAGACTGTATAAAATGAAAAGGAATGCATTAAAGGCTTTTACATGAACAACCACGGTGTGTCCGTTCATTCATCATCCAGCTAATGAGGGAGCGCGGATCATCATTAATTATAAACTGATCAGTAACTTGGATTAGTAACTGCATTCAGTTTGCCAGGCTTTCCAAATGTCATTGGAGCCATAGACTGCACCCATGTCAATAAGGGCTCCAGCAGGTCCCACAGAGCCTGATTATGTAAACCACACATCTTTCCACAGTATTAATGTACAGGTAAGTACTTATAATACCTTATGTTAAGTACATCTAAGGTAAAGTGGTCGTCAAACAATAAGTCTTCTGTCTTCATTACCATTTCCCAAAATGTTTCAGGTGGCATGCAATGCAATTTGGGTTTTTAAATGAATTCAGTACAAATGTAGCTCCAACTAGATTTATCCTTACCATTTTGAAGAATATTTGTGTATTTAGTCTTCACTTGCTGTCTTTTAACCCCACTCATGTTGCTCCTAAACCAAGCATTATAATACTACAATTATATATTTATCACTTTTTGTCTTAGGTGGACCTAAATAATTTGCATGCTGTCCTTAACTGTTTTACAAATATGTTAAAAAAATAGCCTTAAAAGTACCTTATGATTGTGATTAGAATACATTTATGTCAACAAAAATGTTTATTATTGTGACTATACCTTTTAAATACTTAAAACTGTTCTAATAAATCCTTAACCCTAAGAGGTGACTTAAATTACGTTCTTACTCGTTTCGCCTGTCAGCAATTTCCTGCCAAGCAGCCTCACGAGCTTTGTTTATGGCTGTAGTGTTTCCTTTATTAATTATTATATCTTTATATTCTTCATAGACTTGTATTAATCTCGCTCTGACTTGGTGAAGAACGCGGTGCTTTCTTTCCCTTCTATTCTTCATTATCTGACATCGATTATCAGGACTGCCTCATATATCGCGTGGACGCGCATGAGCCTTGCTTGCCAAATCTCGTCTTGAGTTAGCGGGAATGAAATACATGTGAATGTTGTTTGTGGAACTCATTGAGTCTGAAGTGAACTGTTAGGCTAACTTAAGCAAGGCTATTTCAACATAAGCCTCCATTTTATAAGCTCGGTTCATGGAATATCCTCAAGGTGAGTGTGTATGTTTGTTTGTCTCTGTGTTGGCCCTGCGGTGGATTGGCGGCCTGCCCAGGGTGTACCCCACCTCTCGCCCATAGTCAGTTGGGATTGGCTTCAGCTTCCCCATGACCCTGATGGATAAGTGGTATAGGTGATGGATGGAACTAATAAATAACCTGCCCTCTGAAAGCAAAACAAACTGGGGGGTGGTATGGAACCAATCACAGACTTTCCAACCAAATAGAAAACAGAAATGACAAGCAAAGAAATTTACATCTAAAAGCTATATTAAAATTCACCAATTTAAAATTCCACAACTGTGCAGTGGTTCTTCTCACTGCCAAAAAGGGAATCATGCAAGAATAAAAATACACACCACTCAGATCAATAACCACAACCAAATATCATCATAGCATGACTCAAAACCAGCAAGGAAGCTATTCACACAAAAGAAAATAAGAATGCACCTTTTGTAGCCTTAATAGTGACATTTTTATAAGTCAAACTAATTCACAATAAATTCAAATGTCAACATTATGGGCGGGTTCAAGCATGCAGTACTAACAGGGACAACATACATCCTTGATTAAAGCAGAAAGCAAATGCAATTTTGACCGTCAAACAACGCAAAGAGCTTTGATGTGGGTGTTGAAGCAAGTAGTGTTGGGCTAGGCAGGTGGGGAGCATAGGCTGTTACTTAAGTTGCTGAGCTTAAGTAATGCAACTCTAATACAGCACAGCTGGCTAGTATTCCAGGGAGGAAGACCTAGAGTAGTTTGGATGTGGTTGGCCAAATGAGGGAGCGAGTGTGGGCAGTTCACTCACCTTGCATTCAAGCACAAAAGAAAAGAATGTTTCAGGTTGCCATTTAGAGTCCATGCTAAGCTGACTAAGTAACAGGCCAAAGGAATGATGGGTAAGAGGGGGTACGGTGGGTGAGGTTCAGTGGGCTGTCCTTTTGCTCTTCTCATGTCGCATTGGTTTCCTCCTCAAATTCAAAGGTGTTCTTTTCGGCTAATTGGCATCTCTAAATTGTCAATAGTGCCTGCCTTGTCATGGCCTGGCATCCTGTCCAGGGTGTTCCCTGCCTCGTACCCTGGGCTTTCTAGGATAGACTCCAGGCTCACTGTGACCCTGTACTGGATATGTGGCTTAAAGTTGGATGAAAATTTGTTTCTGAAACATATCAGCTGGCAGCTCATATAATGGATGAGTTTAAAAAAAGACAAAATAAAGTTGCTTGGTTTGGATGATAAATAAAATGTCAAACAACTTTGTATACTTCTGCTTTTGATTTAATTCCCAAGACTAAGTAAAATGTGCTTTAATTAATTACAGCTTTGTTCCAGTTACGAGATTGAGTTTTAGCATTTTGCTTAAAAGACCAGCCAAGCGACACAATTATGTCAAATGGCTCTGCGTTTGGCTCTCACTTTTCTGGACTTGACAACGCTGATCTCATTTCAGCACATCATTTTAAGCCGTTGTTTCCTAATTTAAAGCTATGATCGTTTCATTTCCCTGATCTGAAGTGACTGAGGCAACAGCTAGTTAGGCAGATTCCAGATTGTTGGAGATTTGTCGGGACATTGCCGGTGCTTTGGACCCACATGAACCATCCAGATAGGACAGTGGAATGGCAGTAGGCCTCAGTACGTGTCCCTCTCTGAAGGAAGGGAGTTGAGGAACAGGCCTTTGCTGTGGAGGGCCGGGGGGTTTATTGCCAAGACCACTTGTTAACTTAAGGTAATGTGATGTCTGACTGGTAGGTCTGTGGAGGCAGACCTGGAAGTCCAGTCGGACAGACATGGGGTGCAGGCTTGTTTCCTGCGGCAACGGCAGCACTATTTACTGCGAAACGTGAATTTTAAATGTTTGGTTTTTTTTTTGCAGAGGAACACTGGGACATAGGAATGTGGAGATTGTGCCAGAGCTGAGAACATGTGTTTGTGACGGGGGGTTGACGTTAGAATTGAGTAGGGAAGAAGGGGGCTTGGACGGGCAGAAGAACGTCAGATTACATTTTTAGGAGTATAAAATGGGGCCACACCAAGGCTGGTGGGTGATACATTGCGGGGGCATTGCGCTGAGTGGTCAGGCTTCGGGGTGGTGCAGTTATGCCCAACACGCTTGTTACCTCTAGCCTGGGTTAGGAACACGATTTGTCACAATAAGGTTTGAGGGCCCACCCACTAGAACATCCCGTACCCATCTCCATCAGTGTGCCTTGAAAGACAATAAAAACATACATCCTGCCTACAACAGGATGTGTATCTGATGTTACTAGTGGCAACGATACTTATTTGTCATGCAAAATTATTGTAGTCCAAAGATACACTACATACACATATAAAGATTATTTTGTATTCAGAAGGATTAAAAGCGTCGACTTTCATGATACATTGCTGGTATCATCTGGAGTGTTCAATTTATTATCTGGTTCAAATGCTGTGCAGGTCAGATCGGGTTGAGAGATCAAACACACCTGGTTAAATTCTCTCTCCCTGTCATAGCTGGGAACAGTAAGCACTCCCTGATGTTTCTGGGTGGGATTGAGTATAAATTCTTAGCTTATCAAAGGAAGAGATCATTGGAGCCTGATTCTTATTGGAAATGAGTAAATGCTTATGTTGACACGTACATTGAATTTATTGATAATCCTTTTAAAAATTATATAAAAATAATCACTTTACTCAGTGAATTATTGGCATTCATAAATAATGTTTACTCAGTTCTTTGATTTTTAATTGTTATAGTAATGCCACACAAGATGATAAATCAAGAGCAAAGACAAAAATGATCTGCCTGCTTAGGAAAGCACACAGAACTGAGAGAATTAGGAAAAATGTTAATTGTAATCTTGTAAACCACTTGCATTCCTGACATTACCTGATCAGTCATTCAAAGGTAACATACCACTACATGGACTGGGAAAAGGAGGGCATTTTCATAAATTTAACAAAATGCAAGGTTACCACACTGAATGACATGAATATCTTATGCTAGGTAAATTCACCCTTAATCTTCATAGCTGGTTTTAAATTATATTAAATATTCAAAACATGAAATTCACACCCATTGCTGGAGCAAGGCGTTAACAACAGAATATCTAGGGGCTGTGTTAAAGTTTGACTTCAAAGCAAACCAGCGAGCAAATAAAACAAACTAAAGGCAAGTATCATGATTAATGACAAAATTAATTTGGTGACCACAAAGTGCATCACTAAGATGATGTCAGTCTTCACAATGTTTTCTGTTGGACTGGTTAAAAAGGTAACCTCTGATAAACCTGCATGTGTCAGATAAGCGCCCTAATCTACACTGTATACCAACAAAAACCAATGAAAACAAAGTTTCAGCTTTGACCCCCCAGGCTAACCTCTGCTGAGCAACCTTAGCTGTAGTCTACCCTAGTTATATCCCCCAAACACCCACTAGTTACATGGACCTTCTGTCAAGATAAATTCTCATAAATGATTGCTGGATATGCAGACTATTTAATGTAACACCTTAACTTAGCAGTGACAGTTACCATGGCAGCCAGATGACAAATTTCCATGATTTGCACGGCACCACAAAACCATACAGCCATTTACCAACTGGAGTCCTGGCCCAAGGCCAGAGTACCATTCGGAACAAAATGTGGAGGAAGGCAGAACCTCAGATACCTGACAGTGTCAATGTTATCCCTGCTTCTGACAGGCATTTGCTGTGAGAATTTTACCAGGGGTGAATAAGCCTTGCAAACCTTCCTGAAGCTAAATGAAGCAGCGCTCTTCAGCCATCTGAAAGGGATAAGGAAGAATGGGAGGCCCAGGTCTGGATGCTACAGATATGGCCTAGTCTCATTTTTCCAAGTAATAGAACCCTTGATATTACCAAGCTCTGGATGTTTCTTTCTAAAACAAAGACACTATTCCCTTGGTCACACAGTAACAGGCAAACTGGCACCTGTGGGTTTCATTTAAAAAAAGAATCCTGATTTGAGTATAGTCAATGCAGAGATTTTGGGGTGATTCTATATTTCTGGTCATAGACATTCCATTTATTGTAGTATTAGTGGTTTGGCATTAGAAACAAATTGATTTCTGAGTGACACAGATCACTCTCTTGAGCTAAAGTACAGCAGCTATGAAAAAGACTGCAGTATGTGTTTGTCTTAGTTCATTCCTTGAGTTCCTCTAATCGTTGGGCATTTGAGTACACCACAAACACGTTGATAACAGTTGAAGTAGCTGAAATCAAGACACAGACAAATAAAACGATGGTCAGCAACAATATTCTGATGCAGCTTTTAAATTACGATTAATGATTTTAAATGATTGATTTTCAGGGGCCCATTGTGTGCCAAGAAAAGATTCCACACATCATTACACCACCAGCATGGCCTGAACTGTTAACAAGGCAGGTTGGGCCCACATTCATACTGTTGTATGGCAAATTCTGACCCTAGCTTCTGCAGGTCACAGCAGAAAATCAAGATTCATCAGACCAGGTGACATTTTACCAACGATCAGCTGTCAACTTTCGGTGAGCCTGTGCCCACCGTAACCTCACTTTCTTGTTCTTAGCTAACTGGAGAACCCAACGTAATTTTTTGCTGCCATATTCCATCAACCTCAAGGTTCAAAGTGTTGTAAAGAGTTGATATTTTAGTTACTGTCACCTCGAACCAGTCTGGCCATTCTTGACTGACCTCTGCCATCAATGAGGTGTTTCCACCCTGCTGATCGAGATGATTTCAGTTTTTCACACCATTCTGTGTAAACTACAAGGCAGTTGTGTGTGAAAATCCCAGAACATCAAGTTTCTCAAACCACCCCATCTGGCACCAACAACCAACAACTCTGTCAAAGTGCCTTAGATCACACCCCCCACCAATCTGATGTTTTGATCTTATTGTTAACTGAAGCTCTTGACCTGTCTCTGCAGGATTTGATGCACTAAGCCACTGATTCGCCGATTATGTTCGGACGAACATGTAGGTGTACAGTTATTCTTAATAAAGTGACCGTTGAATATACAAAATAAAGGCACAAAGAGGCTTGTAGGTGAGAAGTATGAACAACATATAAACAAAACATACACAAGATTTTTACTACTGCAAATGTGAAAGATAATATTTCCTTTCTTCTTAATGACATGTTGCCATTTTGAGACTTAGGGCTTCAGATTTTAAATGGTTGCTTAAAACTTATTTAATGTCAACACAGACACAGGAAGTGAATGTTGCACTACAGCTTAATCACAGTGCTACAGGTTTTGTTGACCACCGCATCTTTCCGTAAGACCACACGGTCACCGACTTCACAGCTCCCACATTCCCATGTTCTGGCCTGACCTGGTAAAACATCACGTTATTACATTTCTTTTCCACAGTTGGCTTGGTCACTCCTTTGAGACCACAGAAGCTACACAAACCAATGCGAATCCCCCAAGAGTGAATCTCTACATGCTACCACAAGCTAAACTGCTGCACGGTGACAACTTACGTAAATAAAAAATTCACTTGATAGATTGGTTCCAAACAGCTCAGCTAGCTAAAGTCCTTTTCCTGACCGCAAACTGGACCCCGTAACCCAGACTGTGGTTAAAGTCTCAAGCTGACTAGGCAGAAGTGCCATGCAAAGTGGAACATAACTGATGTCCTTCCACCAAAAAGCAAAAAGAGAGGCCTTGAAACTGGCTTTTTTTAATGGTTGGCAGTCAAGTGTCTGCCATCACTAGTCACCATTTCTGAGATCCCCAGCATCAACTGAAATTATATAAAGACCCTCTTTGTGTGAGGATAGTGACTGATTCTGTGCGAATGATTGCTGTTTATCCACACTACACACCCACACCCATAACGTAATTACCAATTTGCTTAAATGTATCAAATATATGTGGTGCGTTATACGACTCCAGCTTGCAATGGCTGAATACCCCCTTTTTACACAACAGTTCAGCAACATTAAAATAACACTGGATTAAAACTATTTGTTTTAAGGTTGAGTCATTAATCAAGATTTTGATCAAAGGGTTACAACATAAAACGTTATGAAGAATGCTCTTTGTACAGGGACTGACTGCTTCATAAGGTTTACCACAAGTGTGACTTTGCAGTGTGGTTTAGCTTCTCATATAAAGATGCCAATATTAAATATAAACAACGTTTGGATTGTTACAGTATGTAAGTGAAATGCATTGTGGGAGTGGAGCAGGCCTGGACTGACCACCTGGCATAGTGGGCATATGCCCAGTGGGCCGGTCAGCTGGGAGTGGCGTTATTTATTTATTTTTTAAACTGGAGTCTTTCATCTGAACGGCCCAATCATGTTTTACTTTGCCCCCCCCCAACGCCTCCCCCCTCCACTAGAACTGATAAGTGAGCGGCAGACTGCCAGAGAGTAACAGCAAGTAGGAGAAATGGATAGAAAGAAACGGAAAGGAAGTGCAGAGAAACTGGCCGGGAAAAAAAAGAAAAAAACGTTTAGCAGCCAACACAGAAAAATGTGTCAAAATAACATTTATTTGCAGGGACCAGCAGTCGGTCACAGGAGTCCTGTAATGAGGGCCACAACACGAATGAGCCCGAAGAAAGACCATAGTAGAAAAACTATACTTTGGTATTACATTTAAAGTTTTCAAATCCATGTCACATTTGGGGGGTTATTCGCCTAAAAAGAATGTTTAAAGGTATTTATTATTATCCCAGCGTTCGAATGTCCGATATTTCTTTATAACAACTGCTGAAAAAAAATGAATGACCGCGCTGGCTAACACGTTGTTACGCAACACCTGCAAATTTAGTTCTATTTGCCTGAAAGACTCCGCTGTGCATCAGGGACCTGTTGGAATTTATTTTTCGAATGACTTAACTCTTGAAGGTCCCCGATCATGCTTAAAACAGATCAGAAACAGAAAGCCTGACCACACTTGATTTTTATAGTAAATATACTGTATGTATTTAGGATGACTTTCTCTCATTTATACCCAAATGTTTCTTTAGTCCACTAAATAGTTAACATTTTTAGCTCCTGCAAAGTTTCGTTATGTGGTTTTGATTTAAAAAAGATCCAATTTTTTTCTAAATCAGATTTAACATTTTTCTGTGTGTTTTTGGGGTCTACTGTGTTTATATCATATGATAAATTGACAAATGAATAATCAGGTCATATTGGTTAGGTTAAACTCTTAAGTCAAAGCAATAAATGCCAGGACTGAATTTTCGTCCCAGTCCAGCCCTTGACTGGAGATACCTTTTCCAGCTGTCTAGTAGTTCATACATTTGCCTGTTTCTCAGTGTCATTGTGTGATACAATAACTCTATTTGTTGAAAATTAAGTAAATCTGTTAAATAAGCATTTCAAAAGGTCTCTTTACATGCAATGAAAAGGAAAAACAGTACTTCCTGGTAATGACACTCACGATTCATGAAAAGCTACTTTTAAAGCCAAAAATAACTAGCTGTGGACAATACAGACACACCAATTCACCTATCTGCAGGCCTTTGGAAGCCAACCCTGGAGGTGTGATGCTACTGTGCTACCTACTGACCCACCCTAGATGGAATGTATCACTGTTGGCAGCCACTTTGATACAGCACCTGGCGTTTCTGCTTCTGAAACTGAAGCATGGCGGTTATCATTAGCGAGTGGAAGCAGAAATCCACTAAATAGCCTGAGACAGCAGTACCTCCTCACTGTACCACAAGAGCATTGCTGAAGCAGGACAGGGCAGATGCTGGCTTCTGAATTAGCTGGCGGGAGACTCGACTGACGTCTTCTTTCGTAAACCAACCCACCGCGGTAATCAAGTCTTCACTAAACACCTCCATCTGTAGTCCATAAGGGTACCTCTACTCTCTTAATGGCGTTCACACTGGTGTGGCTTTTCTGTATGCCTTTCATCTAATGAGACCTAGTACAAAGAGCCTACAATGGAACTACTGACGAAAAGAGTGCAGTTTATCCGTCTCGTCAAGAAAACGTCAGGATTTGATTACTCAACTTTCATATATGAAAATGTCTTCCCAAGAACTGTTTTAACATAAATTTTACTCTCGGGTTTTAAATCAATGACTTTCACTTAAAATGTGCTTTTTGGAGAACTGAAGAATCATTTTATGATTGATGGGCACAAACTGTGGTCAGTCCCTTTTTGTGGCTTTTTAAATATTTTGCGTGTAATATTACACAAAATATTTGGTTTGAATCAGTGAAAGCTTTTTTGCTTTAAAAGAATGCTGTGTATTTATGTCTCTTGAGCAGATAACTGAGTGTTGAATATTGGTAGGCCATTATTATACCATGTTACCGACACACACACTGCTTAACAATATTTCACAAGAAAGCCAGCGTATTGTACCGAACCAGATAATCTATGTCCCATTGTTTTTGATGAATATGTACTAGACTTGTAGGTGAATTATTCACAACGGACTTAACATGAATCACTTTCTTACTATTTAAATTGGGACAGTCACTTTAAATGCAAACAGAAACCCAGCCACTTGCAAGTTATGAAGGCAACACCTACCGACATGCAGGTGAACCCAAGTAGTACCCAGAGCGACCTTCTCCACATGGACAGTAGATTCATGTTACCGTGACAAGCAGGGAAGCGCTTCTGAATCTCAGCCTTGGAAACAAGAATGACGTGATCACAGATTAGAACCACATGGATCACAAACAATATAAACCATTTCATTTACGATCCTGTCAAAAAAGAAATGCCTAGATTCACAGAATGCTTATTTCTCTAGAGAATGAGTGCATCTGAAAGTATCAGACAGGTCCTTCCAGTTTCCAGAAAAATTCATTCTGCTATTGGAATATGTGCACAAATCATACACGTTTGCAAATTAATTTCCTTGCGTTGAGTCACATTTATTTAATTGTGCTTTAATCAGAAAATAAGTGAAAGTTGCACGCAAGGTTACTTTTATAAGTAGTATTACTATTCTTATGCAGGACTTTAAAGCTAACCTAGTAACATGTCAGGATAGAACGGTAAGTTTAGTGGTTAGGAACAAAGACAAAATAACGCCATTAAACCATCAAAGTTGTCAGACAGTTTGGTCCACTATTTGTTGCAACAGCATTGGGCAGGGAAGGAAAGGTGGGAGGAAGGAACCACGCTGTAAAAATTCCAACAGATCCAGAAATGTTTCTGATTGGACACTCAATGCAAAGACAACCTTGTCAGAAAAGAACAGGTCCATCAGGAAGCACTGACATCTGGAGACATTCTTACCTGATTACATGTAATTAAAAATTCTATAACATTCGAGGGAAGGATTTATTAAGGATTCATTTATTTTGCCAGGTGAATTTTTTTGAATACAAGACAAGGAAAATTACACAGCAAAAACACTCAAATTTAGGCAACAATGGAGAATATTTTACAACAATCCTCAAGATGAGGACATTAAATACACAGCTTATGTATCAGCTGGGTTAACAAAACATTTGGAATATGCAAAACTAATGAAACCATTAATTCAGCTTAGAATTTAATAATTATGTAACGAGGTCTCAAAGATTAATTATAGCTAAATGATGGAAAAAACACAGCCAAGAGGCATCTTTCATATTTATTTGCTGATCAGATGCTTTTATCAAAAGCATTATATTTCCCTCCTAAACTTTCTTCTCTTGAGGTGACTTCCTGTAAAGATTCAGGTCAGGAATCTTGTTATACCAAGAATTTAGCAGGTCTGATTGTTCGAAATAATATGTGCCATTCCTATTGCTTTCTAACACAAAAAAAAAAATTTTGAAAGCAGTGGGAGAAAACCAAGCAGAGAAGAGGATCGTGTGATTACTCTGCTGGCCTCCCTCCATTAGATCTCATTAGAACTGGAAATCTTCATCAGTCATGTCAATAGCCCAGGCGAACTTGTCTCTTTGGGTTTTGTTGTAGATCTTCTCAACTGGAACTCCAAACTTCTTACACCTGAAATTGTCAAGAGACCCCATCCAACTTCAGTCATAATACTACTAATTTAGATGAAATTCTACTTCGGAAATCTCATTCAACTTCCTCTACTTTAAGGCCCTGCAGGAAACTGTGCCACTTTACCAGGCCACTGTAATCCTGGGGTCGAGGTAGTTGAGTTTGGATGTTCCCAGGGCGATGACCTTGTTCTCCTCCCGGTCGGTCATCTGGAGTTTCAGCTTCTTTAGCTGCTCCTCCAGTCTTGTCACAGCCTTCTCCTTCTGCTCCACAAGCCTAAAATGAATTTGAGCTTGGTGGGATAAAAACCTCTTCCATGAGGAGGAGAACAGCTCGAATCCAGCAAACTATCACCCAGTATAAACAGACCTCATTAGCGCAAACAGTGGCTACAGGCATCAATTCATTACTTTGGGGACCTTCTTGCATTCTACAGCACCGAACATTAAAGAAACCTGAAGCAACCTAGCATTAAGGCCTTACTTCTTTAATTTCTCTGTTTTATTTTGACGGTACTGCTTCTTGGCTTCCTGAAGCTCCTCTTTGGCTTCCTCTAGTTGTTTTTCTTTCAGCTCAATCTAAATATGAAATGCAGTTTGGGGTTAAAATTGGACCAAAGACCAAGATGAACGAGCCACAAATCTAGAGGTGGTTAAAGTTGATGCTGAAAAGCACTGAAGGGTACATGTTAAAACGCTGCGTTGTGAACTCGAAATGGTCCTACCTTCTCCTGCAGGTTCTGCATAGACTTCTCGAAGGTCTTTGGCGCTGCTCTCTGGTGGTTACAGAGTATAGCCACAGCTCGGTTTGCTCGATTGTAGGCCAGGATTTTCTCCTCCACAGACATTTCAGCTATGAGAATGACGACATGGTGAAATTTCACTAAGTATCTGACTTGGCAATACAAACATAAAGTGTGTGTGTGTGTGTGTGTGTGTGTGTGTGTGTGTGTGTGTGTGTGGGGGGGGGGGGGTTATAAAGTGCACACATGGGGTTTACGATTCATATTAAAAATGGCTAAAATATTTTTTAATTCTGCCATCTGAAGCTATAAAGGTGGAGGACTGAAATTAGACACTCCCTCATGCTGCAAGCGTACATGACGTCAGCTTGTTCAACTGCTCCTGCAGGGTGGTGGAGGCGTTATATGTCCGGAACACCTTGGCAGTCAGGCCCTTCATGAAGTTATTCAGCTCCTTGTTCAGGTACACCGTCTAAGGACAGGGAATAGCGGTAAGAGCATGGTAACGTGATCAACAGGACCATCAGGCAGTGGTAGCCCAGCTGGCCTTTATCACCAGGGTCATGGAGTTTATCCCAGGCAGCACAGGTCACAAAGCTGGGGAAGACCCAGGATGGGCAATTTAGAGTCATTAGTTAGCCTGACCACATGTCTTTGGACAGCAGGAAGAAGCTGCCGTCCAATCCACATGACACGGGAACATGCAAACTCCACACACAAATAGAGGTGAGATTCGAATGCTCAACCCTGGAGATGTAAGGCATCAGTGCTACCCACTGAGTCACCCATTAACCAAATGCTCTTAATGCTTACATGAATCATACCAAATAATGCACCATGCTTCATTTCCTTAAGAGAGACTGATTATCATCTAGAGGAGCGAGTAACTTAATGTGCTTACATTAATTCGGTCAAAGAGGTCATCATCTGGATTTTTATTCTCCATGAACAGCTTTAAATTTTTAAAAACCTGCATCAGAGCACAAGAAATATTTAAGACTTGGGAACAAAAAAAAATGTCATCTTCTGAAACACAGCTAGACACAGGAAAACAAATGCATACTAGGTATCAAAATATACATTTCAGGTAAGATTACTTCAAAAGATCCATTAAAACCCAAGCATCCAGTTTTTATTACCAGCTCATCTTGACTTTTTGTATGACCTGTAAACTACAGCAATGCACCCATTTCTCTTGCTCACACAACATTTAAAAAAACTGACACCCCCTTGTGGCCTGCCCCTGTGTGACACCAACACCCCAGCAGCCTACAGAATGCTGCCCGCCCTGGGAATGGCCAGACCACTCACCTGCTTCTCCACAGGCACCTTGTTGTAGTACCGGATGGAGTCCTTTCCCAGGAAGTCGAACTCCACCACCCACTCCTGCCCGTCCAGCTGCTCGTGGAGAGTGATGTGCTCCACCCGCAGGGAGCAGCAGCCCACCGTGTCAGCTGTCTCCCCCTCCTCTTTCTCATTTCCTGCTCGTAGGGCCAGCTGTGGCAGACAGTTTTGTGGCATAATGATGAAATCAGTAAAAAGAGGTGCCTTAGAATGGAGATATTTTGGGGGGGATTTATTTTTTATATACAAGTATTTTTTCTTTTCTTTTCTGTATTCAAACAGAAAGAAATAGCTATTTTAACAGTTTTTCGAACAGTTATGCAACCCAGTGTGTGTGTGGGGGGTGGCACCTGCAAAGCAAAAAGGCAGACACGGCATGGGTGCAAGCCTAGATGTGACTGGAGGGGCGGGTCAGTGACAGGATGACGAAACTGTTAGCATCAGGACCTGTTAGCGCCTAGCACACCTTGTCAATGAAGTAGACGGCCACTCCCATCTGCCTAGTCCTCATCTCCCGTGCCCTCCAGTTTGCCTGGTACTCCTTCCTGATGTCGTCCACTGTGAGTTTGAGCTTGCGAGCAATCTCGTACTTTTGCCAGTCCTTTTCTCCCTACAGGATCACACAAGGTGGTTCAGCATGCGCACACACACGGGACCTCCTACCCCTGCTCTGAGCTGGACAGGTCCAGTAACCGTAGATACAAATTCATCTGCTCAGCCTATAATTGTACTTGTCACTTTCCCTTCATGTATTAAAATGCCTGACCTTCATTTTCAGCATATTTAGGGAAAGAAAAGATCTACAGTAATTTTAAAATAAGCCGTTAACAGACACTCTACAACAGAAAAAGGCTTACCTTGTTCTACAAATGCTTATCTAAAGAGCACGTTTAATCTGAAACATCCAACTACAGTTTCAGTTAATCCTAACTCATTTTCATCTACAATGAGAATGTGGAGATCATTACTGGGAACACAGAACTAGCACATGAAACCAGTCTGTTGGTACGTAAAAACCCACAGCTCATCTCGAACGCTACGTTTACAGACCGAGTCCCCGTGTGACGTACCTTGAGTTTGGAGCTGGGGTTCAGCATTATGTACTTGATGGTCCCCTGCACATTCTCCACCCAGGACGCTAGCCATGTCACCGTGTTGTCATGCTGCACCTTCTTCCACTTGTGACCCTTGGGTGCCTCCGGGATCTTACCATCTCTGCAGAGAGGTCCACATGGCACTCGGTCTCCAAAAGCGAGGAAAGCCCCCCCTCGAGCATTTAACCCCCAATTAACAGAAAATAATCTCAAATAAAACAAGACCAACACAGCAGATCTCATGTTTGCATGCTAAAAGCTATTACTGGGACAATTCCAATCAACAGATTACTATACTACTTGCAATTATATTATTCACATACAAAAGGCAGAATATCAAACTTTTGGTCAGATACTGATCCTTTAATCCGACAGGCCTATCAATCATTTCACCCCCATAATTTTTAAAAGATTATTAATAAACAATCACAGGTTCAAAAAGGTCCAACAGCATCATATCAAATAAGCCCAATATCAACAATCGGTCTGTCCTTTAGCAAAGAGAGAACAGAGGTATGAACACACAAGCTTCCGGGACTAAGAGAGCAGAACCTCCAGGCGCCTCACTCGCTGCAGTTAATGGTGATATCCTCGGGCAGGACCCTCTTCTTCAGTTTTCCCATCTTGGGGTGCTCACCACGCCCTCGGAACAGGCCTGGCGGTTCCACCCGGAAGTTTCCGATCTTCTCTCGGTGGCCATCCAGGATGCAGTAGCCATATTCTTCAGTCAACTTCTGCGCCTCCTCCTTCAGGACCTGCCACAGAGGACGTGCACAGGGAAATGGCTGAACCACTGCTGGACACTGGCAAGATCACTGTGGGCACGCGGCCTGGTGAGTACGGCAAAACGCGGCAACCCTCCGGCACAGCGTTTACGTTACCTGCTTCTCCTCCTTCGTCATGGCCTTCTTCTTCTCCGCCTGCTCCAGAAAGTACTGGTGGATTTCTTGGAAATCACACTTGGAAAGGCTGCGGATCAAGTCCCTCTCCTCATTTGTCATTTCCTGGTCAATTGGTTGTGAAGGAGTGGGGGTGTTGTTAATGAGAAGGCTTCCATTCTTAAACACGTAAATGAAGCTCAGTTCTGACAGTTTTAAGTTCTGAACATGAAGACACAAATACGGGTGCTTGTCTATGTACAAGACCATTCCCACATACATATATATTACTTAAGTTTGTGGTAGATGACGTGAATTACCTGTCTCCAGTCAGCAAAGAAATTCTTCTGAAACACTTCCTTGGTGGTGTACTCATGGTCCAGCATTTTGGCATAGAAGGTGGCAACCTCCTCTGCGGCCAGGCTGAGTTGTACTGGCTTGCCTGCAGCAGCCAGAGAGAACAGGCTGTGAAAACCTACCAGGCCACTCTGGGCTCAAAGTGCCAAACAGGTAGCTAAACGCACCAATGCCACACCCAGAGACCCAACAGGAAAGGAGAATGCAGAAGGCCATAGCTTACCATTGTAGTAGAAAGACACATTCTCTGGTAATGGATCGTACTCGGGGGGAAACAGAGGTCCTTTATGCTCAAGACTCTTCCATTTTTTACCATCATGCGACTGTCCTTCCTCCCACCTGAAAATGGGAAAACAAAAATCTGACAAAAGCTGAAAAACAGCAACTTCACAAAATACACAAATCACATACAATGAAGTTTTTTTAAAAAATGTAAATAGTAGTTCAATGTAGCAAACAACAACAGTTTATGCATGGACAGCAGTTAACCTAATGTGAAAAATTAAAAAGCACTCATATGGTACAACACACCTCTAATTCACCCCACTTTCTTCATACAACGCACAGGCAATTAAAGCTCGAGTTATGATTTGCTTGAATACCAAATTTTGTCCAAAACACTAAATATTTAAAAAATCAACTTCTTATTCCAGTTAAGGAGAACATACCCTTGCTGTCCACCCTGCTTCTTAGCATTACTTAAGTGTTTACCCACTTTATGTGGAATAACTGAGCTATCTTTGAATACAAATCGTTAGCATGAAACTGAAGAAGGTATGGAGATATCATTTTAAAAGCGTCACTGGCGTTTTTGTTGAACGAGCGACCCACTGAAATCAGGTTTAAAGTGATATCATGCACGTCCCTTGATAGTTTGGTCGCATTTACCTCCTCAGCCCTCCGACTGCCCGTTTCCTCGCTGTCTGACTTTGACAGCTCGGACCACGTGTGCCGAAACTCTTCCGTGAAAACAAGGACGCCGCAGCTCGATTTAGTTTCAGATATTTTAGAAGGATAACGCCGACGTCATATATGGTCATCGCACACTAACGATATTAAAACTGCGAACGAAATGTTACTCCGCGGCATAGAATCGTGGTGCGTGCCTCATGTTAATGTGTCCCCCTGGAAAAATAGACTAAAATATTTCGTTCCAACAAAGCCAGGGTAAATTTCTACATTACGAGTAGCAGCAAGACTGTTTCCACTGCCTGATTAATTAATTCCAACACCGCTACAACAGAATACACAAAACGCCATTAAACTTACCGCATGTGCCATTAACACCTTAATTTTGCCCGAGATGTGTATAAATTACCACTGTAAAAAATCAGTTATCGTCATCACTCACCATTTCCACTTGTCATCCTCATCTCCAGCATTCTCTGTTTTACCCCTTTTCCTCCCCGGTTTTCCGTCGTCTGCCTCATCCTTCTTGCGTTTTTTACTCTGCTTTCCCTCCGTGTCCGTTTTCGTTTTTTTATTCTTCCCGGTCGCGTTGGTTGGATCCTTTTTACTAGCCTTGGATTCGCTGGACTTTGACTCCTTTTTAATTTTTTTATCTTTGGTTTTTGACTTTTCCTTCAGCTGATCGTCCTTCTGCAATGGGACTTCCTCCTCCTCCTCCTTAATCGGTTTCCCTGCATTCTCATTTTGAGCCTGAAATGATGTACATCCTTTCATCCCATACTACACTTTCTTTACCAGTTGTCTACCAACAATGAGATCAAGAGCAAAAAAGTACAAGGAAATTCTCTTCCATGATGCCGCAGTCTCAATTTTATACATATTTTTCCTGACGGAAAATGCACATCAATATCAATCTTGATTATTGCTATGAATCTTTATAGCAATCTAATTACCTTTTTTCTTTCCCTCTTAGCTTCCTCATCCTTGACATTTTTCTTTTTGGTCTCAGATCTGCAGAGGAAGTGACTTATGGAGTAAGACTGAGGTAGACAGTAGATGAAGACCTACTGACAATCACCACCCAAATGCTACATTAGGCTAAAGATGGATAAAAACATGTTTGACAGTAGCAGTAACAACAAACTATTAAAATACACATTAATTTAAACCTGCCCAAAATGCTGAGATTATTATTTTACCTGTTTTCTGTCATCTTCATGCTCCCTGTTTGATCCAGGGTTTCCTGCCATTTATCGTTATTTGGGTCCCCATCTTTGACCCTAAGTCTATGCTGCATAGAAATAAGAGAATTCCTAGTTGCAGCACAACTTCAAAGTTAGCAGAATAGTATTATTATTATTATTATTATTTTGAAAGATCTGCACCCGCCTGAAGAGTTGACAAAAACACCCACACCTGTGATGGTGTACTGTTTAAATACCTTGCCCCCACCTTCCGGAATGTCCAAAGCCTGCCTGTGCTTCATTTTCACAGACCTGCAAAGATAAGGATACAGGCTTTCGATAAGATGTAGTACATCTGTGTCTGCATGATGAAGGACAACTGGAATCTTTTTTTACACGATGAAATGCATCCACCCATTTGCACATGAAGGTTTGGTTCACATGGGACTCCAACAAGGAAACATGATCAGTGGGTGAGTGGATGAAGTGACGACATACAGGTCAAAAGCAAAATGTATCGTGAACAATGCAGCAATGTTTTAATAACCTGTTCAAAAAAAAAAAAGAGGGAAACCCATGTGCCTTAAGGTAAAGTGGGATTAGCGGCACACTACCTCTCAGAATCAGAGGACATGTCCATATCCACAGATGATCCATGTTCTCTTCCAGACATTTCCTCATGTTCACTAGGCATGTTGTTGTTGTTGTTTACATCATGAGAGCTTACAGAGCACGGAAGATCAGGAAAACAGCTGAATCCCAGCCAATTCATTTCAAGCTGAAATATCACTGTGACGATATCATACCATCTTTAACAAGATAAATAAGAAGCCTTACTTCTCACAAGATGACGGGGGTGAGTCCTGCAAAAGTGTATATATATTACACAAAACACAGAAGTTTAAGCTCAGAAATTATTCTTTACATATATTTCACTTAAACAGGAGTCTCTCATTGTACATTACACTCTGTTTTGCAACTACATGTATGTATTATTTTCAAAACAGCTAAATTTTTAAGCTGCTCCTGGAAAGGGTCTCTCCGTTACATCACCTTCTGAATATAAAGAGTTCTACTTGAATCTAACAGCAGCAGCTTTGAGCCGAGTCTCCTGGTCCCCCTACCATTCCGACATCGCTGATCTCTGCCTCCGTGTCTCCTTTCACACTTGCAGCTTCTTTCTTCGTATGGCCAGTCAGCTTTTTGGAACTAAAACGATAGACATCATAGCTCAGGACAGCAAAACAACGACCTTAAATATGTTGAAATCAACATTTAAATAGATATTTTCCAGCTTAAGCAGAAAATAGGGGGAAAATAAAAAAATATCAGGTATAAAACAAATGTGTTGCAATGAGGTATACTCAATTACCAATTATCACTGCCACCACCAATAGCAATTCCACATTGATCAATTTCAGGACACTGGCTGCTAAAGATAAGACTAATTGAGTGTGTACACTTGTTCTTAAATTTTGGTTTGACAAATAAAGTTTGCAATGACGTGTACCGTAAGCTGCCTGGGATAGACTCCAGGCCCCCCCGTGACCTTGCATAACAACAGCAGTTTGGAAAATGGATGGATAGAATTTACAGTGACATTACTGTGCAAGTCCCACAGCACAGAATTGCAAAGCAGCCATTTTTACAAACATGGACATGGAGTCATCTTCTGAGTTCATAGTCGATCAGAAGGTAAAGCTGCTTCTTGCAGAAGCAGCTCTGGGGCCAGGTGGCAGTCTGCTGCTGTAATATTTGGGCGACTTTGGAAGTTAGGGGCTGGTCAACCAAGGAATCTCAGATGAGCACTGAGACTTGACCTTGGGATCATGGTATGACAGTTGGGGCTATCATACTGCTTGGTCACAGCCAAAAGAAGGCAGTTGGGCTGATGTCAAGCACCCACGGATCCTCTAGCTGGCCTACGAGGTGCTCTACACTCCACAATGGGCACCCAGTGTGATGGTGTACTAGAGCTCAGCAGGCATGGGTGCTATTCCAAATGGTCAGGCAGAATTCAGCTATTTAACCAGGGTGAGATTTAGGGCAAGAAAAGCTGCCTGGCCTCCACATGTGGTTCCTACATAAAATAAATACATTTGGGATATTCAGAAGAATGGTATAGGACCAGTCAGAGATAAGCGAACCCAGGTAAGATTTTTAGAATAAAGAGGATTGCTCTGATGCCTCACCTTGTAACCTTAGCTTCCTGGAGAGGTTTCCGGTGTGTTTTTGAGTCCAGGTAATTTTCCTGCAGTATTGGGAGAAGATGAAACGCTAAGACATCAAAGAATAGGAACAGAATAGGAACGTGAATCCAAATGCATGTTTTTATACCTTGGATGTTCTGCTGTGTCGCTCCTTGGACACCAAGTCATTGTGCTTTTCCCCAGTATTTTTCTTGGCCCTTTTACTGTGAAGCGAAAATGTATTACAATTACCCACCATCCTCCCGGACCCAACAATAATTCATATTTGTTACATTATTTAGAATTTAGGTGGTCATTTAGACATGCGAAGAGACGGAAAAAGCAACACTTTCAGTAAAGTTAATGGTATAACGCAGAAGACATGGTCTTACCATTAAAATACCGTATATGACGCCAATATAGCATGAACAAACCGGCGATATTATCAAGTAACATTTGGCATGACTTTAACCTAAGGAGCCAGACCTGTCTGAAGGTTTCACGTTGCTGGAGTCAGAGGTCCTCTTTTTGCTGGCTTTACCATCAACTTTTAGAATTTCTCTTCTTTCGTAGCTGTCTTCCATTTGGTACACAAGCAAACGGTCGGAGGCCTTGCGCAAATAAACATAATGCATTTCACACTACGTTTGAACTTTGCTGTCTTTTTAGGGGTGTGACACATTAATATATACTATCTGAAAAAAATTTTAAATGAATAATTTTCCTATGCCCAATCCACAAACGATGAAAAGTTTTTCATCAGTTCGCGTCCACCAAGGTATATACTTAGTGCACGAACCAAAATAAAATGTTTTCTAATCACAAAATAATTCACCATGTTAACAAGCATGTCGTTGGGAAATTCATTCGCTAGAAAACTGCAGATAGTCTCTCACCTTTGCAAAAACGGAGAAATAAAACGAAAGAAACACAGGAGTACCTAACACACGAAGACTAAATGATCTTTACAATTAAGCGAACATTTAATTTTTAATACAATACGTAGATTTAAATCTAAGCATTACAGATTATGTAAGAGTACTGTTTACCCGCAAACGGGATGTGATAAATGTCTTATGTCTTGTTCCTCAGTAACAGCAAGATGCTTTTCAAACCACTTGATCTCAAAGGAGCCAGATGTTAAGTTTAGAGCACCCCCTAACGGGCACGTGGCCCGGAGCTGATTCGGACCTGCGGCAGTAGGTGGCAAATTAATACTCGCTTCATTAAGGCTCTGGAGTATCTTTGAATATGTGCTTCTCTAATTGTAATGTGCAATTCAGAAATACTTGTGTCAGTCACAGTTATATTTTTTCTTTCTTTTCTCTTCTAGGATTGCACATGGTCGAGTCATTTGTGATAATTTTGTCTTCTAGCCTGCATATGTGTGTGACAATAAATTAAAAAAGAAGTGTAGAAGGAAAAAGAAGCACTGTGTAACGTATGTACGTTCGTGTCCACGGACTTCAGTGCTGTCGCTGTCGAAATCACGAATTTCGAAAGGGCCCAGTTCAGAACACAATAAACCTATGTCTTTACGTCCAAGTATATATTTCTTTTCGATTTTGCCACCAAAGAAACAAAAAATTTTAACACTGCAGCAATGCACTTTTAAGACGAATTCCCGGCTCAGCTAGTTCACACAAGAGAAACAAACAAACCTCAACGGTAACTTACAATACTTCCTTTGAAACAATTCAATCATTTTCGGTGTTGAAATATCCATCTGCCGCGTTTAAAAGACTGTACGATGTTTTTCATAGGTGTCAGCTCGGGTAGGAATTACAGTTGCAACAATGCGTTAGTTGTGAATATAGCAATTGTTTACACAGTAGATGGTGCCCGATGTACTTTATTCTTGGCAATAAGCTTTACTTAATTTTCTTACCATCGCGAGGTGACAAGTCTCTGCTGTACTGTACATTAATGGCACAATTATTGCAATTATGGTCAATTTTCATTTACAGTCCTCAGCAGTACCACCTAAACGTATTAAAGGGAAATGAAACAGCAACACACGGAAACGCTTTTAGCACTTTTTATTTCACGAACATGGCAACACATTAGCCGAGGATGGCGTGGCAGCTGGGCGGTGGGTGGGATAGGAGCAGGTCACCCGCTATGCGGCTCTTGGAGACGACGCGACCGCACAAACAGAGCTGCCTTCATCATGCTGCAGTTCGCGGCCCATTTCACGTACACTTTAAGGCTTGACTCTGCCTGACAGCCACAGCACATCCAGTCCAATAGGGATTCTCAAGTAATACCTCTCATTTGCTTTCATCATACTGGTTTCATATATAACATTTTATCTTACATATCCTGAAAATGAGGGGTGTTCCACTCATAAGACTAAAATACAGTGATAAAGAAATATACAATTCAAGTAGAAGTGACCAAATAATATTTGATATGTGAATCTATCCAATAAATTAAATTTGATATGTATACTATGTATATATGTATATAGTTTTTACATTTTTGGGTAAATCACTTATGGTTGCATGACAGTAATGACATGTGGCCTCTTAAATGCATCAATTTCTCATCTTCATTGTAGTCAACAGTGGATTCGAAGGTCTTTGAGTAGTTTTTCAGTTCATTAATAGTGAGATAATGTAAATAAAACATTATGTATATTATTACATCATAAGGCATTATATTGTTCACCTTTCCCCTCTTAAGACTGCCCTTTGCCTGAACTTGCAAACAGATTAAATACTGATGTATATATTGTATTTAAAGGGGATTTTTGATAAATGTATTTTTTTTGGGAGGGGGGCAGGGGACACACATGGCTGCTAAATCAATCCCTTTTCATGCAACACACATTGTCCATAGAGATATTAAACTAATTGGGAGGTACGCAAGACAGTGCCTGTATGTGAATGGGTGGTTAGATTCGCAGAGTTCCAGTGCAGTGAAATATGAACCTATTTATGGTACTGCTGGAAGCCAGACATGGTGTCCGACACGTGTCTTGTTCCATATGGCATGAAGCGAAAGGTATCCTCTTGACAGTGAGGGGTTAAACCTAGAAGAGACAAGCAATTAGTAGATGCATAGAGATGTAAACACATTGACAACTGCAAAAGCACAGGGAAGATTAAAAAAAAAATCACAAGCTGCAAACTATAACCTAAATAGTCAAAAATGAGCAAAACCAAAAACGCATGTGTTTTTTATTGATTAACGAATGGGTAAACTCAATCGACAAGATAATATTATGTCTGTTTAGATGTAAGATAAGTTATTACCAATAGAGGGCGCAAGATACATCTATGCCTGTCATCAAACAACTTGTACTGTGGGAGAATGAAGATGTTCTCCAAAATCAAGGCCAAACATTCTATTAAATAATCTTCGTTTGTAGATTGTAGACTGTCTATTCAACTCTGAAAACCTGCTCTTACACACACACACTGGGAAACATGTCGACATTCCTATGAAGTACCCCAGTATGTCGACTGAGCCTTATCCTATCCAAGAACAGAGGGCCAGCTTTGCTGCAGTAGGTCTGTATCTTACCGGGGGTCACTCATCCCCCTCCTCAGGTGAGATCTCCGTCTCTTTATGCACCACTACTTTGGTCACCGACATGTCAGGGTGTTGCTCCTTGGCCTCCTTAATGGCTTGAGCTAGAGCCTGACTCAGGAGAAAGAGGAAAAAACAAAAAAAAAAATGAAAATGAAGGGGGAACTGAAGTGGAAGAGGATTACGATCAGGAGTACAGCGGAGACCTCACAGCCAATGAAATTTCAATTATTTGTGTGAGCGGAGTCTCTGTTCTCTCCTTAGTAAGTCAACAGGCAGACATCAGACGTGAAGGTCTAGAGAAACAGCCCTCCTAACCTCATCGTGGTCAATGTCTGCGTCGCCTGTTATCACTATCCTCTTCTCGATCCTCGTCTCGGAGATACCTCCCTTTAAAGTCTGTGGACAGCCACACACGATGAGGGTTTATACCAACTTGGTCATGCAGAATTTTTTCAAGGCCATAGGGCTTAGGTAATCCCAGTGGAAAAGAGGCCAAGCAATGGAAAGCCTTAAGGTTACGTGGAAGTTTGACAGTTACTGTGTCAAGTACAAACTGGTTCAAACTGGTTCGCACCAGGAATGAGGTACCACAGAAATAACGGCTTCAGCTAAAGAACTGAAGCAAAACAGCAGATTCTCTCAAATGCTTCAGAGGCTCTGCAAACACCTGGCACACCAAGTAGCAATAATGCGTTAAAGTATCTAAATAGCATCGCAGTCAGTTGGGTTACCCAGTCATCCACCCACCCACCACCTACTGCACAGAGTAACTTCACTCTAGCAAAGTAAAAAAAAAAAAAAAAAAACCCAAACTTTGAGATGGAGAAGCTGTTCAGTGTGGGCCTCCGACCTTCATGATATGCGTGGTGGTCGTTGTGCTCGCTGTTTCTGATGTGATGGTCTGGGCGGTCAGCAGGACCTCTGCTGGGGCGTCGGCTGCGGCGGCCTCCGCCTGCCAAATGATCACACCACGGGCAAGGCTCGATTTGGGGTCGTTAAGGAGTGATGATGTAACACTGAACAGTGCACTCAGCAATTAAAGACGTGATTATTTAGCAGGTCAAAAGGGCTGCTTCGCAAAGAAAAACTCCCTGCATGACTTGTATCTGTGGGACTGGAAAATGAAAGTAAACGTGGAAAAAGCTCTACTTTATCCAAAATCAGCAATAATATAAATGTAAGCAGAAAGGTTGAATCAGACAGTCGACAGTAACCAGTGTTATGGTCTACTCGTTAGACCCAATAACGTGCAGTATGACAGATTGAAATTGAAAGAGATCAGGTTCCTACTCTGCGACTCCCACCTGTGATGACCAACAAGTAACCGTTTTGGTTTCTGTCTGGACCTCTGGCGCCCCCTTAGTTGCCAGCTCCTTCCTGGCCTCCAGGTCTGCGCTGGCGAAACTCGAGGCTTCCGTCTCTGTTGCTGGGGGCTGTTTCAAAAGGGAGACGCCAGTGGGATGACAAAGAGCACAGCAGGCAGATGGCGGGGCCCATTAAGCGGAACGTGGCAAAGATGCTCTTATCACAGAAGCCACAGCCAGGTTCAAAGTCGAACGCACATAAGGGGAAATCTCTCAGAAGGCGGGTAATTAAAAGGAAATCAGCCCCTTTCTCATCATTCATTTTAATTTGCAAATTGCAAAAGTCATTTGACCATTTCTAACTGTACTGAATTACATCAGAAATAATCCATCCATCCGTCCGTCCTCAACATCCGCTTACTCAGTCTGGCTGTGATTTAGAGCCTATCCCAGTAGGTGCAGGGTTTCAGACCCTCTTAGTCCTAGATATTACGACAGTCCTTCTCAGAGGACTCATGCACGAAAAGGAATTTTGAGCCACCAATCTGACCAAACAGCTTGTCATTGGATGGTGGGGACAGGGGAGTATTTGAAGAAACTGTGCAAATAAGGATGGGGGCAGTCAGACAATCAGCATGGAGTGGTGTATAGCTCATCTGTTCCTATGTGCAGAAGGTTTTGGATTCAAATCTCATGGCTGGTAGAGTAAGTACAACTGCATTATGCCCTTAACCTTTTCTTTAGTCTGTGAGTCTCTCCCAAAAAGCCATCATAATGTTCATGACTAAAAGGGCCTCAAATCCTACACCACAAGATTATTGGACTCTAAGCTTTTCTCACTTGTATGTCGTTTTGAACAAAAGCATCAAATAAACATAAATGCAAACTGCATGCTTCTGAGATTAGAGACACCAGTACATTCCAGTTAGCTACTGTGGAGGTCTTTAGGTCTGGCCATCATGAAAACCGGTTCTTGCCCTCCTAACTGAGCTACCCCGGTCCGCCACAGCACCTGCGTCACGATCGCTGCCGTTGCCTGCCCCTGTTGTGACCGCTGGGACTGCACGGTTGTCATGACGATTGTGTCCTTCAACAGGAAACAGAGAAGGAGCATCAATTGCTTCGAACCAAGGATCAGGGTAAAGCTATCTATGAAAAACTCTATAACATCGATTCCTGTTCCTCTAAATACGTGGGGGGGATGTTTTGGTTTATTTATATACACTAATGGATAAAATAATGCATTCAAAATAATGTATATATGGCATCTGTGACAGGGAGGTGGTAACCTAACGGACAATTACTGTGATTAAATATATAGGCTTCTATATGAGCATTCACATATTTTTTCAATAGAAACAAGCAGTATATTTTCTATCAACAAAATCATTGGCCCATTTGTCTTTAAAACAGTCCAGACAGATATGTTACCAGACACCGTGTCTCATGCTGAAATGGAAGGATGAAAGGAGGAGGAAAGGAGATCGGGGGGCACAAAGGAACAGCTTAATCAGGGTTAGTGCTGCACAGTCTCAGCTTGGGGGGGGCGGGCTGGTGGGCACCTTGAGGACGGTCTGACCGTGAGTGGCAGCAACGGCCCATTCCACGGTACTGGGCTGGGTTCGCGCAGACTGCAGCAAAGCTGTGAGCTCCGGTGACATCTCGTCGAACGTCGGCTTGGGCTGGGTACGCGGACGGACAGATGGGAATGGTGAAGAAAACGAAAGGACCAGGGGACCCAGAGACAGAACATGGAGGGTAAAAGCATTGGAGGGAAGGGGGAACAGGGAGGGGGGAGAGGCACCATTCATAAGAGCATCGCGGAGATGAGGCGCGAAAGGACACAACAACGGCACCCTGAGTGCGAGATCTCTGTGAACAACAGAACAGTCATGGAAGGTACCAGAACAGCTGGCCCAACCAAGGTGGCAGGACATCACCAAAGAAAAGGGAACTGCTAGCTGGGCTTTCTATCGAACCCAGCACACTGCCATATTTGTCAGAAGTGCCTCATAGTTTAATAAAGTACTTCACACTTGAACGAACTGACCTAATACTATGGACACTGATTTACAAATGCATAACATTACAGTAAATGAGCCTGTGCAGCTAGGCATCAGAACTCACCAGTTAAAGTAACAGATTTTCTGCATGGCCAGGTCCACATTTAAGTGTGACAAACTTATTAGAAGTGATATCAAAACTGTAAGGAATTGAAGGTGCAAACTAAACAATCAACTATGAAGTAGGTATGCATGCTCCTATTATCATCAACTGAATGCACTGAATGTGGTAGAACTTGCCAAAAATGGAGGATTAAGGTGGAACCTACAAAAATTTTACATTTATAATAACATTGGTATAAGTCATATAATTATATTCTGTGATCTCCTTAGCTGAAGATATATCTCCTCCATCTCCAAAAATCTTCAACAATGCACTTTCACCAAGAAATGTCAGCCACTCTGGCTGCATGCATATTTTTAGAAATTGCAGGCTAGTTATTAATACATTGAATCCCTGGAATCAAATTAGCTAACCAAGTGCCAAAACAATTTCTGTGCTCCATCCATCACTGTGGGAAGACATTTATAAGCTTAAAGTGGAGAGGTTCGGCAAAATGACGTGAAACAGTTTTGAAATGCAACATTTCAGAGAAGCTGAAGTGAACGCAAATCTCTGGGCGCCTGCTCTTATGAATTGGACCCCGTCGATTCCAAGGGTGCGGCTCAGAGCTAAGAAAAGACGCAAAGCATGAAAGTCTGGCTGGCGAGGACGGATGCTGTTGGACAGCCTGCCTCTCTTTCTATCCGGGCTGGAGCGAGAAGGCGGGGTCTTCCAGCGGTTGGGGGAGGGGCAGGCTGAGCTGATGAGTGGTAAAGGGCCTTGTGCAACAGAGCAAGTTAGACCGGTACGCCTCGGATGATACTGAAAAAGCTGCCAGTGGCTGTCATGCCATGCAGTATCTAACTTGACATGGTCCAAGTTAGTCTGAGGCACCTTAGGGTAGCTTTGAGGAGCCAGAGCCAGCAGGGGATAGCTTGAAGGAGCCAGGGATAGCTTGCGGTAGCCTGAGGGAGTCTGTGGTGACTTGGGGTAGGTTGGGGTAAAGTGGGGTAGCTTGGGGTAGTTTGGGATCGTTTAGGGTAGCTTGGGGAAGCAGAAGGATGACAGGAAGAGAGGGAGATCGTGTGGAGAACAGGTCGTGTCAGTGTCTGTGCCATACCACTGCTCTGGTTGTAGGCGAGGTTCTGGTAAAGTAGCGTGGAGCAGGAATGGGCAACTCCAGGTCAGCCAGAGATGAGACTGGAGGCTTGTCCTTCTGCTCCGTGTCCACCTGCATCCTGACCTCTGGCCTTTTTGCCTCCCCCATCTCCTCGGCCGCGCTGATGGCCACCATAGTCCTCACAGTCCCCACGGTAGCTTTGGTGGGTGAAGGAGTCTTGGCCCGCTTTACGGTAACCAGCACGTCTCTGCTGTCCGCCGAAACTGGTCCCGACGTCCCATAGCTGGCCAAAACTGGGATTCTCTTGACCTGCTGGGATGGCTGCTCGCCTTCACCTGAATGAGTTGTGATTGTAACCACTTTCTCTGACATGATGCCATAGGTCTTCCCAGAAGAGTAGGTTTTAGACTTCACCTCTTCTTTCCTGGCGATGTTCTCAAACGTTCTGAAGTCGCCGTGTACGCCTTCAGCCTCCATGCTGCTTACAGTCGTTACTTTAGAGTGCGCTACACTCTTCTGTTCTGCTACATTAGCCACGTTGTTTACAATAACCCACCCGTCACACTCCTACATGTGAAATACAGAGAGTGTCAGAGTCAGCTTAACGGATGGCCACGTGACACTACTGAAGAGGCATGTTACAGGGCAGGGGTCTTTGACCTGGGTCATGATCATAATGGGTTTTAGTTAGCTAACGTTTTCATTTAGGTAATACTGTGAGCTGTCATTTCACACATTGTCGTGCTTACGTATTTTTTGAGCTCTGTTGGTTTTTGGTACTCAGAAAACAAAACCCATTTTCTAACAATAATTATTCAGTTCTAAACGTAGCCTAATTAATAGTTCCTAAACAATTAAGTTACTTGGTGGAGGACTGAAAAACACCTGTTGCTTGGCAACTGTTATAAGACACAAGAAAATCTCATAATGAGCCTGTTTTCAATTAACAAAGCATCATGGGCCCACGGTAAAAAAAAATAACAACCTGCCTCTTCAGTCATGCCCCACACACAAGACAATGGCCAACACTCTCTGGTTGCCTGCAGGATTTTTGCTATGGTGGACCACTGCATCTCTCGCATACTCTTTTTCTTAAATATTCATAAGTAGCAGGAAATATAAAGTCATTCTCCCAGGATCCTCAGCTGTAGAGGCAGACTTTGATAGTCAGTGCAATGTGATCATTTAACTTCATGTTAAGTCTCAGGGATGGGCTGAGAATGAAGCCTGGAGAATGAAACACTGATGCCCCTCAGTGACAGTAAAAGCAATGGAACAACCTACATTTCCATCTCATTAAACACTGATAAATATATCTAAATGTCAGGTCGGCAGCCACACATGAACATTTGCCATCCTTGGGGCTACTTCCTGGTGCTCTTTTAAAACACTTTGGGAATCATTCTGGGCTGTTTTAATATTCTTACATTCAGGAAATCCAAGTGGAGTAACGCTAAGCCGGAGGCACACAGGGCCGGCAGACTCTAAAGGGCTCCTTCTCAGTAACTAGCGCGGCACGGTTTTGTGGAGACGGAGGCGGAGTCCCGTCTTGCAAGCGAGCAGGATGGCGGGAGCCTCACCGTGGTGATGCTGGTGTCAAAAAAACCTGGCTTGACGTCCAGACTGCTGGCTGCCATCTCTTGGGCCTCCTCTTTGGTCTACAGTGAAAAAGAAGAGAAGAGGAGGAGGAGAAAAGAGACGTCATAACAGGAACAGGGATGCAGAGTGGGTGTGGCAGTTAATAATGAACTGTACATGAACACGCATACTGACAGAGTACTCAGACATTTACTTGCTGCCTTGTGGTTTTGTTTTCTCTCGGGGTTATTATTTGGGGCCTTTACCACCCACGCACCCACCCACCCATTGTGAACTTTATCATTAAAACATTACTTATGTTAATCGAGTACAGTTGAGTACTCAGTTAAAACTGAGCAGACTTTCCAAACAGATAGCATATCCAGCCCTCTTCTACAAATTATAATCTAGTAATATTGTATTTGTCAGTAAATTTTGATGTACATAATTGAGTAAAGCTTTCCAATAAGACTTCAGTGAACACCTTTGTCAAATTGGTTTACTGATGTACTGCTTTTTCCATTATGTATTTCATTTAATCCTCTGGCATTTGAGTCACTTGCTCAGAAAATGTGAATCAAGGCATTCACTGGATATCTGACAGTGCCAGTGTAGGGTTTCTCTTCTTCAAATTAGAAAAAATAAAACAATGCTGACCCACCCACCCCTAACCCCAGCCAATCAGCTTCTTAGCAGTCTACGTCTCCTAGCAACCAGGTATCGTAGACATCAGGCTTACACTGTCAGGCGTTAGGGGCTCGATCATGGGTGCTTCCTCCACCCTCGGGGACCGCACTGGGGACGTGGAGAGCCTCTTCTCCCACTCTGTCAGAACAGTGGTGTCAACGCCCGTCTCCAGGAAGGTACGCCTCAGCTCTCTCACGTTGGTCTGATGTCTGGCTTCCTCCTCGGGGGTCCTGTCCGTTTCCTGGCAAACCAAAATGGTCACGTGTAACAGAAGCTTCAGTATGGACTCGCTGGCACTCTGTTTTTAACAAAACACCCACCCTCCAAAACCAAAATAAAAAAGTAAAACGTTGACATTACAGCTGCTTATCTCTAGACAGTCCTTCCATTATAAACAAAAATCTCTGAAATGCCCATTCGTTTTAGCTGATGGATTCAGACTGATGGGTATCTTTAGACCTCATACTGCTACCTGCATCTGCACCTGAGATGTCAAGTGTTTCCCTAACGTTAAAGTGTGTTTGTTTTTGGTCAGGCACTCAGTCATCCATTTAGGTTCCGTTGTTCACCACACACTACTCAGTGTAAAGCAGAAGCAGACCTGGATTTACACTTGGCACCAAGCAGATACATCCCTCCAGCCGTCTGCCTGTAATGTGTAACTTGACCAAAGTGCTATTTGTATATCTTGTGGCCTGTTGTTTTCTGACATTACCGTCAATTGACCATCTTCCCAGATGAGATCGAGATAGGGGGTACCTGAGTCTTCAGCTCGGAGAGATCGTCTTGGTCCGACTGCACACATGGAAAAGAGCGATATGAAATAGCCCATTTTGAAAAAGCAACCATTACTTGGAATTTCCATACAACAAACAGAGCCTGAGAAAACTGATAATTATATGAACTCAAAACGAGGAAGAACTGAGAGACCCCTCCGTTACTAGGCAGCAGATTGTATGAGATTTCAAAATCTTCCATCATAAATTACATAAGTGTTTTTTTTTTTAAAGCAAACCAAAATTACAAGTCATTCTAAAAGGGGCTTTTAAAGGTTTTCGTGTGATGTGGTAGAGAGCACGGTTTCAATGACACACTAAAGTGAATTAAAACTGAGCCACATTCAATCACACATATGCATTATTTGGCTTTCTTTCATAACGGCGGATGTCTCGTCCCAGAAGGAGCAGAAGATATACATTTAAAAGTCTTTTCTATGAATGCAGCCTAATGTCTTAAGTGTGATAAACACACTTAGGCTCCACTTTTTCAGAACAGCAATGAGGAACTTGGAAAAAAGCCATCAAACAACTTTTCCGAATAGATGAGACAGGGCTATTAAAATCTCAACCAAATTTCATGGCTGAAGCATGGAGAGGATTTTAAAGGGCCGGTGTTCCAACATGCGCTGTGTGAAGTGACGATATAATGAGGCACTGAATGCAAAAAAATATATAAACAATGCAACAACAAATTGGGAAGAAATCGTTTGGGATTTTGGGACAAGTTACATATATCTTTATACGTACTCCCAACATGGTAGCCCTCATTCCGGTAATGCCACGGTAACCTGTTGTCCCAGTAACGGCTATTCCAGTGAAGTGGTTCTCACCTCTGTAGCTGTTTCACCATCGACTACAGTATCCGTCCACTCACTGTTGTTCTGCTCCGTGTGTACAGGAAGGAGGAGAAAAAGACAGAGTTCCGTCTTTAATTAGTTCTCCACTGAGTTTTGATTACTCTTCGATAATTTGAACATACCAGTAGTAATTATCCATCCATGATGCCTGTCCACCACAGAACATACACTTTACCACATTATGGGCAATTTACCGATGCCAGTTCGCCCAAAGGCATGTATGAGGTCTGCAGGAGGAAACTGCAGAACACAGAGAAGACTAATCAGTTTGTGTTGGTTACATGGTTTTCCTTAAGAGATTCAAGGGTACAAAAGAAGGTACCCTTTGGAAAGTGAACCGCATCTTGTTTGTATCTATAATGCTGTCACGTGCCCACCAGCAAAGTGAAAAACGGACATTAGCATCAGCGAGGATCTGGTCAGGATCCCCTCCATCATCGCTTGAAATTTTGTGTCCCCCTGTGAGGCTCAGGGCCTACTGAGGTCCACCCCCCCACGAAGCCTGCAGTTTGCTCACTGGCCTCCACCTCATTGGCTGAGGGTGTGTGTTGACTTTTGAGAAACCCATAACTGGCAAATTTGGTGAAAATGAGTCAATATACTAAATAGAAGATAGATTTTGTTCTGTGTGACTTTTTTTTTCTGCCCTTCTAACGACAGCGAAATCATGCCACAAATCCAGGACCTGAAAATGTCCTGGGGCCAAATGGAAGGCAGAGGCAGAGTCACAGACAGACACGGAGGGAGCAGTGACTGGGTGGACGGAGGATTCAAAACTGTGTCAGTCGTACTTTAAAGGGCGCAGGGAAGCTGCACTTTCATGGGCTGTAGTCGCCTAGGGGCGGGCTGTGGAATAACCCGTGCAACAGGCTCCTCAGACACGACTGACCGCTCTATTCCGCTGCAAGTTTCCTCAACTCCCATTTGTATGGCTCACGTATCGAATCGGCGGCACCATCAAATTGAACCCTAACTCACACAATATGAGAAGTATTTTCAACGAGTACAAGAATGAGGACAAATGTGCTTTTTCCTAACAAATATGTACAAAAAACAACAGCATTCCTTTAATTATTTAAATACTTTACAAAGATGCAAACGGGTATAAATGATGGATATTCACCTTAAACAAAGCACCAATTTTCTAGGCACCAATGAGAGTGTGAATGTCGGGTCATCTTATTAAAATGATAATGCCGTGCGTATCGGTGGCACAGGGGCTCGTATCTCAGTGACACACCTCCAGGGTGTAGGCCTTTTCCTACCCTATGCTTTTGAGCGTGGAATTTGCCCCGTTTGCCCCCAGTGATATATGGGTTTCATCTGGATATTCCAGTTCCCTCCCACCATCACATGACATGTGGTTAGGCGACCCAGAGTGTGAGATGGACAGGTATGCCAACTGTAAGGTGCTACCTGGGATAGGCTCCTGTCTCACCAGCACCCTCTACTGGAAAGGGTTATAGGTTATACAGCTGGCAGCCTGACTCCATCACCGCTGGGCTAACCCTGTGCTCTGAGCTCACGCTTCACTCTTGTCTGTGTGTGTGTGTGTGTGTGTGTGTCTCAGGGAGCAAGATGGGATATGGAAAAACTAAAGAATTCCTGTACACCTGTACTCATGCTTATATGACGGACAATAAAATACCATTTCATTGATAACTGATATTATCATGTTGGTTTTAGTGTGATGATGAGGAAGACATGAACAGTGGTTCTCATGCAATCAACAAAGGCAGGATGGTAAATCGGCAATGACTAGGGACTATGTTTCCCGCCATTACAGTGACGTCATGGCGAGAAACGTAGCCGGCTACAATCGGTCTGCCTCATGTTGGTGAAAGGAGGTGAAACCGACTTTAGACAAACAATCAAAATTGAGACAAGATACTCTGAAAAACACCTCTACCTTGCCCTCCTGATGGACTGGTGTAACCGGGGCCACCTCAGACGGTTCTGTGACCACAGTCTTCTCATCTTCCTCAATCTTCTCCTCCTCCACCTTCTTCTGTGGCGTCACGATGGCAATGAGGTCGCCGGTGGGCGGTGCCATGGCAGGTGCAGGTTGGGAAGGGCTCGCCTTTGGGGCGACCTTGGGCTCCTTCATGAGTATTTCGTTGCTCTCGCACACCGGGGCTACGTTGCAGGGAGACAGTTGAACAATGATGCTGCTATGACTCATTACTGTTTGTTACGGAAAGAATTAAAAAAAAAAAAAATACATTTAGCAAAACACAATTCTTAGGGAAAGAAGGAAATAACTTGATATTTTTATAAATAAAACAGATAAGTTACTAACTAACTGCATAGACTAAAATGACTAAAACAACTAAATCTGCATCAGGATCAGTCAGCTGAAAGTTATGCATCTTATTAACAGTGAAGCCCTAATGTTTAACTAAGTAACATACAATTATTACACTGAAGAGTGAAAAACCCAGGATTCATTTTTCAGAAAAAGAACCAGAAGGTAATAATGGAAGCTGAAACTGCTTGCTGTATGAGACGATGGCCTCCTACCTCCCACATGGGTGAGGGTGAACCTTAAATGCTACAAACCCCTACAGCCCAGGACACAAGAAGGTGTATCGAATCATGTTAACAGGCATTCAGACCTTTGTTACGCTTGGATTACTTTACAGCACTCAGGAAATACCAGGTATGCATTTCATTCAGAAAGAATTTTCAACGGAACGTCGATTACCCAAACACCAGCCCACAAAAAAAAAAAAAAACGCATCTACTTTCAGTGCACCTGTTGCTATGCTGAAATGTTACTGCAGCTGCTTAATGCATTCATTTCTGATTATTTATTTGAAGACATATGCAGCATAGCACGGAAATTACAGCAGTGTACAATCATTAGTGTACAATGATTTAATTGTAAATTACAGCAGTATGAACCTAGTGTACAATCATTTAATTGTATGCCTACTTATTTTCTTTTAAAGTGATTATTGTAATATATGTTTGACTATCCAAACTATTTAATTAACCGAACCAGCCTTGGTTTGAGTTACTGCAGACAGTCGATGTTCTCCTGTATATATCCGCTAACAAATCTTACGTGGCACGACATACATGGCAGACAAAAATGGCAGACCTTCTATGGAATTTGAAATTAATAGCCATGAGGCCTGAAGTACCGTCACGTGACCCTCGGGGGTAATATATGACACATGCGTGTCACCGACATCCAGCGGCCTGTCACGTTACTTATGTTATATGACGTTGCAGCCATCCACGGGTCAGTAACTTTTGGGAAAGAGGCTGTGTGTAGTATTGGTCGGGAGACTTCTGCTCCCAAATTTTTCGCCACGGTTTTGGTGACCAAACTTCCTTCAGAGGCTTCCTCACCACCTCCCTCATCAAAGCTGAAACGCTGATGCTACATAAACAGTGTTTTTAAGGCGATCCAAAGTCACCTTAAGTTATTCTTTTGTCCACTTAATAAAATTCCAGCCTCCTGGTGGTTCCTGGGTAAGAAATCTGCCTATCGAGCAGTTTTATTATCGTGAGGACATACATCAATGAAACTCACAACCATGTCCATCCTTCAGATCATACTGCTGTTAGAAACAAGATAGTAACAGGCTGTCTGTATAAAAATGAAGGTATTTACACTCCGCAACAGGGGTCAGCTGTCTAGATTTATTATGGAGCGGCTTTTGAATTGCCTATTTATTCTTAAACTTCATTGATAAAGGACATTATGCTTGACTTCATTACATATTCTAGAACACTCTCTGATGTATTGCAAACTATAATGCCAATTTTCATCTCAGTTGTACACAATAATTATAATTATCATTACCTCATATTTTGATGCGCAAATCCATTCACATGTGTCGTAATCCCTGCACCACCCCAAGAGGCAAAATGGTTTTTATGGGCAAATTCCCAGCTTTTTTAAATGATTTTTTTACTATTCAGCTGTTATTCATAGTATCTGCCTTAAAAACATACATATAAGTCACTGTAATGGCTCAGAGACGATGCCAACTGTATTAATCACATGCCAAGCATGATGTGCAAAGTAGCAACATGCAGGAAATGAGGAGCTCTAGGGTGGGCTGGGGGGGCGGCTGCGAGGGGCGTGGACACCGTGTCGACATCGTCCAAAAGCAGAAGCGGGACAGCTGACGCAGCCACTAAACCTACGAGCTAAACAGAGCAAAGATGCCTCTACCTGTTAGACCATTGTCATTTACTCTGACTGGCAGTTTATTTCCCGGGACAAGCGTCCGCACATTTTTTGGATAATTCCGCTGAGCTAGAGAGATTGGTAGAAATCAAGACACGGCCGTGAGAATTAAGCATCAACAATTCGACAGAAGACTCAAGATAAGATGAGAGATGCGATTGCTGATTTGGGATCAGTACAAAGCACTGGACTCATAAACCATTAAAAATGCGAAAGTAGCAATCTGAGACTATATAGGGTTACATAAACATCCACGTCACTCTTTTTGCATGCAGCTACTCAGCAAGCACACAGAAATCACATTTGTACAGCAGAACTGGCTTTCAGGCTACCCAGACTTTAATGGAAGTTGTTCAGATGGAGGACCCAGCAAGCCAGTGAGATCCCTGCGTAAAGGAAGGAAAGGCGTGGCATTTGATGTCAAAAGCTACACGCCACACATCCAACTTTTTAATTTTAATTTTTTATTTTTTTTTTTAGCTCCGGAGAGAGAATAAACAGTTTTGACGGACGAAACCATTTGTATTCAAATGGCTGCCTTTTCCGTGCCTGATTGTGATCGCAAAGGACCTCGTTGGCAATGGAGCAAAGCTGGCGGTTTCTGTAGCACTTCTGGGATTGTGACAGGGAAAAAATACAGTCCCCTAATTAATCCGGAGGTGCTAAGGGACACACACACACACACACACACACACACACACAAATATTCCCGGCGAAACAAAAGACAACAAAAAACAGACAACATTAAAAGCACATACTGTAGCAAGTAATCTCTCCACAGGTGTCACAAAACGAACACCTCTAGAAAGCTTAAGTGGAAATAATGCATGTTGGTTTTTCTGTGAACTGCCTAGATAATGCCGTACATTAACACTGATCTGGGAACAGCTGATAAAGAAGGGACAGAGATGAGGCGTCACTGGTGCAGAAATCGTGACGTGAGGGTCTGGACAAAGACAATATTTTCCATACTGCTGGGAAAAGGTACATTTTCTAAGCCTCACCCTGCTGAAAGTGGCCCCACCGGTGCCTACGACCTACCCCCATCCAGGCTGCGGGACATGGTGTAGCGCTTGCTGGACGAGCGCTCGAAGTACGGAGCAGGCCGGACAATCTGCGAGCTGGCCCGCCGGGTCTGGGCCTGGGTGCGGCCGCTGTAGCGGAACTTGGAGCCCAGTGTGAGGAACTTCTTAGGGGGCGGCTCAGGGGACACTAGCCTTGAGGATCAAACAGAGGGTGAAAGATGAAAGCTGGCTGCCATGATTGTTAGAGAAGTTCCCTCTCAACTCTAAGTGAGTTATCACTGTCAGACGCACTCTTGGAAATCCTGCTCACACAAGACTCAAGCGGGATCACGCGTCTTTTTGAAGCGAAGACGCTTGCAACTGGTTACATCACCAGGTATGGTGTCTACACTTTTTACAGCATTATCACCTGAATTTCGATCGGTCTAAATTTTATTTTCCTCAAAACCTCTTCAGCCGACTCAAGGAAGCAAAAGATTGTTTCTTTGTTACTTTCAGACAACATAATCCACTCATTCATTCATTCTATGATGCGCTTTTCCAGTTGAGGGGCGCTGCTTCAAACAGCAGAATTGAAATCGAACTCGGGCTGTTTCTCTAGTTAAGCGCTCATCGCCTCAAGCCGGAGTGCTGGAGATTTGCCAGCCACTGCCAGCTCTGCCCTTCTGGAAATGGAAATATTTATTCCTGGAAAACTTTCCTCCCACTTTGTCAGGTTGTAAGGGGACCGTCAGCAGATAGCACTGCTTAACTCTCAGTTAAACGAGAGCCTATAGCCTTCCACCACGCTGAGCAGGGGCTTCGTGTCTTTAAGCCTCTTCACTCTGGGCTCAGCTGTTTCCTTCTTTTATCTCTGGTATGCAGATTTTTACACAGAAATAGAAATACACACAACTTACATACTGTGTTTCTACTATACACATCAAACAAGAAAACAACGGATTCCCACATAAGACCATCTGACAACAACTCTTCTACAGTATGTGAGGCTCTTCTACAGTGAGTAAGGCTCTTCTACAGTACATGAGGCTCTTCTACAATGAGTAAGGCTCTTCTACAGTGAGTGAGGCTCTTCTACAGTATGTGAGGCTCTTCTACAGTGAGTAAGGCTCTTCTACAGTACATGAGGCTCTTCTACAATGAGTA
>JAACJT020000001.1:16395549-16416769 GCA_009936485.2 Gymnarchus niloticus
CTTTTGCCAACATCAGTCTTACACGAAATGCGGTTGCAGACAGGATTTCAGATCTCGCAAAAGATGTCAATAATCAGCTGAAGGATAAAATCAAGTCATTTATAGCTTTCTCGGTTGCTATTGACGAAAGCACCAATATCACAGATGTTGCTCAGCTGCCCATATTTATTCATAGTGTTGACGCTACTTTGACTGTCACCGAGGAGTTTGTTGGACTGGTATCAATGACTGATACAACAACAGCTAATGACATTTTTGAAAGCCTGGTTGGAGCTCTGGATGGCATTGGAATAGACTGGTCCTGGGCTGTTAGCCTGGCTATCAATGGTGCACCATTGATGACTGGGAAAAAGGCAGATGTTGCTACAAAATTCCGTGAGAAAGTTTTGATTAATGGGGGACTGACATTTTGGACTTTTCATTGTATTTTGCACCAAGACGCATTGTGTTGTAAGTCCCTAAAAATGGATAATGTAATGGAAGTTGTTATTGGAACTGTCAATTTCATCCAAGGAAGAGGATTAAACTGACAATTTAACAGTTTACTTAGTGACAAGGACATTAACTATGGTCTGCCGCATCACACCGAGGTTCGGTGGTTAAGCCGAGGAGCTGTTCTAAAACGCTACTTTGAACTGCGTGAGGAAATTAGACAATTCATGGAGCAAAAATGTAAACCAGTGAATGAATTGAGTGATTCCGAATGGATACAGAACCTTGCATTTATGGCAGACATGACAGATCATTTGAATAATCTTAGCAAAATGATGCAAGGCCGACAAAAAGTTGTCACTCAGTATTATGACTACATTCATGCATTTCAGGTGAAACTGACTTTGTGTGAAACACAGCTGTCAAATGATGACCCTGCTCATTTTCTTCATTTAAAAACCACCAGAAATGGTGATTTGAGTTGGTACAAAGATGAGATTGCGGGGCTGAAACATGAGTTCCAACAGTGGTTTCAGGTATTTTGTGAATTAGAGACAGAATTCCTGATTTTTCGCTCTCCATTCACCATTGAGGCTTCTAATGTGCCAACAGACTTGCAGCTTGAGATTATTGATTTGCAGTGTGATTCAGAGTTGAAAGACAAATTTTCGCAGGTGAGCATGGAGACATTTATAAGTATCTTTTGCCTGGGTACCTCAGATTGACAGCTTTGGTTGCCAAGGTTTTGTGTATGTTTGGAATCTGGTATCTTTGTGAACAAGCTTTCTCTGTAATGAACCTAAACAAAACAAAGCTGCATTCCAGGCTAACACACAAGCACCTAAGTGACATTATGATATTGTCAACTGCTCAAGATTTGTCACCTGATTTTGATGCCATGGTGAAGGCAAAGAGGTGCCAGGTTTCAGGAGCAAAATAATTTTATGAAAAGTTTCCAAGTCATTTTCTTTAGTCATCTGTATTTGGTGAAATATATATAGGAACTGCATACCTGTGAGCATAACTATCATAGTGATATTTACATTAAATTCTGTTCATTGGAACTATCACAGTTTATTTTTTAAGCAGACTGTTAATGTTGCATCACTAAGCATAACTTCTCTAATTGTTTGAGTGTGTATATGAGAAAACCATTGATTATTTGTATAAAATTCAGAAGTTTCATAAAGCATTCCAGTCTGTTCATTTGGTTGTACATGAGTTATGGTCAATGCAATTGTTCATTTAATACACCTCTACTGGGAGAAAAGAAACCTCTACTGGGAATACAGAAAAATTGAAACAAAAAACTGAAAAAAAAGTTTAACAGATTAAAATAAGAAAATAAAAAAAATAATTAAAAAAAAAAAAACTAAACATTATTTTTATGTGGCCTGCACGAGTTTGGAGAAGTTCCAGTGTGGTCCATTCACTAAAATGAGTTTGCCACCCCTGCTTTAGACAGTTTTATATGTGCATTAAGTAATGTACCAAAACGCTTTAATGTGAGTGAATGACAGCTAAATCTATTTCCATGCAGGGAAAGTGGTTTAATTCTGTCAGAGGCCCCTACTTAAAAATGCATCCAATGTCACAGGCAGATGAAAATTGTGGGTTCAATGGAGAAATCTGAAAAAGGTCCCCAACAGTGGAGAGGTGTTCATTCCCGCAACAGGATCCCAAGTCTGGAGTCCTGCGCAACACGAGAACATGCAAACCCAAGAGAAGTTACACCAGGGATGTTACGCTTTCATAAACCTCTAATGGTCATCTGTACATGGTAATATTCAGGATGGGAACCTCACTATGAAGTACCACCCCCATCTTTCCTTTGTGTTACATCAGACTGCCGTCCATCACTGGCCCCGCCACAAAAGTCACAGCGGCCCAGATGCCAGGTTCATCGGCTCCCGGCGGCACACACGGATCCTCTACCAAAAAGGGGTGCAGAGAAGAGTCAGTCACCTCTAAAAACTGCACCAGGAGAGCGTCGTCACTCGGGTAGAAATAATTTATATCTGTGTGGGGCACACCCAGACGAGTGCTGCAATGTATTCCGCTCACGATCGAACCTGGTGGAGAGGTTTATGTCACGCACGAACATTGGCATAAAAACATTACCGGCTGACTGGGTGCGTCTCTGTGACCTTGACACTGCTGAAGGTGAGCTGAAAGCGGACGGTAAACTTCCTTCATACTGTCCTCCCAATAAGAACGTTATGACGTCCTGAGCGCAAATTCGGAATACGGGCCAACGCACGCAAGCATGTGTGGAGCTGCTTGTTATGTCAGGCGGGATGAAATACGGGGGCTTGCTTTGCATTTCATGGCTGATTTAGTCTTTCGGCGGTTGAGTTTTCAATTTTTAAAGAATGGAAGGGAACAGAATGGAAAGCAATGAAATGATACTTAACTACCAAACACATCACTCCTCTCTCAAGCACCAAATGGCGTGACGGTAGGACAGCTAACACCACCCCACCCCCTGGCTCACCTCCACCACACAGGTGTAGTCGGAGCTGTCGAGCAGCGTGATCTTACACTGCATGTTCTTGGGCCTTTTCGAGGTCTTCCCTGGGGATCTGGAGAGCTTGCTGGACGAGGATCTCTGAGACGCTTTGTCGTCCTCAAACTGTAGGTAGTCTTGCCTCCCCAGCGGGGTGCCTTCCAGAAGCCTCTCTCCGTTCTGAGGACCCAGGAGATGACGATCGATTGTGGAGAGGTGACATTGCAGGCAAGACATCAGATCTAGAACCCAAAGGCTCATGGTTCAGGTATTGGTAGGAGGAGCTTTGATCAAAATTAATCCAAGCTGCTTCAGTAAAACAGCTTGTTGTATAACTGGATTAAAAACTTTCATCTAAGCAGTTATAAAATAGTTCTCATCTGAACTGGAGAAGGAAGACACTCAGATCATCTGATGAGTTGAAATGTACACCAGTTAAAACAGAGCAAAACTCTGGGTTTTGGGTTTATGAACTTATCACATAGGGAAAGGTTTAATTGTATGCCCAGCATCAAAAACAATGGAAAAATCCACACTGGCTTAGGTTAAGACCACGCCACCTGATGTTTAAGTGAAGAAAGCACTCCTCGCCTTCAGGGTGGTCTAGGAAAGGCCTGAGCTATGTAATGCCTGTGTGAGGTGGGCAGCCAGGTGACCTCATACCCCCACTGTTTTTTTTGGTTCCTCTCCTCCTTTGTCTTCTGGTCTTTTCCTTTGTTCCTCTCTCTCTTTCTTTATCATCCACCATTTCATATCCATGAAAGTAACAATATATTGCCAAAGACTACTGTTAAGAGCTTTGGGGCAACTGTGTTACGAATGGAGCTATATAAAACTGAACTGAAGTCAATTGAGCTGGTGAGTGGGGCGGCAGTCGGTCACCTGGTCCTTCCTGGCAGGTGTGCTGTGACCAGCGGCAGCTGGGAAGTGCTCCCCGCTGGCCGGAGGTACCCCCTGGGTGTGCTGAGCCGGGCTGGACTGCGTCACGACGCCCTCCTGGTGCTCCTGCTTGGGCTCGGCGTCAGAGCCTACCTCGGTCGTCATGATGGATCGCGCTGCAAGAGTTCAGCCGTTTTAATAGCTACCGCGAAATATCATTATTTAGCAATTAAAGACTTTGGTAAAAATGAAAAACGTAACCATTACTACCAATTAAATATTTAATTTGAACTTTGAAGTACAGCCAAATCATCCAATCGCTCTTCACAGAAAAAGGAATTAACATGAATGGTGGGGGGACTTACTATCCAGCAGACAATGGACCCGTTAATCTCGCTAACATTTATAAAGTGAAATGAAGCTGCCCCAGGCTGCTGTTTGCACCCTCCCGAAATTGTAAGGCGCTTCATTATGCTCCGTTACAGAGAACATGAAATGAGCCCATTTTCATTCATTTACATCGCTATCACCGCATCGGAAAACTAAAACTTTAAATTAAAGCGAGGGAGCTTCTGACGTTTCCGTGGCAACGTGCCTCTGCATACATTACATACAGAATGCATACCAAGACAAAAAGATTCAGAAATCCTTCAACAAAAATATGAACTTACAAACCGAACAAGTGTTTAAGCTTAACAATTCCTAGGAATCTTTGCCAGTTAAAAAGTAGTTGCAATCCAGCTTCCTTAACCACATATCCAGTACAGGGTCACAGTGAGCCTGGTGTCTATCCCAGGATGCACAGGGTTCGAGGCAGGGGACACCTTGGGTGGGATGCATACATACACACGCAATGAGCTACTTAACTTGACTGGGGGGAGACCAGAGTGCCTGGATGAAGGCCACCCAAACAGAGGAAGGTAGTAACACACACACACACACACACACAGAGTGTAAAGCAGGATTCAAACCCCCAACACTGAGAGCGAAAATCCACAATGCCACCCAGTCAGCCACCATGACTCCAGGTTCACAGGAACATACCAAGTACATGCATGATGCTGATTTTTATGATCACCCTAAGGCAGAACTGGTTTGGACTGAAGAAAAGCAAGTGACAAGGACTTCAGGCGTGTCAAAGAAAATAATGCACCTCAATGCCCTACAACAGCAAAACGACAGACAGCAACATACATCAGCATAGCTGCATTACATCTCTCACATTCACCCGGTGACATCCATCTAAAAGTACCCCTGCTATTATTAGTTTAACCGAGGACACATGCAACTAAGACTGAAAGATTCTGAAAGCTGCAAAACACAGCACATCTGACACTGACTGTTGTACTCTGAATTACATGTGAAAAATCCCCTTGTTAGCCAGTTTTAAACAGCTGTAGTACAGAAACACCAACTACATCCTTTGAGTGTCGTTCATGAAACCACACTTCCAAATAACGAACTGCGGATTTTAACACACCTAATATCCTTAAAGCTAAAACAGAATGACATGCAGAAGAACAGCACGGAGGAAATGAAGATTAGTTTCAAATAAAAATCACCTCCAGACACCATACAAAATGGAAATTATAGCTATCCGTTTGTTCACTGATCCATGTAGATTTAGCTTCATATGCCCAGGGCACAACGAAGACTTAACTGACAGACTGCAAGCATTTTAACTCGATTTTCCCATTCCGACAAATTAATCAGGACAATCGTTAAAATCTGAAGAACAGGGAACTGTAAAAATAGTTATAATGTGATTTTGAAAGATAGCGTGAACAGCATTAAGGCCGAATAGGGATTTACTGAGAGAAGTGCTAATGAATGCCAGCCTGGCTTTAATCACTAGGCCCTGGTGTCTACTAAGATTGACGGTCGTGTGCCTTGAGCAACCAAACCTGCCACCACTATCGGCGCGGGGGATACATCCCAAAAAGGTTTCTAGAATCCCCCCACCCCCCCGAAGAAGAAATAACCCTCTACTTTGTATACATTTTATCTCCTGAAATTAGATAAAGGTGAATTTTTCTGTCAGGGAAACCTGCACTTCAAGCTATTCTGCAATCCTCCACCCTGCCATAGGTGACCAACAGTTTATTACACAAGATATGACAATTATATACCTGAGCAAAAACACAGACACACACACACACACACACACACACACACTGAATCCTTGATCATGAATAGCTAAGGCCAGTCAATATCTCGTGTCTCGTGTTTGCTATTAATTGAAATAAAACTGCACAACACCCACAGCATGTAAATTAGGGAATTATTTTGAAAGAAGCTCCCTCATGAAATAAGAGTTTCTGAGTTTCTTCCTATAAATTCCCCGGACTATTGATCAGACCCAACATGGTAGCACAGCCATCCATCTTCCATACACTTATCCTGCTCAGGGTCATGAAAGGCCTGGAGTCTATCGCAGGTAGCACAGATCACAAGGCTGGGGCACACACACACGGGGGGGGGGGGATTTTGATGCGCCAATTAGCCAAACTGCATCCCTTTGGACTGCGGAAGAAAACTGAAGAAGACCGTCTACACACAGTAGGAATGTGCAAACTCCACACACACTGGAGGTGGGATTCAAACCCCCAACCCTAGAGGTATTAGACTTAGGACTACCCAGTGAACTGCCCCCAAAGATAGTGTGATGCTTTTCTCATGTAAATAGTACGTTCAGTCACCTCAATCATAAGCCTGGCTTTTGAGCCATTTCACCGTAGAAAAACAATACATACGAAAGGAGAGCTTCCTCTTCATACTTTCCCTCCTCTGAGTCAACAGTTAATTTTAGCTTCATGCAAAGGATTAATGTAACCACGCCAAACTGGTCTGGGTTTAGTTGGTACCCTGTCTGCAGTTTGCAAAAAATGACTACCTAAGGCGATGTTATATCTGTCACGGACTTGCTGGTCTAAACCGATAGCACTGGCTCCAAAGCACATGGTTCAAATCCCGAACAGCAAAATTCTGTGAGCTGCTCTGGTAAAACTGCAGCTCAAGAAGAACCAGATGCCCACCAAGAATTATAGCTAGGTGAAATATCGACAATCGGACTTAAAAAGGGAAGCACAATGTTTACGAGATGTTGATTTTTCCATACGAGAGACATCAGCGTTTCCATGCATCTAGTTCCCACACTGGACACTTTAGAGACACCAGTTCCCCTAAACAATGTACAGGAAACACAGACAAAGACAGGGAGAACAAGCAAATGGCACAGGGCAGGGTCAGAGCTGGGCGTGGACCCTATGACGATATCGGTGAGGCCATGGTGCTAAAGGCTGGGCAAATGTGCAGCACTAACATCAGTAAACATAAAAACACGACTTGGATGATTACTAAGCCAAACAATCATAATACAAAGGTTGTTGTTTGATCTGCAAAAGTAATGATAGGGGTCACCAAAATGGACCCTGCTTAAATCAGTCTTAATGGCGTCCGACTCTCTGGTGCAGCCTCCGCCATGCTGAAACAAGTAGAAAATTACATTTTTCCATGGGGACTTGGGAAAAGATTCAAAATGGCTGACCCGCCGTTGTGAAGTGATTGTGTATCTCCAGCTAAATGGCCCTTCTTTTTCACGTTCCTCTCATTTGTCGGGAGGCTGACCACAGAAAGCTAACCACCAAATTTAATTCTGAAAGGTTTTCCGAACTATGCTTATTGTTCAAGTGAGGAGAGACCTGATTCCACCTGTTTAATCAGTTGAGCTTGATTTTCAGTTAACTCAGATGTGGTTTCTGCTTGGTTGGAATGAAAACCTGTACCCACACCGGCCCTTTGCGGATGAGATTGGACACCCCTGCTGTAAACTGTTTGCTAAGCTGGTAAAGTGCAAGGTCCCCGCGATGTTAACTGAGAGGCACAAGATGACACTCGAGCTGAATGTTTTCCACAAAGACGGTAATCGGAACATGAGAAGTCAGACAACCCAATTTACATAGCACAACATTTTTTAACATGCAGGGAGCGATAAGCAGACAGAAAACAAAACAAAATGAGAACATGGAAGAAGTATATAATAAATCTCTGGTGCCTTTACCTTTCACTTAGCGACCCTTATTAGGGTACACAGTATCGGGTCAAAGTTGAGCCGGAAGCCATCCCTGGGAACACCCTGGAGGTGATGCCAGTCCATCACAGGGCACTCACTCACTCACTCCCCTTATGGGTCAACTGAGCTAGCTGCACAGTTTCTGGACAAATGGAACAAATCTACCTTAAGGATACCCACCCAACTACACAGACAGTGCCACAGGGGGATTCAAACCTCCAAATCAGGAGAAATTCAATTCAAAAACCATTCAAAAATAGCTTAATAAACCCTCAAGATAATCAAGTACATCACTGGATGATATTCTTAGCGGTTATTTTTCATGATTTTTTTTTACTAGCCTGTCCCAGTTCTTTCACCAACAGAATCAAGAGAGCTCAGCCCCCTGGGAGCGTGAGGGATCTATGCTGAAACAGCCCCAGTGCAAAAAGCCAGAAGCCCAGAATCCATCTGCTTAGAAACAGATGGGCGTGGCTTGCCAGGCAAGAGGGCGTGGCTTGCCAAAGTTGGATGAAGCAGCATTATGACAGAAGGCTTTTCTGAATGGTCTCATTGCCTGGTGCCTGGCAGAGCAAGGCGGGACTCGATACGCCTCACAGGAAGCCTGGTAGTCTCCCCTCTCCTCTGCGACGAAGACACAATCAGCCGTCTGAATAAATCAAACAAACAGGGCTCCTCATGACTGAAGGCTGCCATGGTAAACTTACAGAATGCTCGCCATAACAACAACCTCGGTACGCTAAAATGTTAATATTACAGTCGTGCCTCCTCGCCCAACCCTCCAGTGTACCCTTTTAAAGGCATTCAATATTGCTGCGATTTGAATAAGCACAGAGCCAGACTAACGTATTCACTCAGAAGACCTCCTGTTCCGTGGTGCCCCAGTTCCTGAAATTACAAAACGACGCTTACTCGTTATAACCATAATGTTTTATTACAAACCCAGGTGCTCAAACTGAAGATTTACAGGCGGCAATCTTCTTCGAAAACATTAAAGATAATTCAAACCAAACATGTTCAATTCAATAGCTGGCGGAGACATGCCTGGGAGCAATTACATTATCGGCGCGTTTCACTTTGGTGAGGCACGTGTCTTTCCTCCCTCATGTTGCCTGGGGATCAACTGCAAATGGCAGTTTTGGTCTCCCCAAAGGTTCCCAGTGGCATTCAAGTCCGGACGATCGTGGGACCTGGACACAAAGGTTCTCATTCTGTGACTAGTCCAGTGTAGTCTTTGCCAAGCGTTTTGGATCATTGTTCCGGTTCCTTCTACAACCTCATTTAATGGCCACACCCCACCAACTGTGCCTGGCTCGGACAGTGTCTTCAAAACAAGGCGAGCTACAGGGGACACGTGTGAGAGACGCCACTCTGGGCCGGGAAACAAATTAGGACATGGAGTGTGATGGTTAATAAGAAGGCCCGACTTATGGGATGGCATGTATAAAGCCACAACTCCCATAAAACATCACAGGTTAATTAAGTAAGACTGCGGTCTCGTCTAGGACATCACCTGCCTGCTCAAGTGAGACTCCAGATGGAAGTTTAAATATAGTTTTAGTTTTTGCATATATCCAAAAAACACAGGCATGCAGATGAAATTGAAGCCCGGAGTGAGCTGTTTATCCAGAAGCCTCGGAGCAGATTTTGAGATTGAGTGCCTTATTTAAGTGACATGGGCACTTCACTGGCCGCAGGATTCAAACCAGCAACCATTCAGTTATGAGCACAAACGCCTAACCTGCAGAACCACACACCACCCCACTGATAGATACTGTAATATCTGGTACCCTGACTTAGATGAATCCATTTTCTCTTGCTGAGAAACCAGAACACACGTTAAACTGGGACACTCTGCTCATCCTTTACTCTGCAAGGTCCAATCAGATGTACAGTTTTACTGGTGTAAACTAAAGCCCATCAGACTCTGGGGCAGTATTAAAGCCAGAGCCACCGTACAAAGTGCTCTGCTACCAGGCTGAGGAACAGAAACAATATATGCGGTACATCAACTGTAAAATCTTACAAAGTTATTCATGATATATTTTACTTGGCATGCTATACAGGGTGTAGCCTTGTGTCCCGTGCAGGCTGGGATATGCTCCAGGCCCCCCATGACCCTGACCTGCAGAGGGATATTTTCACCAAGACAAGCTCTTCATGGTAAGGTGACCCCTCATCATGAAGAGCCTCACCACTCCTGTCCTCTAACATTTTCTTGAGCTAAAGCTGTTCCACCCACTTTGGCAATTTCTGGCAGAGGTCAGTCTAACAGCACACCGACAGAATAGCCTGAAGAGTTAGCCCATTTGACATGGTCACATGAAGGCCTTTGCTAAAAACACATCCCTTGAAAAGCTGCATGAAATTTGAAACAAAGATCTTCAGCCATCTTCTGAAAAATGTGACAAACAGCCTGGGGTTCAAGGAGACCAAACTAGAACTACACGGTCTAAATACACAAAAGTTATTTTTGTGACACACTCTTGATAGTTTCTAGATTTTTCAGTTTTGTTTTGCTTTGCTTTCAACAATCCAAAAATGATATACATTTATATGCAATACTTATTAATTCCAATGATTCTTAATTACACATGTACATGTAACAGCATTCAAACTGGACAGCACAATATGAGTATTGTACTTGCCATCCATCCATCTTCCAAATGCTAATCCTGGTCAGGATCACTGGGTAGACTCGACATGTAAAAATCTATGTACCACGCGAGTGTCATTAATACTCAGTACGAACTTAGTTTGATTCTTTCACAATACTTAGAAAAGACTCAGAAATACCCATGGACAAAACTTCCTCAAAAAACAAGCTTCGTACTTTGCAAAATATGACCATAACAATGTTTGCACATAATGGTTCCCTACTGTACAAAACTAATATATACTTTTTTTGTATTAGAAAAAAACTGCTACTTATGTTAGCCTTTATTGTAGTGACCTTTTCTTGATAACAAGACCGTTAAAAGATGTCACTTGCTGCTCCGGCTCACTATTGTTCCTTCTCTCAGATGAGAAATCATCTCTAATAGTCGCACAGCGTGTTAAAGACCTAAAGTACAGATCCCTGCAGGCACAGGAAAAATTCTCTTCCCCGATTTCATGTCGAGTATGTGGTAAAATGTCAGATGACATTCTACTTCTCCCAACCAATGTACATATTGTAGATTTCAGTCGAAAGCATTATTTCTAATGTGTGAACCGATATCTTTTTTTTAATTCTCTCAATTTTCCTTGCAGTTTTATGAGAAATTCAGACAAGACACGTTTTCAGTAAAATTGCTGCTTTTGAAATCACTGTTTTCTCACACCCTGGAGAGTACAGTGAAGTAAAGCTTCCCCCCCCGAGTGAAAAGGTTTTTTATCATACTGTCACACTTTCAAAAAGTTATGGCAAACACAGATATGCATCTTCCAGTTTACTCAGAGTCCTGGAGATGTACATGTTCACCTGACAATATAGATGAATTGAGTGGTTAAATCTCTATGGTCTCATTATTTTAAAAAGCCCGAACGAAACAGAAAAGTCAGAATATTAAGGCCTTTTAACACATTTTAATTCAGAGAGCTGCATGAATTAACCATAGCATTTAATGTAAAGTATTTATCACCAGTAACAGCTCAACTAGATAGCAACCTGCTATTCAGAGTTTAATGCGCTTCTTACATTAGCTAGTCATCCGGTTTCAATTAAGAGCCGTGCCCCCTACACACAGTCAGGCTGTGTAATCTGCCAAATCAGATTCCATCTGTTCCTAAAAAAAAAAAAACAAGGATAACTGATTTTCAGGGAGAAATAAAACGTGAGATTATACCACAAACACTCTGACTACAGCTGACAGGAGCTGAAGATAGCAGCTTAGCCTTCACGAATTAAACATTAAACAGTGTACACTACGCTATAACGTATTGATAAAATGGAGGTCTTCAATTATATCTCCTTTAAGTCTGTACATAGTACATGGAGAATGCAAACTCACACTGCGCACACTTTAAACCAGTGTTTCTTAAACTTTGGGTCGTGTTTGCGATGGTCCCGCTGTCATCACGGTAATCCTCTTCTTGGGTCCAAGCCTGGTACCCAGTTTGTTACTGGGTTCTCTGATAATAAAGTTTAAGATCAGCTGATAGAAACTACCTAGAAATGAACTTATAATTATCTAAATATTGAACTGTTCAAAGCTAGAGTCAATTTGTTCCTGTTTCAGTTATTTATAGATAATTTTGGTTATTTTAAAGCAGATGTCTCAAGCTGAGAATTCGCTGAACAAACACTGAGAAACTGATTTCATCTAGTCCGACATGTGATGGTGAATACTTAGAAAACAGAAAGAAAGCAAGATATTTTATGCTTCACCGCATAACATCATCCTTTATGTCCCCAAGACGTTGCCGTTCCTGCGGAATCAGTGCCCGAGTCCTTCATACTGCCATGTAAAAGGCTGCAGGGAGAAGCAGTGTTCACATCAATCAAAGACAGGACCGCACCTCTTTTCCCCTCAGTTCTGGAATTTCCTAAATTTCCTTTTCAACAGCCATACTTAAGTGCAGCTTTTATTTTGTCCCAAATGTGTAGCTGTATATGAATGATGACATTTAACAGCATTTTTCCCAGTCCCTGGCCTAGCTGATGTCCCCCACTCCGGCAAAAGGTGCAGGACGGAGGTATGATGGAGCCAGCCTACTCAATGACACAGATAAGAGGGCGTGAGGTACATTACTGACGTTGCGTCCTCTGGCTACAAAACAAAAATCAAAGGTGCAACGGGAGAGCGGAAAATCAAACTCCCAGTTACGCAGCCTTTTTTGATATCCTGTTAACTAATAGGGAAAAAAAAATTACGTAGGCTACCGGCGCACCTCTTAGATACTATTAGGGTGCAGTCGCGCTAAACCCGGGTTCCTCCTAGGGACCCTCGTGCGCCATCCTCAGCAGCGGAAAGTTCTCTCCCCCCCTCCCTCCGTGCTGCGACATCTGCAATATGACCGATGCCTCCCCTCGCGCACGCACGCACGAGCGTAAAGACGCCCGGTCGGCTCGGCGAAGGGGGCTGCATAGGCGCTCTCACTGCCCGCCGCCGTACATCCAGGCCACACCCACCGCATTGCAGAAGCCGGGCATGGGGAAAGCGATCGCATCGGCCCCGCAAGTTAAAACCGTCCCGAAAGCAGTCGCCCCCTATGACGTTCTTGGATGCGAGTGCCGTGCAGAGATAGCAAAAATTGTTCCATTTTAAAACAGCATCATTTTTTTTTAAAAAAAAAAGTAATTTAAGCCACTTTAAAGGTTTTCTATATTAAGTACAATCCGACTGTCTGTAATGAAAACACGACATAAATTTCCCCAAATGCGGTAAAATCGCAGCGGGGCTGAATACCAAAGGCGAGTTCTAGATCTCTGTTCACAGCCGGGGGTTTTTCTTTAATGGAACGACAAACACCTGCACACAGCTCTCCACAAGCATTTACATTTCTAAGCAGCATTGAATAACTGTCATTTTCAAACGGCCACACTGCAAGGAGAACCAGCATCCCGGTAAAGAGAACCTCCGCACAGGCAAGAACCTCAACACGAAAACTGTCCCGTAAAGAAAAACATCTCTACAAAAGCAATTCTGAACGGATCCGTTGGGGATGTCGTTCGTGCATTTACCGGGTGTTGCTTCCTCGCCTCGGGCTGGCAGGTCGTATGTTCACACGATCGCGGATGCTGACTCCCCGAAAGTCTTTCCTCGTGTACCAGCAGATCTCACCCACCGAGCAGCGCTGGGAACGGGCAGCGTGGCATGCTGGGATACCCAAGGACATCCCGTGGAACAAACTCATTTACGGGGAAAAAGCGCCGTGTCAAATAAGTGCTCTTTCAATAGTAGGAGAAAAGGCAATTTCCATCACTTTCAGTCAATGAGATTGTTTTTTAAATAATTTCTTTCACGCTGTCCCTTCTTCAAGCAAATACATTAACAACAAAGCATTGTCAAATATTTTGATTGCTCTGTATTCTTCAGTAGGACATTAGATAAGATGAAAGTCTCCAGAGAAGTACTTGCTTCACTAATTAACATCTCTTTCATGTTGTAAAATATGAACCACAATTATATGCTAATCAGGGTCAGGCAACCTGTTCCAGAGGCTAAGGGTAGAAGCAGAGAGTCTACCTCATGGGGCCAATGTGTCAGCTGGTCCTGGACACATCTCCAAGAGTTTGCTTGATTTCACGCCCTCCAAGTATAAGGGGGAACACACAATGGACCCTCACAGAGACACATGCACTCCATCCTGATGCCTGCTCCACTGGAGAGTCTGTGATCTGCAGAGAGGTTCCATTTGCATAAAGTTCTCGTCATCTATGAATGCCAGCTGGGCTGTCTTCAGAAAGTCCGGTTACTCTTTAATGCCCCACCAGCGTTTTAACAGGCCGTCCATGTCTAAAAAGCAAGCCAATGGTCTCTGTAGATACTGGCAGTTAGGGCAGTTAGGCTGCCTGCTGTGGGCCACTCCGGACCCTCTTCATGTCGCACGGACTGCTCTTTAATAATATTTTTTCTAATCTGCAGACATTTAATCGGGAGTGTAGTTTGACTGTTTGTTAAGTTTCAATTAACGTGCTGAGTTTTTATTATTAATATTTTCGTGCAATAGCCACGATCACAGTTTATTGAACTTGATGTGCATTTAATTAAAAAGAGGAAACAAAAGGCAAAGGTTCTGTTCAAACAGTAAGACCACTTACATGAACACCAGTACACGAGCAACAGCTAGAGGTATACCATATTTGTTATAGTTCACAAAAATGAGTCATCATACCAGGCTGCTGCATTCTAAAATTAATCAGAAGCATATCAATGATGCCAGGTAATGCATACAATCCGCATCCAAGGGAGCTGATCAGCCCATGAATGCCGTGACCTTTCGCTGAGAGGCCTTTGTGCATCCTCCCTTAGATGCCCTTTTCTTGCTGAAAATCACCAAGGCTTCTCTGAAGCATATTATCATCCGGCACGGTACATTTGCTACCCTAGTATAACAAAGAGCAGGTGCATGGCTTTACATTTTCCTCTGAAAGCATCTCAGGAAACAGAGTAACTGACTAACCAAAATATTGTAGAAGATAAATATATAATAATAGAGGTGCTGGTAGGTGTTATGATAAGAGGATTCACTTTTTTTGGGTAAAGATCAAGGTTCAATTATGTGAGAAAATAGCACAAAGAAAACTACACAAGGCAAACGCATTCAACTGCCATTCACATGCTGAAGGATGACACAAAATGTGACACAAAACACCAAGTCTACAATTTACCATATATGCAATTTATATATGAAAAAGTGTATCATGTAGTTTGATCTATGTGATGTCAGTGATTCCATAATGGTGCTTCTGTTATAATGGTACAGCAGAGAATCTACTGTCATGTGAGTCTGCAAAATCACCTGTGGTTTGTTCTGGAGAATGACTGGGATGGAGGCTCACCATTTAGCAAGATAACAATATAAGGTATAGGCACCAAGCAACTACGCCTGAAGGAGTTTGAGTAGATTTCCATCTATACTCAGATCTACGCCCTGAAGGAGTTTGAGTAGATTTCCATCTATACTCAGATCTACGCCCTGAAGGAGTTTGAGTAGATTTCCATCTGTACTCAGATCTACGCCCGAAGGAGTTTGTGTAGATTTCCATTTATGCCTAGATCAATACCATAAAAAGTTATAGATTTCCATCTGGGCAGAAATGTAACAGCAAGTCCATACTATAATAAAATATTGAAATCTTTGGGTAATATTTCTGAAAAACACATCCCCGTTCAGTCTCCAGAAGCCCATTAGCCAATAAAAACCCAGCTATGCCTTCCGAGAACGTCTGCTCGGGTGGCAGGACAGCAGTCGATACGTCCGCTGTGTAAAAATAGATCCTCGAGGCCTGGAATGATAGGAAAATAAAACAAAATCAAGTAAGCAAAAACTGAATCAGGTGCAGATTCTGATGAGAAAATTTACAGCACCACCTCTGGAGACACAATCATGGGTTTTTAATTTTCCTCGAAAATAAATGAGATAGCTTCTACAGTGAGCTGCAACTTGTCTTCGAGAATAACTTTATATGTCTGTCTCCTCCCTGCAATTACAGCTTGGCTGGAAAGCCAAGGGAGAGGAACGATGACAGTGATAAAGAAACTTTTTTCTCGTTAAATGCGACCCCTGGTTGGCTTCCTTACTTGCCGCTAGCAACACCCCACTGATTCCCACTGATGAAATACGGTTACATGACCCCTCAAGAAATGAAACAGTATTAGGCAAAACAGATGCCACAAATCTGTTTTGTTTTCATGTTTTCCCCACTCCCCTGGGCTATTTGACACAGACTGACTATAGCCAGTTTTGGGTATAAACACGAATGTTACCAGGTAACACGTGCTCCTCTTTGAGAGAAACTGAAACTCAGTGGGCACCTGCAGGTCTTTTCGCTTGAGGTGGTTCACCAAGAAACGTAAAGTAAATTCTTGAAGGTGTTCAGGTCATCGGGAGGACTCTTTCTACCCTAAAGCACCTGAGTCTCAGAAATGAGTTCATATTTTAATGAAACTGACGACTGCCATCCTCTCCAGAGCAGCTGCAGGCTCCCTGCATTCCAGAGGTTAGGAGATGGATGGACTTTGGTTCATGTTTATGCCCATTTTAGCCTGTCCCCGGAAGCAGAGAGCAGGGAAGACCCTAAACAGCATTTTCGTCCGTCAAAAGATGTATGCTGACAATAGGCTAACTAGAGACACAAGTTCACCTAAACGAGCCATTTTGGACGGCGGGAGGAAGCCAAGGCACCTGGAGAAAATGACCAATTATGGAGAGCACGCACAAAACCCTGACACACAAAGCCAGAGACTGGCCCAGCACTGCTAAAAACTGAGGCACCACAACACCTGGTTGGACATGTGTATATGTGTATAGACAAATACAAACTGTGTACAGGTACACACTCTAGATGTGGGCCTCATATTATTATGGCCAATGTGTAGTTTTTACTTACTCCATCCATCTTCCAGCATAGGGCGTACGGCAGAGGTTCGACCTGGGTGGGTTGCTAGTCTTATTAGCCTAACTGTGTATCTTGGCCAAGCAGGAGGAAACCAAAACTACCTGGAGACCTGCATGACACGAGGTGAACATGCAAACCTCTCACACATACAGTAGGCTGTATTCAAACCCCTGACCCTGAAGGCGTGAGGCGACAAGGGCTACCCACTGAGACGCTGTGCTGCCGACACCTTTAATAAGACAATTTATTGGAAGAAAGAAGCAAAAAGATAAATCAATATGGCAACCCTGGAAAACTGCAAAGAATGATCAAAGCATCTGAGGGAAATCCCCCATGCAAGTTCAGGTTTAACCCTGAAACCTGTGCTCAGGTTGCCAGATGTAGACTGCAGGATAGCAGCCTGATGCCTGGAGTCCATTTCCACCTGTGGTCAATTGAATCAGAATCAATATTTTAGGCTCCAAGACTATGCTCCCCCCGTCATGCACTCTCCAGTGTTCTTGCACCATTAAATGATCGTAAACCCCGCCTCCTATCCTTGTGTCACTTCTTGTCTGTATGTTGCACTGTGGTCCTGGGGGAGTGTTATTCAATGCTACAGTGCACATGTACATGGATGGATTGAAAATAAAACCTGCTTTACTTGAAGCAGTGCTTTGAGTGATAAAGAAAGCGGAGTCTTGTGTTTGACATAACAGCATAAGAGATATAACTTAATGTCTCAAAAATTACCAATGGAGGTGTGTCATATGCTGTTGGTAGTATTGGAACATACGTGGGATTGTTCTGCCACAAAGAAGAGGGTGTAAACTAGTCAAGGTATGTCGGCTACCTGCAGATCAAGTACTCTCAATAGATTCCTGCTACTAGGTGTCAGTAGAGAGACCCCAGTTGGCCTGCAGGACCCAAAAAAAGTCTTAGGCATGGTAGCCAGTCTACTGCCTGTTTGCACATGTGCCAATGAGAGACGTGGAAAATCTTAAAGAGGCACTGAAATGCATGTGTACGCGTATTTTGTGGGTCATATGTGTAACGCTGCCCTGTTCATGGGCTGTTCTTCAAAAATGCTACTTCGTATGGTTCGAGGGTGGGAGCTCTGACATTCATAGACACCCTGGTTCTGGATAAAAGCAGCTCCTCACATCACATCTGAAAGTTCAAAACCAACCAGTAGACCAAAGTCTGCAATTCTTTACAGTTCCCCTTGTTGATACAAGTCGGAACAAACATCCATCCAAACGCAGTCATAAAGAATGTGGAGCAGGATGGACACAAAACCTTTTTTGTTGTTTGCCTTTACAAAACAAACTAAATCATTTTGACGTCAAGTCTGGCTGGATAACCAGCAGTTGTTGCCCAGTTCCTCTGGGTGGTATATTCAAAAATGAAGATTGCTCTATCTCTCTGAACCCAGGATATTTGTGCTGTACACCTTCTTCCACGTGTAGAACAACAGGTGGAACAATCACAGACAAATAGACAAACTGGCCACATAGGAATATAAAAGCAGGTGTTAGGACAATAGCAGCCCGTGTCGTAATTAAAAGAGATAAACATATTCTGCCTATCAATTACTGATAATTTGGGATTATCACAGAGAAAAGCTGGCAGGTCGGGAGCAGACTGAGCTGCCTCATGTCAAAGACCATGGGGAGTAAGGTGTTTTAGACCCCAACTTGTTAATCTTCAGACCTTCAAAGACGTTCGCTGTTCCTGCTCATCCTCACATGGGAACAAATGCTCTGATAGCAGAAATTACCTCCACCACTGTTCACCACCCCCACTGCACCCCACCAAGTGCTCCATTAATGTTAACAAGAAAAACCATAATTACTGAGGGTTATGAAATCAAAAATGCGAGCTACATTTTTAATGCTTTTCCAAACATGCACCCCTACCGGTTTAATGTTCTGCCCTCATGCCACAAGATTTCCAATAAGAAATTTAATTAAAAGTTGTCAAGGCTAAAGCATTTATAAGTGGTTATAATTGCATTTTTTCTGGCTATTGGAGCATCACCTTTTGGATATATCAAGAACCACTGGTAAACTAAGGGCACAGGATAGATCTGTTGTAAAATGAGCTGTAAAACAGGGAAGTGCCAAAATTAACGTAACAAAATGATTTGCAAGCATTAACATTTTGGCGTGCCAAGTGACTTTTGTTTGGTGGTGCCAGAGGCGTTTTTTCAATCCAACGAATCCATCAACTTTGATGATCCTACTTGTGCAGGTGACTGTAATACGCAGACACATCACTCTCTGCACAAATGTAGTGTCCTTTGTTAAGAAAAGACTGCTGCAATATCCTTACTGTATAAGTAGCTGATTTGGGAAGCTCTGAATGGACTGGACGTTATCCAAAACTCAAAATTACAGTGCCCTGACAGTGTCCATACCCTAACCCCTAACCCATCCTTAATTGGCCCTCTGCACACATAAAAAGCTCTTCCACGTCTGCTTCCTAAGTGGTCCAAATCTAAGTAGCCCATATCCATCGCTGCATTTGTTGAGGTCACATGAATTTAATTTGCCTTCTTCCCTTATTATTCAAATTAATTCGATCTAGCTATGTGACGTTTCTTGAGGTCTGGAGATCACAGCATGTGGTGGAGTATCCTACCCTCTTGCCCCGGCCACACAGGTCTGACTCATACCAAAACGGCCCTCACCGTGCCCTGGATGACATTTTACCTTTTTTTTTTATCTTATTGTATTTGACTTCTTTTCACACACCGCAGTGAAAACAGCCTGTCTAAAGCAAGGCCAAGATGATGTGAGGACCTTACTGCTTCCTTTAACTGGCTCCTCAACAGCTCCTTGGTCCCAAAGGGGAGCTGCTACTGAAAAGTAGCAGTAGAGGCCTTCATTTTGTGACAATATTTACACACCCATCACTGATGTCTTAGCACATGACCAAGGATCTCTGGCACCTGCTTCATATGACTAGAAGCCCATTTAAAAAAATTACTTTTTCCATCTAGCAGATTAATGTAATAGAAATGATGGGTCATATTTTGTTGGGACAAAATTTGAAGGTGTCCTCCAAACGTTACATCCATCTGTCTTCCAAAATCACTTATCAAATGCAGGGTCAAAGTGAGCCTGGAGACTGTGTCAGGAAGTAAAGTGCAGAGGACATCAGATGGGATGCCAGTCCATTGCAGGTCATACACACCATGGGAAATTCAGAGATGCCAATTTCACGTAACTCCATTATTTGGTGTGGTGGGAGGAAACCAGAGTATCTGGAGGAAATCCAAGCAAACCCGGGGAGAAAAAATTCCACACAGGCAGAGCAAAGGGTTGGGCATTGAACTTGCAAACCCAGAGAAGCCACCTAACCACTGAGACACTTAGCCTCCTATCAAAATATCTGCTGTCTTCAAATAGTAATGTTCCGTGCTGATAGTCTTCGACCATTACTACAGAGTGTGAATTTTATGGTTTTTACATGGAGATTCAGGTACTTTGATTCAAGTGCCCTTTATCGATACATGTTGGTAATTTATAGAAATTTCACAAAAGAATACTATTTATTACACAGTGTGTGATTTTGTGTGTGATTGCATGCTTGTGTGTGCCCTGCTACGGACTTGCATCCTATTCTTCCTGAAGTAGTCTTCAGGCTTGCTATGGTCTTGTACTCGACAAGCATCTAGAAGATGCCTGGATGCGCATTCAGCTACTCAAGCATTATTTCTTCACTGCCACTTGTCAACACTTCTCAGAGCTTTAGTACATGACCAAGACAAGTCCACTATGTCCTCCGAGCAGCAATGTCAAATGCTACATTTTCCCACACACAAGAATGGACGTCTCTGCCCCCAGGAGATTGAGTCTGAGATAATAACACTTAAGTATATTAAGGTCAGTGATCTTAGCTAGCTTCTCAGAGCCAGGTGGATTCTGCTTATCAACTTGAAAAAAACCCTTGAGAGTACAAATCTCATTTAAACATGCCTGTTAAATAAAGATATCAAAGTGTGCTAATAATTAGCCGCATCAGGATTAGCATCTGTATTTACTACTGAAATACTAGTTGATCAAGCCAAGCTTTCTCAAATATGGAGAGATTTCCAGTAAAACAAAATCTGAAAATGTGGAAACAAAGACCTTGCATGAGGAAATTAAATGGATGGATGGATGGAGGTGATGATAACCAAATAAGATGAAAACGTATGAGAAGTACTTCAACCAGTGTGAGTCATTAAATGGATGGATGGATGGAGGTGATGATAACCAAATAAGATGAAAACGTATGAGAAGTACTTCAACCAGTGTGA
>JAACJT020000001.1:16431526-16458024 GCA_009936485.2 Gymnarchus niloticus
AGGGTGCGGTCACAAAGCCATCTCGTGGGGCTTGAGAACGAGAGCGCCTCCCAGAAAGATCATATACACACACACACACACACACACACACACACACACACACACACACACACACACACACACACACAATAATTCACTTTGGGCATTTTAGATACACCAATTAGCCTAATCAGATGTCTTTAGTCTTTGAGCAGAAACCAGAGTAGCCAGAGGAAAACCATGAGACATAGAAAAAACAAGGAATAAATGTATATATAATGTACTGTATGTCAAATATATTTTACTTTTCCTTGGTGGTAAATGAGTGACTAATAGGTACTCATTTTTAATTAGTTATTTTTGTGAGTATGCACTAAGGTGATATAATGAAAGACATCTTAGCTGAGTTGCTGAATGTTAATATAGCTCTTACAGAATCTTACTAAGAAAATACATTACATACATTCTGAAAAATATATTGTTTTAACCAAATATATGATGTAATACAGAATTACTTTCCTATGAATAGCTAATTGAATAAGGTTTTGATGGTTTGTAACATATAGTGATTACGTGATTTTAACATCTAGTAACTGATTACTTTTATTTGAAATATGGCTTAATTATCCACTGTATTACATAGAAGTCTCTCTGGACTGTGTCTTTTGTGCACAGAAATGCAGCAATTTAATTTCATAACACTCATTCCAACACAGTTAGTGGAAAGGTCACACAGTGATCTAGAGTTAACAAGTCGACATGAAAATAGCAATTAAGCGCACCATACACATGTATAATCACGCTCAATGGTATGGGCGTACAAACATTAATTTTCAAGTTTAGAAATGCCAGAAGAAAATCTCAGGACGTCTAAAGGAGGAAATCCGCTACCTGCCAACCAACATTATAACAGTAGCACGTTATTTTACAGGAAAGTACTTCCTTTTCGAAGTATTTTAGGTGACTGCGATTCTTCTCTGCCGTTAGCCATTATGTTGTACAAGTGCAACACATTGAAAAGTCACTAGATGGCGCTGAAAGACGTGGTAGAAATATGTAATATTTAGACGAAAACAGCCATTTAATAACGTTCCAGCTAAACCCCGAAGTCATTTGAAGCAATTAAGTTCATGAATTACTCATGAATTATTATTAATAAAATCCATTTCGATGTTCCCAAATGTTATTTACTCGTTCAGTGCTCAGTGTAAACCTCAAAAGATCTTTGCTTTGTTCTGAAAAAACCTCAGGCAGTCCTAAATGTTCCTGCAGTACGCACATGACCAGCCCAACTCCCTGCTCCTGTAGTGAATTTGGCTGGCATGCGGGTCTGGAAGTCTCGGCAGTCGCGGGAGCTCGGAGGCGATATTCTAGACACGTCGTTTGGCTGTTACACATAAATATTCCCTACGTAGTTTTCAGCAGGAGACTCAGATTTGCAGAATCACCTTTCCAAATGTATAAACTCACAATAACCATACCTGTTATTCTTCAAGATTTGTAATCTCTGTCAGCTGAATAATTTATACTTATATAAGTATTGCAAATGTCATTCAGAAGTTAATTTAATTAAAAAGTCCACTCACTACTGCTTCTAATTTTGCTAAACGGATCGCACTAATTTAATCTCTACAGAATATAAACATTTCGAAAGAACTGTCTTAAAACCTTTAGAAGCGCAACGTGCTAACATTTCTGGGGTGATCTGAATAATTTACTGCAGTATGCAAGGAATTCGACCGTGATCATATAGCACCCTGACTACAAAATGATAGGAAGACAATGAAACATTAAAACAGATTTATACAATAATTTTGCACTTTATGGAACACTATACATATTGGGAGCGTTGCATGTTTTTCAGTGACGCAAAATCATTTTCGCAGAATTTGGTATTATTGGTTGGGCTTTCTGAATACAGCTGGCAAATGACCTTATAGCCACTGGGTCATTTTTAATTCTGGTCCTGCCTAAAAACCATGTCTGTCGAAATATATGCAAATATGCAATATTTAAATATGCAAACGTCGGCAATAATAGTATTTGTGATAATAATGGACAAAGCAGGTATTCAAAACTAAGGTGCTAGGCGTCAGCAGAAACGCTTCCCGCAGCGCCGAGTTTGCGGGAGCGGCGTGCGATGTCACCGCTGACAGTTGGAGTGGGTCCTCTGTGGTCTGGCAGGGAGGCAAACCTCCAGGTGTCTGTACCATAATGATGAGGTTCAAAGAGAAGAGGAGGAACTCGACAGCACAAGATCGGCCTCGGTGACTCACTGACAGCTGGTGTCCAAGAGTCGTTTTTATATATTTATTTATTTGGGTTGCAGGGACATTACGGCTGCAGACTGTGTGTGTATCTGTCTGCGTGCTCGACATGTCGGTCCACACTACCTCCGCTGTTATATAAATCTATATTTTTCCTCATTAACAGTAGGGGACCTATGTAACTGTGGAATCATACCACAATACGTCCTTGGCGCTATTCCTGTTTTTCGAAGAAGCGGGACAGGGAAATCAAATATCCCATTTCCTAACTTGTCAGGTATCTGAGTAAATATTAAATTTATATTTACATTAAAATTATTCATCTTGAATTTAAATTAACGCATTGACTCGAATGAAAGGAGCTTCACAGAAGTCAAAACAGGTTTCTATCCATCCACCCATAAGACTTGCAAAGCTAGCTAGCTTGGTTTGTTGTTCTAAATCGCATTTCACAACAACACGACACAACAACATGACCCTAAAGAACTAGTGACTTCTCATCACCACTAAACTCCACATCAGCAACTCCTGTGACTTTTCCTGCAATTAACTGTTGTTCAGTGGAAAATACAATTTTTCTCCAATTAAAAACAAACGGCATCCATCTATCCAGATGGCAATACTGTAGGACCCAGACTATTTCAAATAAACCTTTTAAAATGCAGATACATTGCATGGAGTTAATGCAGGATGTTTTCATTTAAAGACTCAACATAAAACCATTAATACGTTTGTTTCGACTGCCCTCTGGGTACTAAATGATGCAGGCTATTATGTTAGTATTAATAAGGAAGTATGTATATAAAGGAAAGGTTGAAGGCAAAAGGAAGAGGGGACGGCAGAAGATGAGATGGATGGACAGTGTAGTGGAAGCAATGAACATGAGTTTGGGCAGGCTTCAAGAGGCGGTGGAGGACAGGGCAGCCTGGCGTGCTGTGGTCCATGGAGTCGCGAAGAGTCGGACACGACTGTATGACTAAACAACAACATGTATATAAAGTGGAAAAATCTGTCCACAGAGTAGAAAATGTATCACAAAAATACAATAGCAGTATGTGAGAAGTCTTTCTCAGAAATCTCTAAAACCTCACAAATGACAGTCATATGTATAGTTAAATATATGGTTCAAAAGGTTTGAGTATGTGTCAGTTTGAGGTCCACAAAGAAAATTAAATCAAGATGACGTAATCTCTGTTTTGGGTTTAGGGACATGACAGTGAATTCTGTGCCAATCTGGTAGAGGATTTTAGGTTTATGGGACAAAATGCAGAAAGATAATTCTACATGCATGGTAACTTACCTGGGAAATGAGGCTGATTTCTGTAGCTTTCACTTGCACCCTCTGCTCCTCTTTATTGATGCAGTGTGTCCATGTTTGCCATAAGCCAACAATGCCTTTATAGACCATTTCTGTTGACACATTAAATAATCTTGCAGATTTTGCGATGGATGCGTCTGCAATTTTTGCACAAACTTGTTAGTTGCTGGTTGCCTCACATTGCATTGAAAGGTTACATATGAAAGTCTTGATTGTCAGACCTTTTGCATACATGTTGCGTGCCAGAAAAATGAGCCTTTGACATGTAAATAATATATAAGTAATAATAAAGGCATTTATCAAAGGCACCACTCAGGAAGAACAACTTCTCCATCTTCTATATATCTGATCTAGTCCAGGGTCACAGGGGCCCTGGAGCCGATCCCAGGAAAAGAGAGATTCAGATGGAATGCTGTCATCATCCCCTCCTCTCCCCGGGTCCTGGTGACTTTGTGGCCGTCCCTTTGTTACAGAGACATCTGTCAGAAGGGTGCAAGTGACGACTCCCTGCTCAAAGTCATGGAGGTCTCTTCAACCCCTTCTCATAAGCGAGATGGGACAGCTGCCAGGAACAAATCTACATATTTGTTACGATACCGAACATGGAATGCACATACGTGACTATGTGTCATATACCTTTTTTCAACACGTTTGTCTTTGTGCACTGCCGTTGGTTCCAAGTTGCATATTTAATGTTTTTTTACATAGACACGCAGTATATACCTTGGGTATTGACTCAGCATAGAGTAGGAGTGAGTAAAAGCAGGAGAGAAGCTGGCAATAAGACATTGGCAACACGCCTCAGCGATACATCAGAACAGGATGCTGGAAGGTGGGACTGGATGAGGTCATGCTAATCGCTAACCATTTATGGGTGCAGAGGAGACTCATGGGAAATTAAACTCTCAGTTTGTGGGTATAAAGGTTTTGACTGAAGTTTAACTGTATCTCTGTCATAACTATGTATTTTGTTGCTGTTCCCATGGTACCCATAAGTTTGACCTCTGGCCTCATATCCTAGCTGGACACACCCCACTTGTCTCTTTTTAAACTGAAATGAAACAGTGTTTTGCTTTGGAATTAAAATAATCCCAATAACTTTGCTCCAGATTTTAAAACAAAACATTTCTATTTACTGAATCTTCCTGTTAAGTGTTTGGTTTTTTTTTTTTTTTTTTTTTTTTTTACAGGTGACTCTGACACAAATACTAATTACTGCAGCCAGTTAAAAGGCTACAGAATTTCACTGCATAGTAAGGGTTCCTTAGTATATCACACAATGACGAGGGAGACTGATTGTCGCCCATTTGTTATATAAAAAATCCCAGGCAAACAGTCCCAGGACAGCGCAAAGCTGCACTGCACGCTCTGGTTCTCTGTGTGGGGACTGAAGACCACGTGAAGGACTTGAGCCGTCCTCTCCACAGTGAACAGATGGAAACCTCTGATAGACATCACAGTCGGGAAGCACTGCAAGTGGAGCATGAGGCGATTTGTCAAGTGCAGGCAAAATGACTCTTTTATTTGAGATGTTCATCTGTTATACTCCATATATATGCTGCATATAGCTTATTAATTCTGATGATACATTCATACACACACATTAATGTGTAAACTATGCATATACTTCTTTACATTAATTATATAATTTATACTTTGTGTTTAGCACATATATAAATCTGTTTGACTATGTGTGGTAATATAAATATACTGTGCATTGTGTGTATAAATGTGTCTGGCTGACTACAATAGTGATGACTCGTTAGCATAAATAATCTGCTTTGTGTTGCTATGCACAGAGCCCTGGGGTGAAAAGGGTCATGGAGCAGCACCCTGAGCTGCCTCTGAGCTGGATGCTTAATGGCTGGTACGGAGCATCATGCTGATGGAGACGGTAGGTATGGAGAACAACCATGAATACGGGAGGACAGGAAGATGGTGGACAAGGAAAAGGACCATGAATACAGGACGGCAGGAAGACCATTGACATGGAGAAGGACCATGAATACGGGAAGGCAGGAAGACGGTGAACATGGAGAAGGACCATGAAGGCAGGAAGACGGTGGACATGGAGAAGGACCGTGAATACGGGAAGGCAGGAAGACGGTGAACATGGAGAAGGACCATGAATATAGGAAGCGAGGAAGACAGTGAATATGGAGAAAGACCATGAAGGCAGGAAGATGGTGGACAGGGAGAAGGACCACGAATACGGGAATGCAGGAAATCAGTGATCATGGAGAAGGACCATGAATACAGGAAGGCAGGAAGATGGTGGACATGGAAATGAACCTCAACTGTGGTGAGGATGGCAAGTAGAGGGTTGAAATGGAGATAAACCATGATTGTAGTCGGGAAGACAGAACTATAGCAGACTAGAACGGTTTATGTTCTTTCAATTCATTCCACAAACCTGCATGTGCTTTTATTTACATGAGGCACCTTTTGAAAACTGTAAGATATCAGGTAGGCCCAGAACACAACAAATGCCACCAGAGGGGCTATGATGCCTAACGTTGACCCTTCAGGCTCGGTTTGGTCCACAGTTCTACTACACAATTGCTAGACGATCCCAGCAACTTGACTGCAAGCTAGTGGGAGGTAGATCAATACCATTGGGGTGAGTTAGCATCATTGTTAGCATTACCATGGCAACAAATCACCATCCCTGTGTTCACAGAGGACTCTGTTAATGAAACATAGCTGACCCTGATTGGACTAATTAGACCATTAAGGCTGAATAGTGAATCCCAGAAGAGTGCTGGGGAAAGCTGAGAGGAAGGCTTTGCTAAACATGTGACTTGGTGGTTTTAATTTCTTGGTCAGTTTGACCACATTAAAGGGTGCCCATCTCCATTCTCAGGGCAGACTTCGACCACACATCCACCCACATTACTCTGGCTTGAAGGACACCAGAACTGGATGTCCTCCACCCGCAACAGAGAAATGCAGATTGGTGCTGTTTTCATGCCTTTGGGACATACTAGGTTCAGGCCTTGCATCAATAAAAGTCACCATACAAGGCCTTGAATATTTCATGACATGAACTTTCTAACATGCATGCCGTCTGCCAGATGGAGCAATCCTGAGGTTAAAAAGCATGCAGTAACATTAAATTCTAAAAAAACAAGCTGTGAACCTGGCATTAAAAAGGAGGTTTTAGTCTAACATACATCACAAGGTTGGTTGTCCTTTCACTTAAAGGAATTAAAGGCAATGGGTATTTGGATCCTTAAGTTTCTAGTAATATTCCATGAATTTTAAAATTCCCTAAGTACGCTTTAAATGTATGCTGGGAAACCAACAACTGACAGCTTTGTGTGACCTTAACTGTTTAATTAATTGGCCAATATTCTGTTTAGGCATCAGCAACATAAGGACAGGGGAAAGAGAACGTTAGTGAGCACATTTAATGAGTGATCTGAGGATGTCAAAACTGAATATTTCTTTAATTCTTCCCATATTTGCAGGAAGCAAAAATACTTTTTGAATGGAGAATTTAGATGCATGGACATACTAAGACCAAACAGGCCAATTTTTCAGGGTTCCAGCACTCTGTTCAAATGTATTTCGTGTCTGCATTTCTAGATCGATCAGCTGACTTCGCTCATCGCTGCGATCCCACTTTTTTTCAAAAAAACGTTTTTGTCTCATGCAGAATCAGTTTTCATTTATTGTGAAATTTACGTGAATTTGGTGCTACAAAGTCTGTCTTGTTTCACAATTTCTGTAAAGGGCCAGGTTCAATCCATACTGTAGTGAGCATGTCAAAACTCATGCCAAAATAGCTTTATAGATGTTAGTTTCTACTTGAGCTTGCCAGGCATATTAAAAAAAAAAAACAAACAGCATGTTTCCGTGAAATAAAAAGGTTTGTAACAGTAAAGAGCATTTGTTTTCTTTTATCTCAGTAAGCAATAGTAATTTGCTAAGCCTAATATTGCTAATTTGGAATTCAAACTTGTTAAAAAGAGTCAATACAAAATCTTGCCAAAATAAACACTTTACAAAGCTATTAAACAAAAAAATAGAAACAGCATTGGTAGGACAACAGCTCACATTTCTGTGGACTCAATGGATTAACTACTGGTATTAACTGAAGAACAGGAGTGTGAACATATTATGGTTGTAAACAGAGTGGGATTTTCTTGCTCCTCATAAGAGCACATCACTGCTTTTGCTCCTTGAAAGTATAAAACTGAGCAAATGTAAGAAATAGCTACATTCTTTGGGTTATATTATCTCCCATGGGTTATAACAGGGCTACAAAGTCCTAAAATTAGGATCTATAAATTCAAATTCATTAGCATATCATCAAACAAAATTTAAAAGAATGGTTTTTTTTTTATACTTGATTGCATTACAATGGCAAAGTGTTCTTAATGAAGAATTAAACGGTACTTTTAAACTGCTGTTCTTTAGTTTTGAATTTACTTGTGATGGGCTTTGCAACAGCTGCACGCATCTTTCTCGCTTTATAAAATTGTGCAAATTATCTTTCATTCATATATATATATATTCCTTCAAATGTCTAAGTTTCTAGGCTCCTCTTCTTCCAGCACAGTCCTGGTTTTGGACCCCGTGGGAAGTGTCTCCATTTTCAAGTATTGCGTCGTCACCCCTCCTGCATGCTCATCGCCGCCACCCCCGCCGTGGTCCTCAGCCGCCGACTGTCTCTGTTCTGCTAACAGCGCCTCCACAGAGACGGCCCGGCTGGAAGACACCGCCTCAGAGGACTCAAAGGAATCCCCACCCAGGTCCCCCAATTTGACGTAACCCCAAGTGCTGGTGGACTCAAGCCGGGGGCAACTGAAGCGGCGTGTCCTCGCCCCCTGCTGGTAGGTAGGTGCTGATGCACGTGCCCCCGGGTCGACGGACCTGGGGTAATCAGAGAGGGCGCCGAGTGATGAGTGTGATCCCATCAGCCTCTGGCGAGGGGATGGGGGCAGCAGCTGTGCCTGTGAGCCCTCTGGCGCCCCCCGCAGACTACCAGAGCTCTTATAAACGTCCCTGGAGCCAGAGGGGCTGTAAGTGAGGGCCTGCTGGGATGTGCTGCCCCTGAAGCCCGCCGGCTCATTTTCTGCTTCATGACCAGGCTCATCTCGGTCCTTAAGTGCCTGATCTAGTTCTGCTGGCCCTAAAAGCTGGTTTTCCTCTTCCGTGAGGTTGAGTTTTATCGCTGGTAAGGCGGACATGTTTACAGTGGTGGTAGCTATGCATTCAACCTCCCTCTGCTTGGGCAGCACTGACACCTCTGCCGTCCTGTTCTGCTCCTTATATATACTGTAGACTGTGTTAATGAATGTTTTCCTGTCCTGGGCCAAGCTTCCCTTTGACAAGCTCTCGAACCATAGCTCCTGCTGCCTGTCAGAGAGCGTTGAGGGCCAGGAGCTCCTGGCCAGCAGGGCAGCACTGTAGTTGTGCCGCGGCCGACCCTCAGGGGCCTGCGATTGGGCATGGCTGACGAAGCCATTGCGCGGTGTACAATCCTTGGACCGAAGGCTGTGCATGTCAATGACGGTAGAGTAGATGTCCCGGAGGTTGATTATCTTTGTCTTTTTGTCTCTGTTCTCATGCAGCACTGCGTTGGCACATATGAAGATGAATATCCCGATTCCCATGATTAAGGGCCCAAATACCTTCAGATTGTTTGAATACAAGTAGCTGGCTAAGAACTCCCTGAAGAAGCTACCGGCAGGGGGTGTGACGGTGGTGGTACCATTGGAGAAACTGCTGTTGATGAAGTCATCATATATTTGATGTGAGCCAGAACCATTGCTCGTCCAGTTAGACAGTGTTTTGTCATAGACCCTCACAGTTTTCATCGACACCTTGGGAGTCTGCTCAGCTTGAAAAACTCGCTGATCCTTAGGCCAGTACCCTAACACAGCCATGGCCACACCCACCAATAGGACCAGTACCCCGAGGGCAGCTACCAGCCCAGAGATGGAGCACAGCTTCAGCTTGCCCCTGACCACCACCACGTCATTCTTCTTCTTCTTCTTGGCCTTCCTCTTGCGCTTCTTCTCCACCTGGTTCTTTGCCCGGAACGAGTCCTGACGCCTGGCCGTGATCCGCAGCAGACCTCCGGTGGCTATCATGATCCGGATTGGATGGTGGAGCTGTCAGTCATCCTGGGAAGACAGCATACAGACACTTTAATTTCCTGCACTCACCATAATGTGAGCAACACTCAACACAGCCATTCCTACTGTGGTATATTACTTCTTTTCCAGTTATTGGACATTTCGTTGTCACAACACAGTCGTGTATTTTGAAAGTTTCCATCAGTTACAATTATTTTGCTCAGTTTCTTATTAATAGGACACCCTGACCCAGTACTGGATAAATAAGATGTAATGGAAGATGAACGGATATTATCAAATAGGGTAAGGGATAATGGCAGTTATCATCTGCCTTGATTTATTAGCAATAAATTCAGACTTTATGTAACAATTGGAGCCTCTCACTGAACATAAGTACTGGAGAGAAAGTTATACCCTAACATCAGGGAACCATATATTAAACCAGGTATCAAGCAGTTTCCTTCTGTGGTTACATAGCTGTGGGTTAATAAAAAAACAGCAGATATGGCTAAAAAAGACAAATCCCTGTTAACTGTAACAGTCAGCTTTTGATTTACATAGGTGACTTTATGTAAATAAAAATGTATGCATTGTGTGTTAAACATTTCAACATGAAGATATTTAAGTTGACTATAAAGGGGAAACATTTTAATTATTTACTAGTTTTTACTAGTACTCTCTAGTATTGGTCAATATATAGTAACATTTTTTCCTATTGATTACTTTTTAAAACCTTTTTTTGTGCAAGACCCAACCTAATGTACCTAATGGATCACATTCAGGTCAGAAACTGAGTTTGGGTATCAGTAACCCAGACAGATAAACTTAATCAAGAGATGAAAGGAATTGAGAGACCTCTACATAGAATTTCCCACAGCTTAGTACAGTATTGTCACATGCATTTGAGGGAGGCTGACAGAGACACTCCAGGAGACTCAGCATTAACCATTCTTGAATAGCAAATATGTAAAATAAAATGAATTGCAGAGCAGTATTACTGCCTAGTGGAGCAAATTGCTCCATCCAGCTTACAGCTGCTTGTCTCAGTCAGGATCATGGGGCAAATTGCTTCAATACAAATGAATCAGTGATTACACTGAACATGTGCACAGTTAGTAGAGGAGGCATATTATCTATTAGAGAACCAGTGATCTTCCACGTTCAGTTATTACAGGAGAGAACTGTGATACTTGGAGTTGTCTCCTGGACCAACTGAAGAGCAGGGAGACAAAATGTTTCAGTGAAACACTAGAAGAATTTGGTTTGTTGGTCCGTTAACTATTGAACAACCAGTCACAATATATTGCCTTTCTCTCTCAGTGCAGTTCCTTGGAAGGAGGGTGTCTTCAATCATTAATGAAGTAAATTACCCTTGCCTCACCAGGTCTGATAATTAGGTTACACAATAAACCAAGCTGTTACCAATGGCTCCTGATTTATATATTATACATGCAGAGCATAGAGTGATAGAGAATTTCAAAAGGACAGAAACAGACAACTGGTCAGTGAAATGTCAAAAAAGAGCTGTTTTATGTTATGTTTGCAAATTTGACTAGGCCTGTACATATTTCATTTCACTAAGTGTAGGTAAATAGCCTCCACCAGCTGCCAGAGATAATGAATAAATTTATTTGGTAAAATGCCGTAATTTGATTCAGTAAAGGGAAAACAAAGCATGCTTTTTATGGCATCCATCTAATAATCGTTTTAACTGTCCCAAATACAGTTAAGCAGCTAAAACTGGGATGAAGCTGGATTTTAAATATAACAACCAGTGAATTGTTTTTTAAAACCACAGCACATAAAAATAGAATTCACACTTCATACATCTATTGTTACTATTGAGTAAGTTAGCTTTAATTGCGTCTGGAGCTGCTACCAAACAGGAGGGCCACAGAGCACCTGGGTCTCACGTCCTGACATCGCAGAACACCTAAATTCTCCACTCAATCTCCCTCAGAAGTTCCTACTAACACCATTGTGAAGAAACAGGTCTGGACCAAAGTCTTGGAGAGGCTAGCTGTCTCTTCAACTCTATGACCTCCTCCTGTTCACTTGCTTTGACATAACACACACAATAGGACCCATTTTTGTCTCAAAACCACATCAATAGTAGATGAGCTGCATATTTGAAGCACATCACTGTTGTACAGAGCTGTTATTTTTGCACTTGTGGTCTTCCTGTTAGCTTTAATGAGTCCGGCCATTCTTCTCTGACCTCTCTTGGTTCTATTTTTGCCAACAGGATTGCCAAATTGCCACTGACTGGGTGTTTTATGTTCATGATACCTAGACACTGCAGCACGTTAAAAATCCCAGGAGATGCTGGAGCCACTGCGACTTACATCCACCATTACACCACTTAAGTCACTTGGATCACTTGTCTTAAATTTTATAATGCCTTTAGGATGAACCTCCTGACCCTGCCTGTGTGTGCGCCATGTATTCAGTTGCAGCCACATTTATAATTCGCTATTTGGAAGAGCATGCCGCCCGTTTGCGTTAATGACGTTTACCTAATGAAGTTGACACTCCATGTGTTTGTATATACGCATACATATACAAAATTAAAAGCTGAATCCATCACAGACATACTATATACCAGATGTTTTAAAATTGCAGCGCAACACCTATTTATACGACAATTGGTAGGTTTTGAAACAGGATACTCTCTCCGAAGCTCGTTAGCCAATTTTAAACATTGCACTTGCCAGTACTGCATGTAGTGTAAATTAAATGCATTTAATCCTCATTGTGGCGGCATTGCATGGGAGGAAAGTAGAGAGACGGAGGAGACTCTTAATCCTACAAGGGCTGAGCACCGTTAATCAGCAATGCGGCAGCGCAGGGAAGAGCCGTGAGCCGGTGACATTACAATGCGTTTCTCTCCATTTGCGATGACGCGTTATGCCGTGGAATATGATCCTGGCGCAAGACACCATCCCCTAATAGTATCGGCCATGAAAGATTCGGTTCCTAGAAACTTGGCCAGAAGGAGAAGGCTCATTAACTTGCCTTTCTCAGACAGACGGGGACTCTAAAGTAAGCTTTGCAAATCGCGTTCAGCACCGATTGCTTTTGCGACCGGAGGTCGGCTTTTGTACATATTTGCTGATGGGGGTAGGAACACCTCATTGCCTCCGTCTCATGCCTTCCAGGCTTAAGGTTTCCCACGACGAACCAGACTGTTTGGTCCACAAAAGGACACATAGACCCGCTAAGTGCATCAAATACTGCACGGGGTTAAAAGGAGAAGCGTGGCTATTGGAAGTGTTACTAAATCAATCAATCAATCAATATTTATATAGCACTGTTTCAACCACAGGGTTTACAAAGTGCTATACAGGCATTTTTAAGAAGTAGAGAAATAACAAAACAGAAATCTAGAGAAAGTCACAAATTTAACATAAGATTAAAAAGCATGAGAGTTTAAAAAGTAAATAAGGAAGGAAAAAGGTAAATAAAATAAACACATTAAATAACTCATTATCACAAGTTATTAAAAGCAATGGTGAAAAAAAGTGTTTTCAGCTTGGTTTTGTAAGTACTAAGATGTACAGTAGTTCTCAGGTTTTCAGGGAGAGAGTTCCAGAGGTTGGGACCATAGTAAATAAAAGCTGCCTCCTCCCTCCTCAGCTGGATATTGGGAATGACCAATAAATTACTGTTGATGATCAAAGTGATCTACCTTGGACATACCTTACAATCATGTCACTGAGGCAGGGTGGGGCAAGACCATGTAAGCATTTAAAAACTAATAAACTAAATGCCACAGCACGCCAGAAAACCTAGTATCCGTCGTAGTAAATAATTGCTAAACAAAGATCACCCAGCTGATATATAAGGTTAGCCTACTACGTGGAACAAGGCCATTTGCACTTTGTATAAGTTATAACCTCATTTATTGGAGTTGGACCATACTCTAATATAATCCAGGGTGAAAGCCTGCATGTTGCATAGTTATGTACATTTAAAGGAAGGGTTAAATTTGAACAGAATGTTAAATAAATTAAATCGGAGGACCTTCACGAACTCTGCTTTACGTGGGAAGGAATTTGCTTGTATTTCACCAGGCCGAGAAGGACGTCAGACGTCGATGGTGCAGCTGACGCTGAATTAATGAGCATACCGGGCATATAGCTAGCAGTTAGCATGAAAGTAGTGGCAAAAATACAGCCACGATGCGAATACTGAGTCTATATGGGGATTGTCTTTGAGATTAAGGGTCATTTGAGTTTTGAGTGTTCGTGCTATGCCGAGCAGAATCCGCTCTGTAAAATAAAGTTCATAAGCAGAAATCGAAAAGAGCTCCGTTGCTCACCTGCATAATAATGGGAAACGAAGGTGCATTAAAGCAGGTGAAAAAAATCAGGCATTTAGGAAGTTCAGCTTCACCCTGAGCCTGCATATGTTGCTCCTATGGTAAGAAAGCTGCCGCGGAGAACCCAGATACACATCTGTTCCATGAAAGGTTTCAACAGATCGACTTTGGTTATCCTGTATAGTAGACAAAGGCTTTTTTACCCTTACGTATCAAATATCCAGATTCCTCACTCAAGGGTATAACAGCAGTTTCATCTTGATCGAAACCGCAACATTTGACCTAGAGTTAAATTTCCTTAACTTTCAACAAACAAAACCTATCATTTTAAATATGCGTATGCATGACTTGTTGGAAAACGGTGGAGAAACCTCAAATATGACTTTTTCCGAAGAATATAAAGTGATCTTAACATACAATAGGTCTACTGACATGCATGACAGCAAAACGGTCGAACGTCTGGTGCGAATGGGATGTGACGCTTATAACCACAAATTAGTGTGTACACGGTAGTGTTATGATTTTTCTGTAGGGGAGGACAACGGCTAATTCAGCTCAGGACTACTTGAACTTATTTGTAAAAGTTCTTGGCTTGATCAATTCATACTAATTAGTGTCAGCGTTTTAGAGACACGTGGTTCTTCCGTGCTTTCCTAGTGATATAAATGACCCTATAAGGTATTAGGTAATACAAATAGATTTGAGTGCCTGGGTACAAAAACGACGTGACGGTGAATCGGAGCACAGACTCTGAGCTGTGGACAAAGCTGGAAAACTGCAGAGAGGACCAGATCGGGTTAGCAGCGGCAGTAAAGCAGTACATAAGGCCGGGCTCGGGTGGACGGGTAGATCTCTCCTGCTTGCTCTCTCCAAGGACACCCAGGGAAGGCTCTTCTTCTGCCGTGTGTGTGCTCCGTGCCTTCAGGCTGCAAGTTCGTTGATTAATGTTTCTCATTACCATAGATGTTACTCACAGCCATTTGCTTTCTCTGATACAGGTTAGCTCCAATCCCCCCGTCCTCACGAAGCAGCCCTCGTTTGTCAAAGACATCCCACCGTGCCTTATTTTGGCCGCGTAAAGAATGAATACGTAAAATTGACAGCAGGACGGATCTCCTCTTCCCGGCATCTTCAGTGTTAAGCTCCTTTAAAACAAATGCCTGACGTCTGCAATAAGGAAGGCTTCCAGTTTTTGGTAAAGACTTCTAGGTTAAAATTATTTAATGAGGCAGACAATTGAAAGCTGCTTTTTTCATATTAAGGCAGTATTGTTTGGTTTCTTTTCTGGATGTACACTATATACCCAAACATACATCTTATTTATACAATTCTAATGATGACTAATGTTGGTTTTGCTCCTTTCAACTGTAATAATTATGAAATTACCACTAACCTCACTTGAACTGTTGCCTTATTTAAAAAACATTTTATACACTTAATCATATAGGATTTCCACATTAATCGTAGCACAGAACTTCCTGTAAAAAGAGTAACGTGTTTATGGCAAGTTTAAAGACCAAAACAGAAATTGGTCACAAAAATTACACTTAATCCTCTGCCAAAGTTAAGAACCTAATTATAATCCGTTTATAAACCGACGCAAGTGACTGGAGTTTCAATCACACACGTCCAAGGATGCAATGGAAGGTCTAAAATAAAAACTGAAGAACTTGCCAAATGGAAATATCAGATAGAGATGGCCCATTTAAAAAGCGTAACAAAAACAGTCTTGATTAGTGATTGGCAATTGTTCCGAGCAAAACGGATTCCAAATTAGCATATGAAGCGCAAGTCCAGACTTCCAATTCAAAAATGACGCTAAAGGCGACTTGGTGGGTGGGGATTGAATCAGCAACGTAAAGTCAGAGTTCAATTCTTGGTCCCACTGCTCAAATACCAAGTCCCGCAACTACACAATGTAATGTTTATCTTCCTAATTATGATCCGAATAATAAGGATATGAATCATTCCCCTATCTGTCAAATGGCTTTAGCAGTAAACCGTATAGTTTAATAAAGATGACCATAAACCTGGAGACTCCTCTTGAAGTCTGCGTTCTTGCTGTTGATTTATAGATCCAAATACATGCTCCAGTATTGTATTAAAGTGCTTTGTACTGATTAATCAGAAAAGGCTAATGCAGCTGAAACAACACTGCCGGCAGTAGCTCTCGGGGTTGGCAATGGAGTGTGTGAAACGTCTCTGTAGGTATATGGGATGCCGAAGGTTGAAAGTGAAATCTCTTTCATTGACCAAGTATTCCAATGGATTTGTCTTAGTAGCAGCTTTACCCAAACATCATCTCCTACAGAACAAGACAAATTCTCCGTACAGTGAAGCACTGCAGTCCTAAGACAGCCATGTTCTCTTCTGGGCTGTCTAAATATCAGGCACAACGGAATAGTTGAAACCACCATTTACCGCCATAAAGGCTTTCAAATCTAAATCAGACTCTTCTAGTCTTGGTTCTAAGCATCACGGTCAACCCTAATGAAATTACCGCCGTTCCCCACCCTGTACATGTGTAATTAAGAAGAATGACGGAGAGCAATGAACATTAGGATTATGAGCTCAAAATGAGATGTCATAAGAGGACATCATTCTAACTGAATTTAAGGGATTTAATGGTATTTGCAAGATTATTAATAAGCTAAATTGTGTAAAATGCTCAGAGAAATGACGTACAGAGCAAAATTCAACGCAAAGTTAGAAAAACTTCCAGTGAGGACCATTGAAAAAACGTTTATGGTTTTATGATTTGAATGCACAAGTCGGTTTACTTACAATGAGTGAATAAAATTATGAAAACTAGAAAACAAACAAACAATCATAAATAAGCGACCATAGCACAAAACGAATAAAATCATTAGCACAAGATACCGTCTTCTACTATCATGTGTCTTTCTACACCACTAAATGAAAGTATTTTTAAAATGACCATTTGGGGAAAATATTTCATTGAATTATAATTACGGTCCTCAAATTTGTGAGAGATAAAAATGTCTACTTCTGTTTGCTATAATCTGATTGTTCAGCCAGGTACTACGCATTTATATCACCTAGACTGGTCTGACCTCCAAACACTGAGGGATTATCCCCGGGTGCGGTCAGAGTAGAGAGAAAGCTCAGCGCAGGAGTCTCCCATGCAAAACCCAGTTTATATTTCAGGGATTTAGAGTCTAACACTTAAATATAACAGACTATCTATCCGTACAATAATGATACAAATCATGCTACAATCTGAATTATTTATCCTTTTGTGTAAATCTTACGCTGTGTAAATTCGTATGGCCGCAAATACAAAGTCCGCAATTTAATTTTATTTTAATATATTTGTTTCTGGAGCTGACTCGTAAACACGGAGACAGCAAAACGCTCCCGAGTAGCCAGTTCACTATCTGGCTACTCGTACCAAAGAGTGAATCGAAAGTAAATTATATGTGGTCTCAAAAACGTTGAGTCAATTCAGGTCGTACACAAACCCCAGGCTAACATATGCAAATCCACAACGCATATACTGTACGGACCGAGTGGAATCCTGCATGTTACTTAAACATTTCATAAATGGACAATAAACAGATTCAGGAAGAATTAAGGAAAGTTCAATCAATTGTCGTATTACATTTGGAAAATACACGCGTATTGCATTATTTGATACAATGCCATGTGTTCAGTTGTTTTGACTTGCATCATACAGTATACTGTAGTTCCTCCAGTTAGTCCAATGATATAAGGCGTTGGTAAGATCTAATAAAATGCCGGAACAGCGAAATTGCACTGAAACGCTTATCAGCATACCGTATGTTATATTACGCCCAATTATTTAAATGATGACATATTGATATGGGCAATAACATACTGTACCATCTGCAGATAAGTCGTTTTCCAGTTAGTAGCAAAACACAAAACCTCTCAGAAATGAGAGAATTACACAAAGGCACTTCTGTTGTACTTTCCAATTTTCAATAAACGGTTATCCCATGTATTTCTATAATTCATGATGTTACTTCTAAGACATCAGTTTTACTTACCAAACAAGTCATGGGAAAGCCAGCGAAGGGCCAGAAAGCCATTTTTTGTTTGTTATTAACAAAGCAAAGTTTCTCGGGTCGTGCGCACCCTGTGCTTCGCCAGGAAAAGTCACGCAGTCCAGGGAACTCCATCTGGTGAGGGGTGAACGTTTTCTCCAGCCATGGCCATGTAGTTCCGACTGAGATCCCGCGTACCGTCCTCTCGGGAGCTCCGCTCAGTTTGTAATGCTGAGTTTTGCGCTGCCAGGCACGGGCGATGGTGATGTTGCTGATGTTAGAGAATCTACAGCCTAGTTGCTACGATACCACAGCGGCGATTGACTGAAATTGCAGCAGGACTGTAGTAATTGCCTGCCAAATTAGGCTGTAGGTAACGCGGTAGCCGCGTAACTGAAGAATTAGCAGGTGCGGAATCTGCTTCACAATGTCGGCAATATGGGACCGAGATTAGGAAAAATTCGCCAAGAAACCCGATAAATCCATATGCAACTTGTTTTCATAAGCATATCGCAGTGTCATTACATAAGCACAAAATTATCAGATACAAGTCGCTCTTTTAAAATATCCCTGGTGATTCGATATCAACAATAAGAATAATTAAAACGCTCTACATGCTACGACAACATATACTCCAATGAATTGTAGTTTTTTTCCCCATTTCTTCTTAATAGGAATTACAAAGAGCCTAATGTGAGTTGAGTTAGGCCTACATCACGCCGTACCCGTAACTATTCTATCACAACTCATGCAGATCGAGATTTTCTACCGATCTTAACACTGTAGCCAGATAAATCGCTCATTGCATAGGGCAGAGAGTATGGGGGGGGGGCGGCGGGGGGGCGCGTGTCAGGGAATCTTCTGGGGCGAATATCGCAATAGGACATTACTTCAGTTCACCAGCTGATAGTTACATCTTTTAAGTATTACCTTTAACTGTAATATACTTCCATTTTTGTTAATGACCCTTAAACTTTCACATTTTATATATGTTCTGTGCTTTTCAATCAGTGCAATAACGTTAACTATTCTGCGTGATTTTTGCAAGATATAATTTTGAATACGAAGATAAGATTCTTCTTAACAGCAATAGTAATCTATCCTTTACTGGTTATTTGTGTAGCTTGTAAATGAAGTTTATGTAAATGAAGTTAATCCATCGCCGTACATTAAACTTTAACATGAATACAAATTAGGTAAAATTTACATACGATTCAAAGACCTTAACTTGAAAAAAGGACGTTTTCAGCATCACATAAACGTTTCACAATTGGACCGACGAGGGGCACCAGCCCTCCAAACCAGCTCCCACCAGCTGATCATCCGGTTTTTCTCCTTCGACGAGATCGCTCCTTCGGCCAGAAGCAGAACACATTTCATTAAGTCGCGGGGTAAAAAACAATTGTATATCCCAAAGGCTTTTTTAGGAAAATTAGGTTTCCATCCAAAGTTAAAGATCAATATTATATTTCCAATGAATGGATGAATGCGTAGTGACGATGTATTTTAATACATTGCAATCGAAACTCTCCTTAAACTTTGATTAAAGATCTTACGGTCTTCAACACCACACTTCACTATTTTCACTGATAAATCATAGCCCAAATTAACCATCTGGAGGCTATTATCATTCAGGATTTGGACCTACAGCTCTGCCTGGTTTAGGCTATCGCTGGTTAAACCCTCCAGTCATCTACCGCAATTCAGTACCGATATTATAAATATCACGTAATATTACTGCAGTCACTGCTCTATGGCTGAGATATACCACACAAATCGTTACTTAGTTGCTTCGGTCAGAATGGCATTTGTTAGTCTGACTTCAGACAAATGTAATTCCAAGTCTAATTATTTTTAATTGCATAATATTCATACGCCTTACAAATAATTAGGAATTTATATCCCTGAGGGTGAATGTGTTGCGTGAACACAGCACGCTGCACTGGTTTCAGAAAGTTCCCCTTAATCCTCGGGAATCAGTCATCCAGAATGGGTACTTACATCACAATCAGCAAAAGACCTATCACCCCGACTGTCCATCCCCTTCACGCTTCGTCTGTGCAGGTTTCCTCACCCGCCCCTCCTCCACACCTTCCCTGCCACCTGTTCCTCAGATTAATTTCGGCTCCGTAATTCCCGTGAATTAGAAGCCATCAGTTTCTTAATTTTGGATTGCGTTCCAGCCCTCCATTACGAGGATTACAGCTTCACTCGGATCTCTAGATCCACACGTTTTCTTCACCCTCCTTCACCCGATTAAAATATACCCCTCTTCCATCACCGTTCACCTTCCATATCTAATGAGTAAACTTTAAAATCGGCATGGGCTCCGTTAAGATCACGGGTTAAAACCACCGGATCTCCAAGGCAATTATCTGAAGAAATTCTACAGACGTTACCTCAGGCCATCACCTCCTACAGTAAATATATAATGAATACAGTCATTTTCATGGCTATGATCAAACAGGAGACATTATAATAAGGGCCATCTTCTGCAGCAAATAATACTGTGATTAATGTTAGACACAAACAAACATGTAAACATTTTAAAGGGCAATATAACAACAAACGTGAATAAAGTATAATGATAAAAACTAAAGAACTGACTGGGCATTACTACTAGTAAAACTAATTTACCCGTCAGAGTACTGCTTAATCAGTCCATTTGATCTTTACTTTGATAAGTTCTGTTTTTGGAGAACATGGACTAATTTTCATTTGCTGGCTTAATAAAAAACAGGACTTTTTTTTTTCTCCTGTTTGCACAGTAGTTAATTGTCCATGTCTATCTGAAGAAACATTTAGAAGCTAAATTATCCCTACAGATCTTTGTAGTACCAACTTCAATGTTGAGGCTGGGTTGAATTTTGGGACTGTCTGTTTGAACAGCTACATTTATAAATCCACTTTGACTAACCACCTGGGTCATCATTTTGCAAATATTTCAAAAACAAAACAAATTACTTCTGTTTAATTCAACAATATGAAGTTATTCATGAGGTCTGATAGCTGTTTTATTGTATAAAGTGGAAATTCAAAGTTAAGAACAAAGTACAAGAAACATGTACAGTACATAAACATGTACCGTACTCCTTGTCATAAAAGACATCCAGAGGTTGTGCCTGTATAATCTTATACATGTCATGCACTAAGAAAAACAGAATTCACACTAAGTTGAAACGCAACACAAGTAAAAGCACTGAAAGAAAAAAATATATATATCTGAATACTCTAAATGTTTAGATAGAAGACTCTGGAAAAAGAACTTTGACATTAAACAGATTCACATTCCTGAAGGTTTGCTGCTGCTCATTTGGTCAAGCCACCAAAATCCAGCCGGTCATCGGGACGACCAAACGTGTCAGTCCTCGGTTTTGCACCATTTCTTAAGATCCATAGCAAATATAGACACATTTTTATCTTTTTTATGGTTTTAAATTTAAAGTACACGTTTTGTGCTTTCGCCATTTACAAAAAAAACAAGGCTGAAATGAGCCACGATCACGTCATTAACTTCCTGAAGAAATTAGAGTGTCTGCCAGCATACCTGTTTACCTGTGTGTCCCCTGATCGTCAAAAGGGAGCTTCTACAAGAGAGTATGAAGTGGTCTGTGCTGATACCAGCACTGAATACAATGTTTTAGCTACCAAAAAGACAACGTACTGCTTTTTCAAAACTAAGAATTGTATTACTCAGAAACTACGGTTTCTAACTATCCAATTTCCTGTTTAAAAAGAAACTTTGAAATGTATAATAGAATATTAAATAAATTCTGTAACAATTTAAAATAAATTTTTGATGTTCCAGAGCTATAGTACATATTATATTCCTTCAATAGCAATACTTTCAAATAGCTCACAATAAAATAAATATGAACGAATCAGTAGTTAGGTACAGTGAAATCGAACAAAATGTAATTAAATAAAAGGCAGTAAACATGGCAGGTTGCTCCCAGCTTGAACTGAGTAGGTGAAATGATACATTGCTTCAGAAGTTATTCTGTTCGTCGTTTTGCACTGCTGTATTGTTCGGGATAATGGTTTCACCACTATGATGCAGCCTTGGTAAAATTCCTTCTACACGTGCCGACTGTCAGTTCTGCAGTCTTCTGCAGAATCCTACGGCGAGTACAATATATAAACTTACAAATAAACGTGTGTTCTGGAGTCACACTTAACATTTCACTTCAAAGGCAAACCTTGGCTTGTTAGGCAGCGCTGTTGTGGAGAAAGGCAACCTATTGCGGTAATTTGGTAACTCAGTACAAACCAGATTTGTTTTTTTGTTTTGCTCCCCCCCCCTCCACCTCGGTCTGTGCATCGCCGCGGCGACAGCAGCGGCGTGACTTTGGCTTCACGTGTCAGTGTCGCCACCTGTCACCCGGGTGTCCTCAGCGTGCCTGAACATCAGGATGGAGTTATAGATCTTCAGAGCTGGCCCCAGTTTCATGCCCATGATCTTCACAATGTCACGCTGTGTCAGCAGCAGAAAGGCCTTCCCGTCGATTTGCTGGGTAAAGCAGAAACAGTCTATATACGTTATGGAGGAAAAACAACTGCGTGTGCATAACCTGTAAAATGATTGAGATGTTAAGCTGTCCATGCTAATGGTCAACGTGATTGGCAAGCTGTTTTATAAGTATTATATTGTTCAATGTCTATTGTACAATGACTGCCTTAACTTGACTCATTTTTTGATGCAAACAAATTCCAGCCTCCTCCCCCCACACTTAGGAAACACTCTTCCCCCTGAACTCAGTGTTTGGCAAAAGCATCCTTAGTAAAACTTATACACAGCTCTGACTGGGAATTTCGTTACCAACTCTGCGCGCCATTTTGGGGCAAAATCTGCCCATTCTTCTGGGCAGATTTGCTCAAAAAAAACATGGTATCATTTCCCAAACCGGACACCGAAGGAAGCAGTACATAAGTCATGTATGTTTTTTAAAGCATGTTCCTTCTTACCATGTTAACCACGGTGGACACTCCAGCCTTCTTACCTCATGCTTAAACTGTTTCGCTTGCTCCTCACAGCCTGGCAATGATTGGATGAACTCGGATACCTACACAAACAGAACCAGATACCCATTGGATGGACCCATCTCAAAAAGGTGGGCTCCTATGTCAATTTCAAGCCACTGGTTTGAAAATCCCCTGTTCATCTGCAAACCCACCAAGAGACATTAGTGCTGCAAGAAAAAAAATCCAGCCAATCAGGGATTCAGGCAGCCGCAATGCGATTACTCACATGTACGACAGCTGGCATTCGTGTTACTACACCCCATCTTTGCATTCAAAGGCGTTCAGAAGCGACATTCACCTTGGAGCAGGCAGCTTGGCTGCTGCTTTATGTATGACCCTACGGGAGTCTATAGCATGAGCACAGCTCGTGGATGGAACGATTCAGTAAGGGATAATACAAAGGTAAACCTCTCGGCCCATGGACCACAAGGCTCAGAGGATGAAGCTCTTCAGAACCCTAGGGTGCTTTCATTTCAGCGTACGAAGGGTTACCCAGTAATCCCAGACACAGGCAGTTATCTATAGTACAAGCTGCTCGTGTGGCAGGCTTGGTTCTTCACTACCTTCTTGTGCTTTTCTAGTCCTATCAGTGATGGAAGCTCTGTTTACTGTATCACAATCTGAACCACAGATTACAGAACTCAACGCCATAAACTCTCAAGTGGATTTTTGTTGTAGTTACTAGAGGTGCCAGGAAATATTTAAGTAGATCCTGGGTACATGCAGCACTATGGAGATAAAATGTCTATTAGATAAAGTATATTTATAATGGAATATAGCCTTGCAGATAATTATAGCTAGCTTTATGGTTTAACATAGTAAGTACAGCAAAAATACACTGATTTATCGTAAAGAAATATGAAATGGAAACAAGACACAAAGCAGCAATACTGTAATGTGTTACTAAAACTTCAACAGTTTAGCTGTTCTGGTTCTTTCCTTTAAAGACTACATAAGTAGTGTTCTGCCATCTCATTTTTGATTTCTGCTGCCTGAAAACGGTCCAGAAAAAGCCCAAAAATGGCAAAGGAATTTCCAAGGCTCCACTAATTCAAAGCCTCACTCAACCTAAATGGTGGAATCCGTAGAAGTGAATTTACTCCGCTCTGCGTTTTACCACTCAAGAATGAGAGCAAGTGCCAGGCTGCACAAAAAGTTAGCGAAAGTGGACAGCAATGCCCTGCAGATAGTGGAGAACTGCATGTACCATTAAAAAGTCAAGTGATATTGTCTGTTAGACCCAGTACCTTAGTAATGGTTTAATATGTTAATGCCAATTATGGCAACAACTTCCCAACCCTAGCATATGGTGTGACAATAAATGAGGATTTCCAAATAAAAAAAAAAAAAAAAGACAGCACTAAAAACTGACAGGTGCCATCCAGCCATAAACAGGAAACAGAGCAACAGCATTGGCTTGCAATAGTATCCTACGATTCTAATTAATGGACTCTCACATGTATGGACTCAATTCTTATTTGCTCAGTATTTTTTTTTTTTTCTTCCACATGACCATATCAGTATCACTAATCAGTATCACTTTGGAAGATTAGTGACCATCTTGAACATCCTTAACCGCCTAATTATTTGATCAGACCTGCTCTCAAGCTCAAGTGCTGTTTATGTTTTTATGTAAATTAGCCGTCTGCCTTGCTCATCATTCTCCCATAGAGTCAAATACCATGTATAAATGCCACCCAATCAGAAGCCAGGTGTTCCGATCAGTCTTAATCCTGACTTCTCTACATGTGGATCACAAAGCTTGTTCTGATTCACAAGTTTCTTTGTGCATTTTAATTATCATGGAAATTATAATTATTAAAAAATTGGACTTACACAGTTCTTAATGAGTCCTCTACCAGGTAATTCCAAAGGGTTTCTAGACATGTAGATTATACATTACCAATAAATATCCATGTATTATGTACTATATCTTATCTGTTATGTACGTATATCTATGTATAGATACCAAAAGAGTAGTGAAGAAACACACTAGCACAACATACACGCAACCTTTGCCACGCATCTGCAGCCTACACTAAAAAACTCGAGTACAAATGGCTGATGAAGGTGACAGCTCCCTGTGTGAGTGTATGTGTGCCTGTAAGAGTGACTGTGTATAGCAACAGAGTAGAGGAGCCACTGCGGTTACTGCCAGTCCACTGAATCCTGCGTGAGGCCGCTGCAGTGCATCAGTATTAAGGGACACGACACAACATTGCAAGCCTGACGGGTCCCTGGGAGCAGGGGTTTCGAAAGGCCACAGACGTGCAATGGGTCAAGGGTCATGCAGTGGAACCCAGGCCAGCTCAAAATAAACAAACGTCTGCGGGGATGTGGGGCTTCGCATGTGGGTGGAGAAAAGTCACGCTGTCACAGAGCACAGGAAGAGGAAAAAAAAAGACCAGTGAAAAGGTACAGCTGGATCAGGTGGTGGTGCCATTCCGATCCAGCCAGTGGCCTCTCTTTCTCGCCAGCAACACGCCTCTACGTATGCATGGCTATTCCTAACCTTTACTTTCAGAATCGCTTATGTGAAGGACATGTCTTGCACTAACAGTGGGACCTTTGTGAAGGAATACATATTAAAGCTAAAATTATACAGCAGGACACTTAATGAATACAGATCCAAGGTCGTAAAAGTCTGCTTGCTCTTGGTCGCTGAGCGTCGCCTTAGCTTGAACGTGAAACAGTAATAAGATCTGCACATGAAGGGGAGGTTAGTGCAGTATCCATCAGAGGATTCCATGATGGCCTCTGTGTGTGTGTGGTTCTCTCAGGCACAAGTCCGTCTGAGCGCAGCGAGACCCTTTGCAAATGGTCCTGAGAGAAATCAGACAATGCAGATTGGTGAGGGAGACAGAACCGCCAGCAGGCTGGAGGTTTGGGGCCAGGAGGCCAGCAGGATTTGCATAGAGAGAGAAACCGCTGTAACGCTCAGGGCAAAGAGACACGATCAGATATTATACCATAATATTCTCAAGTGTATAACTGATGTCATTAAACCAACAATCACAACTGGACATACATTTCAACTAAAAAAGTAAGCATTTTTAAAATTTCATGCTACATGCCATACTATGATGAAAAGAGGAAAAACTGCGATACCCATTAATGTTTAATACGGCCTTCTGCAGTCACATGACCTTTTGCTGTTTTCTCTACCACCTCGATTCTGAAACAGATGTCTAATTTGCACAAGTGTTTACCTTGCAGTTTTTGTGCTGGCTGGTGACTACGTTCGCCGTGTGTAACCACGTTCAGAGATCAATGGACCTCTGGATCTCAGGCTTGGCCTGCCTCAAGTAGTGCCTGCAGCTGAACTCAAACTCTTCCGGATGGTTTGGCGTGACCTGACAGCTGCACGCAACACCCCCCCCCCCCCCCCCCCCGGATCTCGGTCCCCCCCCCCCCCAACCCCCCCCCCACCGCGCACCCCGCAACCCCCGCCCCGCCCGTCGGCGCTCGGCCCCCTGC
>JAACJT020000001.1:16458124-16473077 GCA_009936485.2 Gymnarchus niloticus
TTGCCTAGAAGCAGGGTTATCAAAAATTCTCTCAAAGGGGACTTTTTTTTTTCTTATATGTTATTTTTTTTTCACATGTTTTTCCACCCCCCCCCCCCCCCCCCCCCAAAAGAGCACCTGGCCAATAGATGGTGCTGTCCTAATCATTCTGCTGAATAAATTGGTAATCTAAGTTCTCGTTATCATTATTTCTACTGAAACAATTTAATGAAAATGCCTAAAATGCGTGTACGTAGCATGGTGATTAGGGACACAGGGACAGGTCCTTTGTCTTCAGCAACCTTTATCAAGATATTTAACAGACATAGTTCTAGTAAAAGCCTTTGCTGCAGATATGTACAGAACTGAACATAGATATTAAAAAGTTGGCCAGATGACAAGATAATCCTCTACTGTATGGTGTGTGGGCCATCTTCAGTTGTCAATATTATGGACTTTTTGAACTTTTTTTTGAACTAGGGACGTTAAATGAAAACTGACCAATGCTAGAGACCCCCTTTGACACAAAGTCCCTGCAGTTGCTCCCACAGGAGCCCGGAGGAGATCCTGAACCCCAGGTTGAAAACCCCCAGCCTGTATATATACCAATGAGTCAAAACATTATGAAGATCCCCTAATAGAATAATTGGCTCTTCCCAGCACCCATATAGGTTACAGTCTGACTGTGATACTCATCAAACCATTCGTGTACACTCTGAATGACACGGCAAAGGAATTATCCTGCTGGAACCAACCTGCCAGAATGGATAAGTAGCCTGAAGCGTTCAGCACAACAGCTTCAGGTTAGCATGTGCCTGATATCCTTTTTATTGTATCCTCTTTGGCATTTGTACCTTTATCGGTGCACCAAATGGCTCCTGGGAAGAGCTAATTGTTCTAGAAAAGGGTGGTCATAATGTTTTAGCTCATTAGTGTATATCTGCCCAGTACTAAACCATTATATGGTGGCGTGAATATGTTCTTTGAAAGAAAAGAAATGACAAAATGTATTGTTTTTAACTCATAACATCAATCAGGCATCATGGGTATGGAGTATGCCTTTGCTTTGTGAGGAGGAGAGAGAGACAGACAGAAAAAGAAAGAGACAGACGGGCATAGAGAGAAACACTGGGAGTGAGAGACAGGCATCAAGAGAGACAGGCAGACAGACAGAAAGAGAGAGAGCAACAGTCCAGCTCTTGAGGGGTTTCTGCTTTGCTTATTTTTTGTTAGGCAGCAAAGCAGCTCCTTATATATGAGCTTGGCTGGTCTATACGTGTGTCCCGAGGGTAACACTAAAACCTCCCAGAAGTAAAGACGGTTAAAGCATTTCACCCAATGTAACGAGCACATAGGAGCTCAGGTGAATGAACCATAACATTGCCGTACCTCACCATGCTCCAGGGGGACGAGCCGGGAATATTCAGAGGTGCAGATGACCTCATCGTCCTGCTGGTAGGCAGGACGGCCAATGCGAGGTGTGACGTTATAGCGGGACAGGCACTCAGCATCGCTCACGGCGTAGTACTGCCAGGGACGGTACTCCATGCCATCCAAAGATCGCTCCAGGATCCAGTTTCCAGGTCGCGGAGAGTTGGCGGCCTTGACAATGACGTAGGCCACCTGAAAGACCTGGACAAATAAAGGGAAAGAACACACTCGATCGCAAATGACATTCCTCTAAATCTTCATTTTAGTTCTCCATTGTTTGGTCAGCTGGTCAGCTGCCTAATTCAAAGCAAACATTCAAAGTTGACCTGCAGTTGAAGGAACTATGCCAGCTTACTATTTGATCCCTGAAGCATAATCAACATATTGACTCTAATTCAATGGGATTCAAAAATGGAATCAAAACTTTCATGCACATTACAAATCAACAGAGAGCCCTAGCTGTCCAACAGTGTGCATATTTCACACAGATACTCTGCTGGACAAAGTAAAGAAATGAACAGGAAACACATATCAGAAATTGGTTAAGGCAGGGGATCCCAACCTTTACCATCTCACAGCACACCACCAACCCAGATGATAGTAAGATACACACAGCAATATTAATGCTTGGCGGCCTCCCTGGGGTGAAGGATTTAGCATTTTTAATACACCCAACCATAATCTACTTCAGGGTTACTGCGAACCTAGAGACAATCCCAGAATGCACTGGGCACCCTGTATGAGATGCCTGTCCACCACAGAGCACAAACTTAGTTATACCCTAAAGATACCAATTCACCTAACATATGGATCATGCGAGGAAATTCACGCAGACAGTGAGATCATTCAAAATCCATGAGTAGAACTCTATTCCTTAAGCCAGAAGGTACAGTGCTAATTACAGAGCCACCAGTTTTTAAATTATGAATTATTAGACTTAAGTGCAAAACCTTCAAAATATAATCATACACTGAGGATCAACAAGTTAAAGCCAAATGTTATGAAGAAACATAACAATCAATACAAGGTGTTAAGATTTAAACAATTTCCAAATTTGAATGGCACAAACGCTTGTTATATTTCTGTAATTAAAATTGTACTTTTATGACAATTCACTGTGCAGCACACCAGAATGCGATAAGGAGAGGAGAAAAAATACAATCTCCTCAAATGCGAATGAGCTTTTCGAAAAATTTACCGTTCACTGATTTCCTCTGCCATCGAAAGTACAAACTACTGAGAACTGGAAATGAAAGGCATCACCCACAACCAGTAAAATGCCCCTTGACCTTGAAAACAAGAATAAATGTTCAGCGACAATTCAAGCTGAAGCAGACTGTGGCTGGCCTTATTTTTCCTGAAAAAGTCTAATTTGGGAGGAGTCGGGTCACGGTCCTCATCAGTGAGGTCAGAGCTTCCTTTTAACTGCTAACAGCCTCAGTTCCTCACAAAAGCAGGTCAATGAAGGAAATACGCTAATCAGTCCCAGCAGCTGATGTAAAAAGACAATCTATGCATGCTTCCCTGGCAGGGATTCCCGGTGTAATCGATGACTACTAGATGCTGACACGTATGCATAGATTTGGTTTTTGACTAGGTTCCCTCCTGGATAATGCTTGTACAAACAGTATTTCTAATGTGAGTTCTTCCAATGGCTGTTTTGCCATCAGTATCTTGTGCTTGTTTCTGGTCAGTCTTCAGAAGCTTAATCTAGCAATACCTTAAAAACACTGTAGAGATAAATTCATACAGGACACCTGTGTAGTTCTTATAATCAACTCACGATGTGGAAGAAAAGACGGGAAGAATTGGTGGGAAAAGGTTAGTTCACCGCTCCCGGATTCTCTCAATGTACCACGCAGTCTTTGTGGGATGGATACACAGAAACGCTAAATGTTACAAGCATATCCTGCAGGCCACTTTCCATTCCCACATGTGCAGATTTAGTGTAACCAAAGCCAAATCCTCAAGCAGAATGCTAGCATCGCAGGTGTAAAAAAACAGCTCTCACATGGGAACCCCAACACACACGTGTTCAACAGGGTACGTCAGAGTCACTGTCATGTTCTCTGTCCCCCTAAAGACCCCAGATGAGAAATACAGTCTCTGTCAGGTCCAACAAATACCCCACCCTTGGGAGCAGACCCTCCCCAGCTCTCTCACCCAGGCCAGTGGGAGCGAGTCCAAGGCAAAATTCATCAGGTGGCAGTCAAAACCCCACCTGCAGCCCCCCCCCCCCCCCCAACTCCCTGTGAGACTGCAATGAGCTCAGGTGTGCAACACTTGGAGACGAGGGAAGAGAGGAAAAGACAGTGAACCCCCCCAAAAGCCAAACTGGAGCCTTTTGCTCTCAATTACACCAACAGCTGCAGTCTCTGTCCTTATGTATTACTGTTCTGTCATGTTAATGTTATTTCTGTGATTCATCACTACCATATACAGTATCTACACATGATTTCTGCAGGATGCCTCCGCAGATATCCGTAGGTCAATATCCTGCAAGGGCCTGATTTTAGTTTGAATGATACCATGAAAATCTTAACAGTAATTTCCTTTCAGGTTAATGTTAACGCAAAACTACAGTGTCCAAATGTGCAGCTCGTACCACTCAAGGCGAAGGAGTCGCATTTAATTACATACAAACAATACTTCATCTTATCTGCAGTGAATAGGTTTCAAAGAAACCTTCAGTCATGCCTTCAGTATCATTTAAATGTCTATCTATTTATGTATATAACGATGAGCATTTTTCCATAAATGTAATTTAATTGTTCAATGAGAGTTCAAGGATAAAATATCTGGAGACCAAGGCCAGATTTATGGACTGCGGTCGCTGGGAAGGCAGTGGCCTAATCTCGGTAATAAACAACAGCTCCATTGTAAACATCTTATTAACTAGACTCAACATCTCGTGGAGGTTGTTTGATGTCCCATAGACGGTGAACAGTGAAATGGGGCTCATTAAAAGCTACCCCCCCACAAAGAATCATGGATGCCTAGATGGAAACGGGATTTTTCATTAAAGGAATATTTGGTGTGGGTGAAATAAGGAGTCATACTACCTACATAAGTAATACAATAAATTTAAAATCATAATAACTCATTAGAGGGCGGCATGGTGGCTGAGCGGTTAGCATATCTGCCTCACAGCAAGAAGGTTCAAAGTTCAGTCCTTGCTGCCAAGAGGGGCCTTTCTGTATGGAGTTTCCATGTTCTCCCTGTGCCTACATGGGTTTCCTCCCACATTCCAAAGACATGCAGGATAGGTCAATTGGCTACTCTAAATTGCCCATAGGTGTAAGTGGAGATGGGTGTTCATCTCTGTCTTGGCCCTGCAGTGGATTGGCACCCTGCCTTCTGCCCAAAGTCAGCTTCCCCACAACCCTTACAGATAAGTGGTTTAGAAGATGGATGGAATCACTCATTATGAGCAACTCAAATGGAAAGGCTATACCAAGCACTCACAAACATCCACCCATTTTCAAAGCTGGTTTATATCCATGCATTTTCCGTAATTGCTTGTCTGGTACAGAGTCACCTGGCAGCATATCCCAGGATGCACTGGGCACATGGCAGAGGACCCTCTGGTTTGACTCCGGCCCACTGCACGGCACACTCACCATCACATGCTGTGGGCAATATACAGACACCGGTTCACCCAACCATGTATTTTTGGATGGGGGGGTATGAAAATTCCATATAGAGAGAAGTGGGAATCAAACCCCAGTCACTTACAGTATCAGGCCATCGTAGCGCCCTGCTCTCTTCTGCTTTACATATATTGCGTTTTGACTCATAGCACGCTAGTCGAGCCACTGAAAGTGGTCATGAGCTGTTAAAGCAGATGTTAAGTCACCATCCAGTGGTTTGGGGACTGGCATCCCATGATGCATGTCCCCTTGACGACTCCTCGAGGCCTTGCACCCAACCCCCAGCATGACCAAATTGAACAGTTACTTGAAGCAGTTATGCATCTCTCCTCACTGGAGTAACTCCTGGAAGCCGAGACCACACGCGGATGGTGAGTCCGCGGTCATTAACGGCTAGCTCTCTGAAAACGTCATCTGCCTTTTCCCGTTGGGCGCGGCATGCGAAGCTGTTCTCATCTCAAGCGGATGAGCCACTGATCTGTGCGAGGATCTGAAATGAGACTGGTGACACACTCTACTTGCTGAGGATTCTAACAACCAGACCCGCCCGCATAATCACCACGGAAATGACAGTTACGTCTAGGTTTGTAATTTGTCAATGGCTGACTGGGTTGGGGTGTTGATTTAATCAGCCCCCTGGTTTAATTCCGCCCCATTTCTTCTAGATCATTCTGCCACTGCTCCCTGAGCCATTGTCACTGTGGCTGTGTGCTGACAGAAAGTGGTGAACGAGCTTTTTCTGACTGGCGGCATCTGGGACTCCCACTGACGCGCTACGCCGGATGGGTCTTCTGTCGCCTGAGGCTTGCAATCTTTTATCTCACCGACCGTAAACCGTGTCCCGACAGCTACTCATGGTCTGAATTCTCCTTTCCTCTAGACGAGACAAGTTAATGTCCGCCTCTAATCTGAACTTCATTTGAGATTTTGATTCCGACTGCTTCTGAATGTTTATCTACGATGCCTTAAAGCACAGCTCTACGGCTTGTGTATCACAACATTAAACCTGAAGACCTGCATGGTTCAGAATCTGCTGACAGACTCCTGTTAGCATGCGGCTAATTGATGACGCCACTCGGATCCTGTAGACTGAAATGAAAGTCGACGTGGGCGACTTCAGCACAGTTATCCTGCGCTGTTACAGACAGTCCCCTTTCCTAATGAGCATAAGCACCCTCTGGAAATGTCCAGGCACATTTTAAGCTGCCCATTATGGACTCTAACATTTCAAATTATATCTACACAAATCAACGGATGTGTTTGGCACTCATACTCTCCAATACATTGCAAGTAACAGGAGTCACAACCAACAGTAAAGCCTTTCCAGACAAATTAATAATAATAACAATAATAATAATATGGGTTCCAAGCCCCTCTGCAACCCAGACCAGGACAAGTGGTTAGAAGATGGATGGAAAATAATAATAATCAGTACTACTACTAATAATAATCCATCCATTTTTCTGAAGAATGAAGAAGGATGGAGAACATCCATCCATCCTCCAGAATTTTATGCCAGGACAGGATCACTGGGGTCTGGATCCTATCCCTGTCAGCATTGGGCACAAGGCAGGGGACATCTGGATTGGGACTGAAGTCGATATGCACACTCACACCAGTTCACATAATCGTGATGTTTTTGGATCATGCGAGGAAACTGGAGTACCCAGAAACACATAGACATAGGATGAAGATGCATCATCTGCAGGCATACAGCCAGGATATGGAATCAAACCCACAACCCTGGAGGTGTAAGGCTGCTGTGCTGCCCACTGTACAACCTATTAACAAGAGATTACTCACCATAATTATAACGCTGTGTACTGCTCTCAACTAAACAATGGGAAAGGTTGCCCCTAGATGGTGCTATTGAGCAGTCAGTAGTATGAGTGTAGCTACGCCTGTCATCAGTGTGGCACTCTTACCTGTCCCAAGTCCAGAGTGATGGTCACCCAGTGGAACTGATTGCCATTCTTGATGCTGGGACTTTGCCACCAAGCGTTAGTCCCATTGACGGCATTCGTAATGGGATGTCTCTCTAGTTCCCACAGCAATGCATCGGTTAGAGCGTAATTCCAAGCACAGTATCTGACTTATACAAAAGGACAGTGTTTGCACAGTAGTAAAAAACATGGGACTGTCCCCAAGGAATTATTAGCCAAAGTCTCAGGAAATGCTTCTCTCTTTTAATTATGTGACAGGTGTTCAAATAGTAATTTTTTTAACAAAACATCGAGGTATGTAAATTCTGAAATGTAAAATGCGGCTATAATTTCACCTCATAGATATTTCACCCTTCCGACAGATCATTTCAGTCATTGACACTTCCATACTTGTAATTCAGTTAAAGTACAAGATGTTTTTAACTCGCTTTACACAAATGGATGCTTGTGAAAGCAATTCCAAGGTATGTCCATTGGCTCAAACTGGCAACACGTCCAATGTCCCGAACAGTACAATTTATGCAACACACTATATAATCTAGTATATGTGATCAGTTTTAAAGGTAGCTACCCTGGCAAGAATCAAGGAAGACTATTACGGTTCAGCTGGCAGTCATAAATGGTTATGCTAGAACAGATACCTTCTGGGGTGGTACTGTGGCTGTCGCAAGTCCCACACTGTGATTTAAAGATCCGTCACTGGGGCACATGCTCCGCAAGCTTGCAGTAAGTCTCAGGGTCCAGGTCACCACAGGTGGCATTGGCAGATATCTGGGAAATGCTGGCAAGGTTGAGGATGGATGGGAAGAGTCCTTAGGGAACAAACAGGAAGACGGAAACGTAAGCCGGGGATCGTCAAGGAATTCTCCACTCAACCCCATCTCCCAAAGTCCATCTTCTGTGGTCCAAAGAATTGGTGTTCTGCCACCAAGACCCATTTAGAATAGGACTGTCAGTACTGGATGCTGTCGTATCTTGTGATCTTGATGCTCTTGCGAGTGCTCACCAGGCTAACAGCAATAATAAATCACACGTTTAACTAAATGAAAAGATGAGTGAGACTGGACCAGATCATGCCACAGAAGCAGACTCAGGCTGTAAGTCCAAAATAGGCCTATGACCACCATACAGTGGAAATCCATTGATGATGATCATTCGATCACAGTGACTACTCAATCTCACTCCATATAGTGTAAATCCATTCATAGTGACCGTTAGATCACAGTGACCACTCAATCAAGGGACATTATGGTTGGGGGGCTCAGAATTAACCATGTGGAGCTGGTTGCAAGCTCAAACAATTAATGATGTACATATAACGTGCACTTTTTTTGGGGAGGTAGGCTAAAAAACATTTTGGGGGATAAAGCCCCCCAAAAATAGGCCTAGTGACGCCGATGATTTGCTAACAGTGACCACTCAATCTCCCTCCATACAGCAGAAATCCATTCAAGGTAACCGGTTGATCTTTCACAATACAGCAGACATCCATTCAGGCTGACCACTCGATCTCTCACTCAATTGAAACCGTCAGTTCTGAGCCTGGCAAATTCTGGAGGTGACCCTTCAATCGCCCAGTCCTGCCTGCCTCACATTGGCCCACCAGCTGAAGTGCATTATGGGGTGAGCTCATCTCAAAACCTCTGGAGCATGGCTTTTCATTTCGCTTCATTACCAAAAACAGCTGCTCTGCAGGGCACCACTATGAAGAGGCACCAGCAGCAGGCCACCCACTCTGCCATAGCCCTCCGAAGGGTAAACTTGCCATATCACCCACAAACTCTACGGAGGCCCAGTAATTCCCCAGGAGTGCCTACTCTTTGTTCTTCCCCATCGTTTCTTCACTTGTCTTCACCTCTTCTTCTGCAGTGTGCCATGAAGTGATCCCTTTTTGTAACCATTGTGTTATTATGATTGATTTTTACTATTACTGTTGAAAAATGGTAATTGTTAATGACAACGGTAAAATTGTATTGTACTTATGTAAATTATGTTCATATATCTGATTTAAATTCAATTGTTGATTGATTTGTATTTTTAGAAATGATAATGGATGAGAGAGAGTCTGTTGTTGTTGTTGTATTTATTTTGGCAGTTGATTTTCCTGTGAAATTGTGTGTGTCGCTCAGATTGATTTTAATTGTTGCAACTCAATAAAATGATTGATTAATAAAATTTTTTAAAAAAAGTTTCTTTACTCATCTCTCAAAACATGCTTCCTGGGAAAGACAGTCATTTAAGAAAGTGGTGTTTCCGAGTCTAGCATCTTTTCTGAATAATGAAGAAAGACAGTGGCATACACTTCCTTAGCCTGAAACCCAATATTAACCAAATGTTAGATGACCCACCTACCGATCATGATGCCATCCCAGGCCTCGGAAGTTAATGCTGAAGCACGGAACTACCCATGCATGCTTGTTTAGAGCTGTCCCTAAACCAAGGGCTAGCCTTCTTTCTTCAGAAGGGAACTGGTCATCAGTCACAAGACAGCAGCCATATTTCAATGACAAAAACACAAGAACCAAAAAAAGCCAGAAAACTAAAGTTTTAACAGATACAAAACTAATTTAAAAATCTTAAAATCCTCAAAAACCTGTAACATTGGGGTCGGCGTTCTCCTTTAAGCAATGCGTTGGAAAATATGAAGATGGCATACTTCTGCGTATAGCCTTTTGGGAAACCCCTAGCCCCTTCAAAAACTTCCCATGATATTTCCCTCTCTCACACCTGCAAAGTTAAATAAGCACCTGATTTGACTGGTTCAGAAGTAAAAAAAAAGCCCACACACCGATGTCATTGTGTGTCTGTTAACATTCCTCATGCTTTCCTGACAACCCTAACAATGAGGAGTTCTGACATTGTCCAAGTTCATTTACTAAAAACATAAAGTTGAGTTATTTAGAGTCTAGCTGCCTGGAATTTCATAGGAATAAAAAGCTTCAGCTTTCTAAATGGTTGGATCTGCCTGTGTTTGAAAAGTATAGGCTTTTTAACATAAACTCAAGAGGGTCTGTTAAACTAGAATACAAATTGCCTTAAATAACTCTATATTGGGAAAACATGACTCTAACGGAGGTGGCACAGTGGCTCAGTGGCACTGTTGCTTCACACCTCCAGGGTTGGTGGTTTGAATCCCACCTCGACTCTGTGTATGGAGCTCGCATGTTCTCCCTGAGTTTTCCTCTAGGTATTCCAATTTCTTCCTGCATTCCAAAATCATAATGTTAAGCTGACTGGTATCTCTAAAATAGCCTGTAGTGGATGACTGCGCATGTCTGCGTGTCCTCCAGCAAACTGCCCAACCTTCCAAGCTTGTTGCCTATGCTGCCTGCATGCCTGGGATAGGCTCCAGACCGCCATGATCCTAAACAATAAGAAGAATGATGGATTGCTCTTCATCTAGTTATAATTAACAAAAGTTTAAGCATATTTGATAACTTCATTTTATTTTCACCAAAAAGAGTAAATTCCGGTCAATGCTTACTCTACCAAAGTTAGGCCCCTCGTCTTTCAAAAAACTTGCAAGTACTTACGAACCAGCCTGTTAACTTCACTGAATAAAAGCTGTGTTGAGTAATCACTGCCTTAGCTTTCATTAAAAGGTGAGTGTAGGAGAACCATCTAGTTCATTTTCGTTTCTTTGCCGTGTTTCTTGCTTAACAGAGACCAGGGGTGGGCTTTTCTGAGAGCCTCAAAGTGCAGGAGAGCAGAGCGCCGTCTGTTCATGACTAATATGAACTCCACAAGTTCTGAAAGGCTAACTCACCTGGAAGGTTATCCCCTGGATTACATCAGGCAATTTTTGCGACCACATTTGGAATGCGAACGCCGATATAGACACACAATAATTTTCCGCGATGTCAGCGGCGGTGATGCTGTGAACCGTCTGTTCTCCGGAAAAACTGTTGCTACCAATTTAGAGAAGGTTAGCCAGGGATCAGAACAGCAGCAACCCTTCAGACGCCAAATTGCCTCCCAGTAATTAGATTCTGTACAGCCTGCCGGTGTACAACACAGCACCCATTCCCGCAGAAAACAACGTTTCGAACTAAAATAATTTATTTTGAAAAATATTTTACAGTTTAATACTGCCTGCGATCCATTGAGTACACAAGGGAACAGCTGTAAATGTTCCTGTTTTACTTTACATCGGGGAAATAAGGGTACCATTTAAATATGATCCAGTTTACAACAACTTTTAAGCAATGCTTCATATTACGAGTTGAAAAGTTTGAGGTCATTTATTCATTGCCCAAACCGCTTGTCATGTGCAGGGTCGCGGGGGGCCTGGAGCCTACCCAAAGCAGCTTATAGCACAAGGCGGGGGACACCCTGGATGGGGTACCAACCCATCGCAGGGAACAGTCACTCACACACCCAACCAAAAACTAAAGGCAGTTTAGGCTCGCCAGTCAGCCTACATTGCGGAGGACACCCGCGAAAATGGTATTCCAATCCTCAAGCATGGGGGTGCGAGGCATTACTAAACCATCGCGCCCCCAAGTTTGAGGAAATTGCCATTTTTTAAATAAGATGCTGTAATGTTATCAGAAGACAAAGCAGATTATGACATTATCTAAATTCTGCGTTGCCGTTTAACAGGTCAATACTAACATGTGCTGAATAAGCGGTAAAGAAGGTCCTGTAAGATTCTCCGTGTTGAACAATTAAGAACACAACACACGAGTATTCTGCATATACTAGAACCGTACGATCGCGAACTTAATCAGCTTACCAGAAATAACAGAATCTGAAAAATGTTTCGAGACACTGCTACAATCGGCTCAGCAGAAGATTAAAAAGTAATAATTACCACATGCGCTAAAGTTGGCTGACCGAAGATAAAAACTAGGTCACCGCAATATGCTTCATCCGCTTCGCTTTTTGCCCAGTAATTTCTAAACTTAATTTCCAATTTGTTTTCCATGACAAATAACGACGTGGGTCTTCTCGTGAAGGAAACTATATACTACATTTAATTTTAAATACTAAAAGACATTAATTAAGCATTCATTTAAAACACATAAAATGACAAACAGCATGTTTTACGTGAATGAATAGCTATATATAAGTACATCGCATGTCCAGACCTATATTCATTCACTAATTCATGTTATAATGCATTACAAGGTCACGATACCCTTGTAATCATGTAAGTTAAATGTTACAGTAAAAGCGATGCCAGTTGAACTCACCTCCATGCTGGCTTTCCGCAGTGGATGCGCAGAACAGCATGGCTGTAGACTTTCAGCACATGAGTATATGGGTAACGAGAATTAATGGCCATGTTCATTTGCTTATTTTACCTTCTTAATGCTTTTGATTCATTTCATGTAACCTCTAATGTGTCTCACCCTGCGCTTGTTTCTGGTCAACTTTTAACTCAGTCCCGCTATGAAGTCTGCCTACAGGACCCCCCGCCCTTTCGGGTGTTCAGGGGTAGCTACTGTATGTGTAATCTCAGACAGCAAACAGGAAAAACACTATTTCTTTCATACTTATTTTTTTATTTTAAGTTTTACCAAGAGTACCGGATCGATTCACGTTTATATACTCAGGCTACTTAACCTTTTCTCTCTTTGTAGGACCTTGATTATTCTACAAGGAAAAGGCTCCTTCTCACCTGCGTTTCAGGCGCACGGAGTTCTTTCCGAAGTATATATTTCTGTAGAGATCGCTAATCCACTAACGACCAAATAAAACATAAAAACTTTTAAAGCTTTATTAATTTTAGTGCTTTTCAGTATTCAATATCCGTAAGTGCTGAGTTAGTCATAGGGGTATACAGAATAAGTAGTTTAAAATATCAATATCAACAAAGATTGGTTAGTTTAAAAGCACTACTTCTGTACCTGAAATCAAACTGCATCTTAATGTGTTAAGGATGATTCTATATCATATAGCAACCTTGTCTGGGGAAATAAAATCACAATACAATAAATGGATGTTACAACTAATGAGATGGGTTGGAAGATCCTTTAATATCCATAATAATGCTTATGTTCTTATATTACCTCAAACTGTTTAACTCAAATTATTTTTCTCCTTTTAAAGCTATGGCAGTTTTTATGTAAGCGAAAAAAATCTTTCTTTTAATTAAAACATTTTAACAATGGCTGCTTCCAATGAGGAGAATTGTGGGTCAGTGAGTGGTGCTAAGGTGTCACTTTCAGTGTCTTGGGCTCGATTCCTGCCTCCATCTGTGTGCATGTATTTTTGTGTTTCCATGCTATCCCAATGTTTGAGTGACTTTCCCCCAGAAAAGACATGCCCCTAGGTGAATAGGTGTCTTTGAATTGCCCGTGGTGTGTGATTGCATCTCTTCACGGTGGACTGACATCCCAGGCAGAGTGATTGCTAGGATGGGTGCCTGGCTCACTGTAAAGTGGTTATGGAAGATGGATAAATATTACAAAAAGCACAGACTGCTGCCAAGGGTTATTTACCTATGTAAGTGCAGATTCTTCCTCAAATGGAGGCGTGCCTGACATGAGAGAAAGCCACTCAGACAGGCTTCTTCAGAAAACTTACAACAGCTGACATTGATGGTGAATCACCTGACCAGTTCATAGAAAAATAGACTAGGGTACAGTTTGCAAATGGATGCCTTGGTCACTAAACTAGGTGTGCAAATATATAATCACCTACATTTTTCACAATACTGAAAGTTCTAATTACTGTTTTACATATGTGTACAGAAAGTACACAACTAACATTAGGGGAGGTGGCAAATTACTAATATGGTTATGTAATATGGTTTTACCTTTTAAAGCACAAATAAACATTATGTTGCATTATGTCCACTGTATAATTGGCTGCGTAGCTAACAGCAGAAACTTTTAACAGAATTATAATACTACCCTATGAAATCATCACAGAGCAAACTATGATTACGCAGTTCAGAAATGCTCATTGGTGCCTGATCAGTTTTGCAGTGTACACATATTCCAGACACTATTTGTCAATATTAGGCCTATGCCCTCTAGTGGTGAAGCATGCGAACTCCTTTACACATGCAACCAAACACATACATGGACATGTACACAGTAAACAATAACCTGTTTAAATGTAAACTGTGGAGGGCCACCTTTGTCCTACAATAACCATGGGCGCACCGCCTTTCTGTGCCTTTAATCAACCATAATCACTTTATTGAAGCAATTTGTCCACTTAATCAACTGATCTGTTTTTCAAATATTTATCAGGTGCTACTGCAGTAAACTGCATTTTGTATAATTTGCAGAACATTTGGATTTCTCATTGACCAGCGCCTAATTTACACCAAACACACCATATTGTATGTATGTAACATCATAAACCTAAATCGACTGTACCTGGTATTAAAGGTATGATGATTATGTCACCACATTCTCATCCAAGCACAAAAAGTGCTTGCTTGATGGAAGTACATTACTTGAATCTTGATATCCAGATGTGTTTTTTTGCTCGTGCTTCGCTTTTGTCTCCTGTTAGGCCATTAAAAATTCATGTAGACACTACAATGTGAACGACCGTCCCCACAGATACGACACTCATTTTAACAAACTGGAAAAGCGAAGTATGAACCCGTGTGCCGGTGATGCAGCGAGGGCGCGACCATGCTTCAAACTGCGCTTGAAACACGCGGCTGTCAACCCCGCTTTGAGTTTCCATAACGATGTGAATCCTCGCCCCATCGCGGTTCCACGGATGTTCCATTATCGCACAGACAGGGAAGATCAGGTGTCAGTTCTCCACTGGAAGATTAGAAACCGAGAAGCTACTGTAAGATCTTTGAGCGGCCTTTTCGACCGTCACCATGGAAACACCGAGGACCTTCCAGAGACGACAAGTAATTTCTTCAATTAAGACAACATCCCTTAATAAACCTTACTATCCATCTACCCATGATCCATCCATCGATCCTGGTTATCCAGACATAATAATAATAATAATAATAATAATAATAAT
>JAACJT020000001.1:16473177-16484547 GCA_009936485.2 Gymnarchus niloticus
TATCCATCTACCCATGATCCATCCATCGATCCTGGTTATCCAGACATAATAATAATAATAATAATAATAATAATAATAATAATCAAGAAGAAGAAGTTGTACTTGCAGTGGTAGTAGTAGTAGTAGTAGTAGTAGCTGTACTAGTAGGAGTCATTGTTGTTACAACAATAGAATTTCACTTAAATAAGGATTTTACATAAGTTTTAAAGAGCCTACAGTTGTTTATCACCTCTGGTAATAAAAACCTCCGCAGGGAAGGTTGCTTCTTCTTGGTTGATCTTGATTCAATTTTTCAACAGTTTTTTAGAAGCTACTTGTCTCTATGCCCGTTCCTAATTATATCCTGAAGTGATGGCTAATTATATTCGAAGTGTGTTCATTAGGCTGAATTTGAGGGACAGTATTCTTCTCTGCTCTGCCACCTAGTGGTAGCCGTTAGGCTCATTACCTGATAACGCACAGTTGAAGTCCTTAAAATTTGCATTGTCCTATTAGAGTTAGCACCTAAAATATTTGCAAATCAATTGTATTTGTCGTTAGGACTCAACTAAATAATGTGACACCTACAAGAAAGACAATTTTAGCGTTAAACTGAGACACACTAATGCTTAGAGATGAGGGTATGTAGTAACTAGTAATGTTCTTTAAGCGTTAATAAATACTCCAAACTCTTCTTTCTAGAAAGTGTCACTGAGCAGTGGTTAAACTTGGCTATCTGTAATTCCTATTGAAGGTGACCTTTAATGATCTGTCTCTCAAATGCTCTGTTGACCTGCAGAAGCCACACCACAAATCACAGAGAAGACAATATTTACACACATAAACAAATAAGCAAATAAATTGTGTTCCACTCTGCCTAGTATAGGTGTGCTCTTCCTCGGTTCTATTTTGGGAGATCTTCCCTGGGATGGACTTTCTTCAGTGTTGTTCTCTAACTTTCAGCAGCATATCCTCCATGCAAAGCAGAAGTGTTAGCTGTTGATCACTGTGTTGAGAAATCTGGTGGAAAGCCTGGTGAAAGTTCTTTTCCTTCTCTGAAAAACTTGCTGTCAACATCTCCTCCCTCTGCATTTCTTTTACTTCTGTACTGTTTCTCCATGCCATTAAATATAGATGAGGTTCAGAGGTTAAAGCTGCTTTCCCCTGAGTGATATTATACGCAGACAGGAGTCTGATCTAGGAACGGCTGGGATTTAAACTGTCACCTTCCTGCTACTTGCCAACCCTGACTGGCACACACCCAGGAGCTATGGGCACTGGGGAAGACCCTCCAGCATGTTCTCACCAAAACACATGGTGTTGAAATCCACAAAATGCCCACTGATGCCTGCTCTAGTACATATGGAGCTGTAGACCAACAGGCCGATAGACTGGACTGGTTCCTTGTGCTTTAGTATGCCACTACTTCTGCTGATCTGCCAGGGTCCAACTCTACCTCACGGGGGAGCTTATTATCTGGGAACTTCACCACATATCCCACTGTTGTCTGAGACATGACTTTTTTTTAACCCTTAACTAGTTCTTAGCCCCAATCTTTTTTTTTTTTTTTTTTTTTGGTTTTTAAACATATTTTTATTAAACTTTTTGCAAAGCAGGGGAAACAAAGAAAACATAAAAAACAATAATATCAGTATACAAAATACAGGCAACTAAATCTGACCAGAAAAAAAACAAAACAAACAAATAAATAAATAAGGGAGTCCAGAGAGTCCATGGAAGACAGCATAATACATATTGCAGGCTGATATCAAATTAAGCTATGGCTCCACATCCTTTTTCCAGGCCAGATCCATAAGCCCAGACCTCATCCTTCGAGATGCAGTGCTTAGCCCCAATCTTAATATGCTGACCTTACATCAGGAATGCAGTCCTGCTGTAATTCTTTTGAGCCAGCCTAGCGCTAGGCTAACTTGACTTCGGGCAATCAGAGATTTTCATTGGATGTTGACATTTTTTTATCTGCTACTCATTTTTCAGTAAAGCATTGCTACAATTTTGCATATCTTATAGATTCTTATAGTATAGACTTTTACAGAACCAAGCCAATCAGAACTGAAATGGGGATGAAAAAAGTTTTTTTTGATTGACTGAACACTTCTAAGGGGGGCACAAGGAAAATTCAGGGAGCAATGTACTCTTCAGTGGCCACTTAGACCTGGCCATCCTTTTCAGGGATCTCGCATTGGGATAGCTAGCAGAGAAAAGTGGTGTGATCTTTTGATTTGTGACTCACCAATAGCACAACTGGCTAGTGGCTCCTCAGTTCTGAGTCATCTCTATCTCTTTCAGTGGAAAGCAGACTGGAATGGTGTCTGATTATGTGCCTGCAGTCGCTGGTTAATCCGACGTGAAGCAGATTTAAACCCCATAAATGCACACAACGGGTGAACGAAGCTTTTAAGAGGTGGCTGACGCCCGCATCTTTATTTCTGTCTGTCCACCTAAGTGGATGCAGGGGATGGGGTGGCGATGCTCTGTAATACAATCCCAAGGAAGGGGTGCTGTCTATGATCCTGAGGCCTGGACATAATCCCTTCCTGTTTCACCCGACAGTATTTATAGAGTGGGGCTTCCTGGACATATCATTGGCACTATGCCTAGAGGCAGGCTGGGTGCTTGCTTCCACACCAGTGATGTGTTTGTATGACCACACCTGTCCCAACCTCTCCCCCCTTTTTTCAAAGATGGCCTCACTGAAAAGTCAGGGGAAAAAGCATTGTTTTCATCAAGGGTACAGCAGCAATTCACTTTTATTTATTTTTATACCACCTTTTGCAGTGGGCCCCAAGGCACCGAAGAGGAGTGTGTGGTGATTACAATGTACTTTCATGAAAAAGGAAAAATGCGAAAGACAATAGATAACAGGAACCAAAAACTTATAGGCAAAAACAACCTTTGGGTGTTCAAGGTCAACTGGTTGCCCAACCCCCCTTAGGCAGGCTAGCAATTCCCTCTTGAACTAGGAGCCTTAAGGTTGAAATGAAACCAGCATACCCCTCCTGTTGCTTTCTTTATTGACAGAGATAATGTTACAAACACACCCCCTTGAAATTAAAATCAGAAGTCACCTTGGATTGGCCTGCTGCCTTTTCTCCTGAACCAGCTTGATCCCAAAATTGGAGGGAAAATGCAAGAATCATTTTACATCAGGTACATCAAAAATATCCGACACAGCCAGCACCAGCCAGGGTAAATTCTTGAGGCAACAATGGTAACTTGGACAATTATTCTTTGAGAAAATAAGTGAAAATGCAGTGCATGTGCTCAAATATAGTGCATTCGTATAGTTTTTAAAGTTGAACAAGACTCTGGGTGTTCATTTGCAATGGCTGACTCTGAAAAGCTCAATATTTTCAACTGGCATATTAAATGCTTGGCATGGATCAACCTTTTAGCCTGAAGTTTCCACCGACCATATTTTTCTTGTTCTGTTGGATTTTATACATTTTTAAAGCAATAGATTTTACTGAAGCTGTTTAAAGTACTTGCTGCAGCAAGATCCCACTTGAAATTTAGAAGCCTTGAAAAACCTATGAAGCATTCTATGAACATTAGGTCCAAGTCCTCCCAGCATCATTGGTTGGTTGCAAGGAGAGAGACTGAAAGTATGACCAACATCCAAGTTCAAGGGCTGTACACATTGGGGGTTGTTAAAGTAAACATGAGTGAGATCATGTGAATTACAATGCATTTCCAAACTGCAGGCCACAACAGAAGCTGCAAGATGTTACCCAGCTAGCAGTGAGTGTCGGCCCAAGCTTGGCTGAGATGCAGTGGGACTGACTGAGACAGGGCATTGGCATGCCAGAATCAGGCCAAACCTAGCTGACAATTGTCAATCGAAATGGCAGTGAAACATACTCGGTTCCCGAGTAGATGCCGCAATCGGCTCGAAACTACAACAGTACACTCGGGCTGAGTTAGGACAGCCAGAATCGAACCCGATTACAGGAATAATAGTAATAATAACATGATTACTATACTTTATAAAACATCTGAGTCTTGTGGAATTTATTTAATTCTGATTGATGTATAGTCTACTTCAATCTTGTGGAGACAAGTTGAAATAGTTGCGTTCTGCCATAGCCGGAAATGGTAAATCGCGCCAGGAAGTCTCAGTCAAGTGGCCTCTACAATCTCAGGAATTTTCTTCCTTTCAATTACACATTTATTAGGTTTTGTAGTGCCGAGCGTTGAATGACAAGGTAAATGTAGATCAAAATAAAAGTCTGTAGGCTAGTGCACAACGTTGTGGCATTTTGTCATTTGTATGCATTTTCCTGGGTTTCAAAAAACCAAAGGAACTAATGTTAGCTGTGACTAACTGCTCGTTAGTCTTCAACCCGCTCACATCTTCCAGCTCGTCCAGCGGCGGTTTAACTTGTCCACAAACAGGTTGGCAAGAGTAATACACTTTTTGTAACTTGTATTTTCTTTACATGTGATCACAGTGTTTTGGTTGGATATTTATTTCATAAATTGAAATTGTTGTATGTAACTTCTTTGGCTAGCAGCATTAATAATTAACGTACATTAGTTGTTCTAGCCGGCTAAACTTTGTTGGCTATGCTGTACCGTTATCAGTCTTTGCTGAAGAAATTACTTAGGACTTTGCTACAAGTTATAATTTTTATAATTTAGAGGTCGAAAGCGACGTATTTCTGTCATGTAGCCTATTAGGGTTAGATGGGTTAAATTTTTCGGTCTTGTATAAGCCATTGCCATTAATGATACTGAAGCGAACCGCCATTCAAAAACCGCAGTGTTCTGTTGCCGACGGAAATGGGACGCTTATTAATACGGTACTTTTCCAAGACAGCATTTTCAGTGGCGCTGAAGATTTAAGCTGATCTATCTAAGAGAAATACAACAGTTGAGAGACACTGAGCACATATACCAACCACAAAGCGGAGTAATGAAAATATCCAGGTTAATGTCGAATTACGGAGCACGAATCACCCTGCTCCTTCAACATTCGACTTTCCCCTCTGTGGATTTAAGTGCAGGAAATTATATGTTTGTAATGCTGGTATGACACATGACGGATGTTTTCATAAGATGAAAACAGTTGGACCTATATGGGTTTAATTCGAGTTCACACGTAGGTTCATGCTAGGTAGCACGCACCTATGTATTTAAGTTGTTCAAGTAAGAAAAGAAGCAAGCGCGTGTGTGTGTGTGTGTGTTTAACACTGTGAATTTGCTTAGCATGTGGATAAACACCAGGCAATCAGTTAAAAATATCCCCGGGAAGGATGGTGGTGCTCTTGACCGTATTCTGGAGTTACAGTAGTTAACACACACGCCAGCTATTAACAGTTGTATCACCTTACCAAAGGCCTGGTCAGACTATATATTACTTCAGTGAGATACAGTTCTTAATTTGACTTTGGAAAGTGAAACATGGAAATTTATCAAGTTCATTTCCATGCAATCATTTACTTATTGACAGCTAGCATAATCAGTTCTATTGAACCACAATGTATAGAACTATGAACCGGTACTATGTTTTCAGTATGAGGTGATTCTTTTGTCTTAATTATTCCCTTGGTTTGTAGTTGAAATAAATCTATTTATTTTTGCACTGTTCTGTGGAAATATGACTCCCTAGAGTAATATGTATTTCGTTTCATAGGGTAATTCATTATGTTTATTATGTATAATTCTTTAAATTGGGTTTTTGCATAATGCACATATTTTAGAATCCCAGCATATGCATAAAAAGTATACTTTGTTTATTCCCCTAAATATTTTAAAGCCCTTTCACAGCAGTCTCATTTACCATTACCTATCAGGAATCAATGTAAACGCTACTAATTAGGATTTTTATGGCTTGTGTTGCATTAACTTTGTTTATTGTCCGCTCATTGGCTTGATCAAGGACCCTTGGCAAATGCAAAGTAGGCCTATCTAATTCTTTCTGCATTCTACAGCAAGCTGGCAGAATGTGCTTCCTGTTTTGCCAGGCATTTCTGACGAAGCCGAAGTGTCATTTTAGTTTTCAACAAATGTATTATCCTGTTCCACATATGTGTGAAATAATGGCAAAAATATGAGCAAAGATGGAGGTAATTTATTATGGTCTTTATGATATTCAAAGTATAAAACAGGGTTCAACACTTGTCAGAATTAGTAACCAAATAAAAAAGTGCTTCTGTAGGAAACACTGAAAGATGCTACCAGCATTAATTTAAATTATACAAGACTTAAGTCTTAATGCACTTTTAATTAAGCTAGGAGTTTGACATTTGTTTCTTTTTATTGCAGTCTGTGCTAAAATTACACATTAAAGCACAATAAAGCTTGTAAGTTAGAGTTGTTCCTGTATGATCTCAATCTGTGTTTTTTTCAGTTTAACCACATTTCATTTACCTGCAGAATTTTTTTTATATATATAATATATATATATTCTGGGTTAAATTACTAGTAGGACTACTGTTGACACTGAGCAGATGGACAGCTATGGGTATTTTATCATCCAGCGATCTCAGCAGAAACGTCTCTTGCCCTAATTACAACCCAAGGTTTGGGCGCTGCCGTGGATACATGCTGAAGTGACAGTGACAGCTGGCGGGCGTGAAACCCACTAGAACTCCAGCCCCAGTGCAGCCACGGCTCAAGTTGGCTTTTCAGCTCCCCCCATGCCCTCTTGTTACAGAACCGACAGAGAGACTTTTCGGGACACGTGTCGGCACCTCACACCCGGTTCTGCTGGAGGGGGGCTGCATGGACAATGCCCCTCTGACTCATGTTCGGACCACTGTGGCCCAGACATTGTTTTCCGGGAGGCGTCCTAGCCAGCTGACCTGACCTGACAGAAGTTACTGTGAGAGAGATGGGGGCTAAGCAGTCAATGGGGGAATCAAAGAGGCAGGCTAAGAGGAAGGAGGACCGGGAGGAGCTTGTGTCCTCGGTGGACAGAATCGGCAGGCGTATCACCGTCAGCTTTGGGTACAGGGTCCTTAGCCTGGCCACATTCGGGCTGGTCGAAGCTCCCAAGGAGCTGTGGGAGCTGGCCAACCTGGAGAAGCTAAACCTGTCCCTGAACCGCCTGCGTTCCCTGCCCCCCTCCGTGGGCCGCCTGCAGGGCCTGGTGGTGCTGAACCTGTGGGGGAACCAGTTGAACAGCCTGCCACCCGAGATTGGACTCCTGGTGAACTTGCGTGTCGTCTTTGCCTGCGACAACCATCTGACGGAGGTGCCCGAGGAGCTGGGCAAATGCTCCCAGTTGGAGGTGCTCAGCCTGGCCGACAACCAGATATCGAGCCTTCCAGACAATCTGGCACGCTTGACCCAACTGAGGAAGCTCAACCTCAGTAACAACTGTATCACCTACATCCCTGGGTGTGTCTACAGGATGCAGAGGCTCATCTTCCTGCACCTGGCCTACAATCGTCTGGAGAACATCGCCGACCAGATCCAAGCGCTGATCGACCTCAAGATCCTCATCCTTGAGGGCAACTGCATCCGCAGCCTTCCCAGATCGCTTTGCTTCCTCGCTTCACTGGAGCTACTCAATGTGGACTTCAACAACATCCAAAATGTCCCCATGGAGATGTACCTACTGAAGAACTTGGAGAGGTTGGCCTGCCATCCTTTGGACAAGGGCTTACACATCATGCACAACCCACTGTTAAAACCTATTAAGGAGATCCTGGAAGGAGGGCTTAATGCTCTCTTTAATTACCTGAAGTCGCCGTGACTTGTTGAACGAGACACAAACTGCTTCTGGAGCTAGAGACATTCACATGACTTTGTGTTCTTCTGTAAACTACATGAAAGTTCTTGTTTATTTTGTCCCCCACCTACCTTTATAGCACCGTTTTAATGGTCAAAAACTTAATTGCTGTGTATAAACAGAACTGAATATCAAATTTAATTGATGTTGCTCACTTTTACAAATACACTCTACAGAAGAGTCTTTAGAGGGGAAAAAATAAAATTCAACCCGAAAATCAAATTGGAAAGAAATCACTGGAAATTGCTAGAGGACATTCTACTTCACTGGAGGGTGATTAAAGCACAACTCTTCATAAATTATTACACTGGAAGTCTTTTTGTGCCAGATTAAATCTCTGCTCTCGCAAGTAAAATTTCAAAGTTAGTATTCAGGATTTAAACTTTACTGTGCATGGTATGTGTGTGTGTGTGTGTGTGTGTTAGATGCACTCAGCTTCTACCCACAGCTGAACTCTCACATGGACAACGCATTGTATATCCATTTGTCTTTCATTATGATTTATTGCATCGTTTGTTGACTTGGGCAGCTCAAAATTGCTTTCATGCTCAAGATAATATATTTAGCATAATAACGCTTAATAAAATCTGTTTAAAATGTGCATCCACGGCAGATTTTACTGAAGTGGCAGAGATGGTGTAGAGGATAAACTGTGAAGGTAAATAACATTTTGCTCCAGATGTTCACATAAAAGACTATTATGGTATGGAAACAGGAAAGTTAATGGCAGAATGAGAGCATATGCTCTGGGCTACATCCTAAAAGAGGCTTTTTCATCATTGTGCAAAGCCTTGTTTCTGCCTTGGAAGTGCTTACTCAGTATGGATAACCATATTTGCCCTCCTGTTGGCTGAGGGACACAACAAGGCAGCTTTATTGGGAGCATCAAACCTAATTCAAAGGTTGTTAGCTAGTGGGCTAGCAAAAATTATGGGGAATGTCATACCTCAATGAAGGGTTATTAGCAAGTGGGTTAACTGAAACTATGGGGGAACATCAAAGGGTTGTTATAATTAACCAATTCTGGCACAAAATGAAGCTTCTAAACCTGGGGTGGGTGGGAGTATCCCGAACTACCAGTTCTTGTTAGTGATAACCAGCATTGATTGGTAGTTCGGGATACTCCCACCTCACACGGGCTTTGAAGCCTCATTTGTCCCATTACTACTATAGAGTACAGTTTCACACAGTATCAATGAGCCATGTCCACTTGGCCTTTGTGTTTTGATTGTCAGCTGACCTGCTGCTTCCTGACATGTTTCTGACAAACTGTCACATCTGCACCAGTACTTGGGATTTCCAAAGACTGACTGGGTTTTGGGTTTTATCCATGTAGCTTGTTTTCCTTGTTTAGTTTCACCTTTGCTCGGATTACCCTCATGTGTTTTACCTGGTTCCTTTGTTATTTAAGCCTTGGTTTCCCTGTTGTCTGGGTTAAGTGTTTGTTGTTGCGGTTCTTATGTGGTTGTGGTTCTGTTCTGTTTTTCTGTACCAGTCCTGTTTTTAATCCCTAGCCTTGTTACTGGTTCCTCGTTCATGGACTGGTATTGCCCTAGTGATGTCTGTCTGTCTTGTGCCTACATTTTAGCCTTGCCTTGTCTAGTTTAGCTTTTGAGTTCATTCCCTGGTGTTCAGGGCAAAGCCTTGTTTATTCCTTTATTATTTTACCCTGTTTGCACTCGCACTTGCATCCTCAACATCCCTGGCTCGCGGCCCTGCGTCTCAAGACTGCGGCAGCCTGTGACACAAACTTTGAGAAATCTTCCTTAAACTCTGATGTTTTGGGACTGATCTTTCTGAGGATGTGAAAGTGGGCAGACAAAGTGGATGAGTTCACTTCTTTGCTGTGTTTGTAATAATTATACTTCCAAAATCCAATAATACTATGTGTTGTCTTTCATATCTACAATATCCTGTGCAGCTGAAGGAACATCCATGCATCTAATTTAGTATTAAAATAAGTTTTGATTCAGTGAGTTCCTGTAACTCTAAAGTTACAGGAAGTCATTAGACATTACAATGTGAACTCTGTGGTAGCTATGTTCTGGAGGCTGATATGATTACATGCCTGTTTGATGCACATAACTTTGGAAGGAGATTGCATCCTCTGTTATCATTCAGCCACTGGAAGAACTAATTAAATTCTCTGTTAGGGCTTTATTTTGCCTTATCTTACACGAGGTGTGAAAGGAAGTATTACTGATTCACATATCATCAATAGGAATGAAATACTGTTTTTTTTTCAGTGCATTTCTTTTTTCATTCTTGATGCTTACAATCATTGTCTGTACTTGACCATACCCTTGATTGATTTAATGTAGTGGTCAGGCATGAGCCCCTTGTCATTTGAAGAAACCAGCGAGGGATTTAGTGGACTGAAATTCCTGCTAAGCATAAAAGTGCTTCAGAATGAGCTAAGATGATGGCTGGTCAATATCATCAGTGTTTAAAAATGTTTATCTCCCACTTTTCATTTTATTACTTCATGTAGATAAATACTGTTATAGCTAACTAGTATTTAGAATATACAGGTTTTGAAATCATTTATAATCACATCATGATTAAGTAGACTGTTCTGTTGTTTATAAACTTTGAGTATTTGAATATTAGTTTCATATTGAGATTAAAAACACAATAAAGCTTTATCATGCAGTTTGTGCAATATAATCAATTTTTCATTTCTTACATTTCAGTGGTACTCTTGAATCTTTAAAAAACAAACAAAAAAGAAAAAGTTTTTACCAAAATCTTTAGCATAGCTGTTCATCTCAATGGATGGTTTGTATTACAGGTCTCAGTCAATGTAATGTCCATATTACCATCATTTACCTGACCTAACTTTTTTTTTTAAGTTTTTAAAGATCTAGACTGTAAAGTCAGTAGGGCAGAACCTGAAGCCGTTTCACTTCTGTATATATTCAGCACACCACTGATAAAACATGGCATAGAACAGGGAACGGATAGCTGTTCTAGCATAGAATGTTCCAGTACCTTTCCACAAGGACACTTTAATTCAGGGCATTCTGTGAGGAGGTTACAGACTCAAATAAACACCTGTTAAGGATAAAGACTGCCGTAACTTGGCTTGTGGAAATCAGTCCCAACAAAGGAGAACTGTTGCATCATGGGAATAGTGTCTCTAACATACCTTCCATCATGAGGTTTTTGAGGGTTTTTTTAATCGCCTAGCAACCAGTTATAAAGATGGTATCATGTTGCCTGGGGCAGTATGGTGGCTGAGTGGTTAGCACATCTGCTTTACAGCAAGAAGGTTCCAGGTTTGATCCTTGCCACCAACAGGGGCCTTTCTGTGTGGAGTTTGCATGTTCTCCCTATGCCTGTGTGGGTTTCTTCTGGGTGCTCTAGTTTCCTCCCACATTCCAAAAACATGCAGGATAGGTCAACTGGCTACTCTAAATTGCCCATAGGTGTGACTATGGGTGTTCATCTCTGGTGGATTGGCAACCTGCTCAGCATGTACCCTGCCCTTCACCCAAAGTCAGCTGGGATTGGCACCAGCTTCCCCACAACCCTTATGGATAAGCAGTTTAGAATATGGATGGATCATGTTGCCTATAAGTCCTTGAGCTCCCATTATGGATGATTTTAGTAATGCATGGACCACAACCTAC
>JAACJT020000001.1:16489815-16513854 GCA_009936485.2 Gymnarchus niloticus
CAAATTCCAGCAACCATTTCATGATTGTTTCATTCATCGGTGTGAAGCTGCCCATTGACAGCTCTTCCAGACTAATGCAGGGTTCCTGTGTAATCGATCGGCGTCGTTCTGGCGGTTCAGCTCTCATCTCTCACTCATTCTCTTATGGTGTCTGATTCATCTTCCTCTAGTCTCGCGCTCCCCAAGAATGACAGCACTCCAATGGGTGACCAGAGCACCATGTCACATTGGCGTTGTGTTGATGGCCCCTAGTACAAGGAAGGAAGTAGCTCAACAGAGTTTTGGAAGGCATATAAATGAGGAAAAATGACAACTTGGGGGATGTAGATGAAATGCAAATTTGCCCACAGTTGAGGCCAGTTGGAGCTGCTCTTATCTTGGTGGTCAGAGCTTGTGAGACACTGTAATATTCTCAGCCCAATCGCCACCTAGAAACGCTTATTTGCGCATGCAATGGTCCTCTCACTCCTGTGTTTGGAGTGTCCGAGGAGTCAGGTCGGGTTTCACCCAGCCCCGGGGTCTGCTTACTGTTTGCTTCCATTTACTCTGTGTTTCTGTCCTGGCCTCCTGGCGTACTAACCTTTCCATACTTGGCAAAAAATACACTTTCTTGGAATGATGACAGTGAATCTCGGAAGTGAAGTTTCCAGGAATACAGACACCCCCCCCCCCCCAATCAACTAGCTGTTTTGCCCTAAATTGCAGCCAAGGCCACCTTATTTCTGAAAATTTGGCCATTCAGAAGCTACCTGTTGAAGGCGATGCAGAATCTGGGGCTGTCTCAAGCCATCTGGGCTGACTTCTGAGGTGGGGAAATCAGCCTAATTGGTCCTCATTTGTCTTGCGCTTGCGTGGGCAGCATTCAGGACTGTACCGGTGTTTCTACGATGGCATGTCCTGAGGCGTGTGTGTATTTCTTTAATACTGCTGTTGCTACAGGAATGTTTAAACCTTAAGAAAGAAAAAGGAAAAAAAAAACAGCTAAACATGCTTAGGGAAAGAGTGATTACGGGAACTTGTGCCAGTACCTGTCTTTCCAGGTAGTGTGGGCTCCCCCTTACTATTTATCCAATTGTAGTGTTAAAGATTGACATTTTAAAATAGATCTCAAAGGCCCTATGCCAAATACTTTTATATATAATTCTCAGAACTGCTCATCCCAGTTTAAGCATTTTAGGAACGATGATGGCTTTTGCTGCGCGTTCACCTCTGCCTGTTGCTTTCATGAATTTGTTTTGGTGCTACTCTCCTCTTTCTGTCTCATTTGAATGTTGGTGGGTGGTGATGCCATGCGGGGCTCTGCTGGAAGACAGCCTTGCCCAAAATGAACGAACAAAGCCCTCGTCCACGGAGACATCAGGGTGTGCCAACGTCAGGTGAACCTGAGGCTGCGCTGCTTTTTATACTCAGTTACTTTTTAAGCTGCAGAGGCGACCCTTGTCTTTTACGGAGAATATGCCCCTCTTACACCAGCAGTTCCCAAACTGGCCAGTATGGTGTTCAACAGGGGAGAGGGGGTTTCTTATCTGCAAAAGGGGGCCAGACACGAAAGGTTTGGGAATCACGGCCTTGCGCTAATTCAACGTGGCGGTGAGTGCGGGCAGCTGAAGGCACTGCTGCCGCTCTATATTTACAGATGAGGGACGTGGAGGTTAAGTGTTGCTGACAGCCTTTCACCCCTCAGAGGAGCAGGGACGCTTCTCGTGTCTCACAAGCTTTTATAGGCTTGACTGATTTAAGTCTACCTCAGTCTGTTTAGCATGTTCAGAATTGAGCGTGTGATTTTGGTCCCTGTCAGGGCTAAAGACCAGCAGGTGTCTCCTTTCTGGTGTATCTTCCCACTTCTCTGCCCTTCGCGGAGTTACTGTCTGCTCGCTACCGCTCTGCACAGGCCTAGCCGATGGTGGATGTATCTGTGAAGCCGTGAGGGGGGAGTGGAGCACATCTGTCTGCTGCTTGATTGGTCTTCCCAGACCCCCCTCTTCATTTCCACAGTGGTGTACACCTGTAACTGGGAGGCCTGGAAATGAAGGGGCTGAAACTGGATTCTGTGCTTCCTTAAACTCACTGATAAACTGCCTTTAAGCAGCTGTGTTCTGGTGTTTTAAGACAATTCATCCTGGTATTTGGTGTCCAGTTCAACGCTCATCACCACAAATCTCGCGTGTCTGTGTCCACAGGAACTGCCCTGCATCAGTGACCTCTCCAATGATTCGCTTTTCTCCTCTCCCGCGGACTCCCTCTCCGATTACCCCGACGTCAGTTTCCTGCGTACCGACAGCGCGCCCACATTATGGGACATCAACACGCCTGCACAGAGCCAGCTGGAGGTGAGGGCACTTGTATTGGCAGTGTGATCTCATTGGCCTCAGGATGAATCCTTCTGCACGCTGACCAGCTCTCCTGTCCACACACACTGCAGTAGCTTTCAGTGCTTGACCTACACCTTGCAGATGAACCCTCTCTGTTTATTTTCAGCCATTCAGTGTTTGGTTCTGTTTCAACAACATACATCTTCCCCCACATAAAACCTGACTGTGAAATCACCCCACCTGTCAGACTTCAGTAGTACTGCTTATTCTCAGTTTGTTTCCATGCCAATTTACCCCAAGTTCACTCATCAGGTTTATACGAGTAGTTTTTGTTTAATATTAATTTAATCTTTTGTCTTTTTCGTCACTTCTGTAGTCCAACAGGTTTCAGGGATTGAGCAGCTTTGAAGATGTTTCTGCCATCATCAACACCTCGTCGCTAGGATACCAGGTAGCTCATCTTCTACAGACACGGTCACAAGGCGACTGCTCTTCGGTGTGTTATGTCTAGAGCCTGGCACTGTGCTCAACAGAGTACAGTAAAATCAGAACTTAAAAACTGCTGCTCCTTATTCATCCGCTTCATGACCCGGGCTTAAAGACTGACTGATCTTAGCGTCTCTTTCCATAACTCACCTGGTCTCTGGTGACCTTGGTTCTGTGGCAACTCCAGATGAGCGATTCGCTTCAGTAACGGGGCCTCGTTCTTCCCAGGAACCCCCACGGCCCTCCATCCCCCCAGAGGAAGAGGAGGATGCAGAGGAAGAGGAGACGGAGGAGCTCGGGCACATCGACACCTACGCAGACTACAAGCCTTTCAAGTGTATGGGCTGCCATCCTGTCGTAATCCGGGCTGAATCAGGGTGAGGGCGTGACCCCTTCACTCAGCTTTCTCTGCACTCTCCGCAGCCACCATCGGGAAGTCCCATCCCGACATCGTTGTGGAGACCAACACTTTGTCGAGCGTGCCGCCCCCAGACATCACCTACACACTGTCTATTCCCGAGAGTACCATAGACAAGGGTCAGCTGTCTGCCCTGCAGCTGGAGGCCATCATCTATGCCTGCCAGGTACCTCAGCTGCTCCGCTTCAGTCGCGGTAGGACACACCTTCCATCTCCCCCTGCCTTACACTGTCTCTTTATCTGGCTGCTTCCAGCAACACGAGGTAATCCTGCAGAATAACCAGAGGGCGGGCTTCCTCATCGGCGATGGTGCCGGCGTGGGCAAGGGACGCACCGTAGCTGGCATCATTCTGGAGAACTTTTTAAAGGGACGAAAGAAAGCATTATGGTAAACATGGCCTCCCACTATCCCTCCCTAGGATCACTGTGAGCAATCTTTCAGGTGTGAGCGCTGTGATTCCACACTCAACATTCCTAACACTGTTCCCCAGGTTTAGCGTTTCAAACGACCTGAAGTATGATGCAGAGAGAGATCTCAAAGACATAGAGGCTCTCAATATTCCCGTGTATGCCTTAAATAAGGTAGGAGCGTTGTCCGAGGCTCTCTTTAACGCAGCCTCCTGTAGCTCGGCCCAGTCACCTCTGCCACTCTGTGTGCGCTCAGATTAAGTATGGAGACACCGCTACCTCAGAAGGAGTCCTGTTTGCCACATACTCGGCGCTGATTGGGGAGAGCCAGGCGGGTGGTCAGCGCCGGACCAGGCTGAAGCAGATTCTGGACTGGTGTAAACCGGGCTTCGATGGAGTTGTATCCCTTTCCTCATGATGGGCAGCATCCCGATGTTCTCAACTGGGTCTGAGAGAACGAGACACTGGTGTCACTTTTCCGCACTGTTTTCATTCCCTGACTGCTACCACCTCCCAGATCGTGTTCGACGAATGCCACAAAGCCAAAAACGCCACGTCCACAAAGATGGGCAAGGCAGTGCTGGACCTGCAGAGCAAGCTGCCACTGGCCAGGGTGGTTTACGCCAGTGCCACAGGTTTATTTCCGGCTTCGCCCACGCCAGCCCCTCCTAGGAGTGCTGGGAGGCTCCGCCTCTGACCTTCTGTCTTCTGTCTCTCACTGCCCCACCCAGGTGCTTCTGAGCCAAAGAACATGATCTACATGAGCCGCCTGGGAATCTGGGGGGAGGGAACCCCCTTCAAGACGTTTGATGACTTCCTGCACGCCATTGAAAAGAGGTTTGTGCTTCCTAGTTTATGTGTCCCCACCCTGGCTTGCTGGCTGTCACCGTAGCATTGCTGACAGGGCTCGCAACCCCTCTGTCGCAGGGGTGTGGGAGCCATGGAGATTGTGGCCATGGACATGAAAGTCAGCGGCATGTATATCGCGAGGCAGCTCAGCTTCTCCGGTGTGTCCTTCCACATCGAGGAGATCAGCCTGGACAGTGACTTCATGATGGTCTACAACAAGGCTGCCAGACTGGTGAGGGAGCCCGTCAGCTTCTCTGCACTACCCTACCCCCTAATGGATGCCCCAGTTTTGTGGCCAGTGTTTCGGGCCTCAGCGATGCCGTTTTGTTTAACTTCATGGCACTATAGACGGCTGTTTAATTGGTCTGCATGTAGCACGTGAGGCCTCCCACTGGGATCTTTGGTAATATTTATCACCCAGTAGAGGAGGGGCACCACTGAGCAGCATGTCACCCATGCAATGACAAGACTTGGTTCAAGCATGGTGTTGCATGGAGATAAATAACTGCTCACGGTGATGGCAGCATCTCTCTCTCTCCTCCATTTGTCTTGATCTCAGTGGGCAGAAGCCCTGGAGGTGTTCACCAAGGCTGCGGACATACTGGGCCTGGTCTCCCGGAAGGCCCTGTGGGGTCAGTTCTGGTCCTCGCACCAGCGCTTTTTCAAATACCTCTGCATCGCCGCCAAGGTGCCATGCCTCGTGGAGCTGGCCAACAAGGAGCTGGCGGCAGGCAAGGTGAGGCGGGTTTGTGAGCTGCGTCACATTAGGCTTGGTCTTTGTCAGGACACGGTAAAGGTGGTGTCTGTTCTTCTCCGCCTGGTCAATGTATTTATTGGCTGTTGGTTAGTGGTTCTCTGTCTTGCTTGGTGTGCGAGGAGCTGAAGGTGTGTATCCAATGCGAATTCTATACTCCCTAGTGCATTGTGATTGGCCTACAGTCCACGGGTGAGGCTCGCACTAGGGAAGTCCTGGACGAGAACGACGGACACCTGGACCGATTTGTGTCTGCTGCTGAGTACGTATTAGCTAAGAAACAGCGATTCTTGGTGTTGGTTTTTTTGGGAGTCTCCAGCATTCCAGCACTGGGGTTTTCAGGTGGGAATCACCAATTTTTGCGGCTACAACGCCACAGAGCCGTCATCCAGCATGACGCAGATTCAGCAGAGTCATTTACATACAATAGAATGTGTGGTACTTTCCATACATTGTTTGGGTTTCTGGAGAATTGCTCCAGCCATAAGCTGCCATTGGCATGGAGTCTGCGGTCTGCATGTGACACCTTTAGTTGGCATGCTAGTGTGTGGACCCATTAAAAGTGTCTGGTAGAGATGATTATCTTGTTTCACTGCAAGTTGACAAATAAAGAATCTTGAGTGTGAATATTTCAAACATGAAGCAATTTCTGGAGGTTTCCTTCATCCTTGGGGCCTTTAGCCAGTCCATGTTTCGGGAGCTCCATGGTGACAGTGACTTCTTCTTTTCAGGGGTGTCTTTCAGTCTCTTGTGCAGAAGCATTTTCCATCTGAAAAGCAGAGAAGAGAGAAGGGAAGTGGGAACAAGAGAAAACGTGAGCATAACCACTTCTCTTGCATATCCACTTGGCTGTCTTTTTAACAGAATTCACTCAATTGAGCTGTGCGTCTTTTAATGCTATGCCCTAGTATGGCACAGTATAACATTTTTGTGAATTTTTAATTCCTCAAAATAAATTATCTAGGGTGCTTGTAGCAATTTTCTTTGTACTCTTTTCTTTCTCCCTTCCTCGACAACTACTGCTGTAGTGTGCGTATCTGACTTAGGATCTTTAGGTTTGTAAAAAAGTGGCATCTGAACCTCAGGCACCACATCAGCTTAACGTCAGTATTATCTGCACCGGGTGCATGAATGTATGTTGATTTTAAGTGCACCAGCATCTTTCATTTTCTCAAAAAAGCCCCAGGAATATGTCAGATATTTCTTTTGACTTAGTGGGCATGCTTGGTGAAGTACATCAAGACATGTTGTGCAGTGGGAGTTTTCCATTTAAAAATTAAATAAATCCCCCGCAAGCTGGGGTGTTAGGAACTGAGATGAGACCTGGTTGTATGAGGACAAATGTCTGATTATCATTGTTATATAATGGATTCATCCCTTAGATGCAGGTATCTTGTTCGGAGGGGTGTGTGAGGGCTCAGACTGAAAAATGTGGCCTGTCTACTTCCTGTGCCCCAGGCAAACCCAAGGGCCGGCAGCACAAGTACCCCAAAGGAAACATGGACAACGGGGGCGTGATCAACATCAGTGACGACAGCAGCACTGACACCGACGCCCTGGACAGCGACTCAAACTCCTCCCCCGACTCCCTGCAGGACAATGACGATGTCATTTTTGTCAACCACACTAACTGTCACACTGGTGAGTGGGCCAGGGCGTAACAGTACAGTACTCCTGTGGCCCATGTGTGAATGAACTTGCGGTCACTATGAGTTTGCCTTTTACTTGAAGTGTTGTCCATCCCGCAGGTGTTAGCATAGACTGGTGTTTAAAGTGTTCAGCACACTGGCCTTGAGCCTCTGCCCTTTTCTGTATTTTCATTTTCATCATCTGCATGTTTTGCTCTGGATATTTTTGCATTGGGTTATTGACAATGCTAACTGCAGCACTCATTCACTTGTCAATTTCAAAGTCCATCATGCAGGGAAAAAACATAATTAAAAGTTGTGAGTAAAAGAAACATTTTCCTAAATCCAGCTGTTGAGAGAATTGCTGTGTTGAGCTTAATAAAAAAACATAGCTACTCAAACCATATTTACCTGCTACCGAGTGTTCATACAGTACTTTGCAAAAGTTTTGAGCCACCCCTCATTTCTTCATATTTTGCTTCCAAAGAGCCAGACTTGTATTTTTTTAATGTAGTCTTGAGGAATAATTCTCCAGGCTTCCTGAAGGATTTTCAAAGTTTTTGGCTCATTTTCAGTCCAGTCTGTGTACCTGACCAGTTTCAGAGGAATGTTTTTTGTTTGTTAAGCCGCACAGTGACCTACGTATGAATCATTCAAGCATAACAAAGCCGTCTAACTTCAGGCATGAACCAGTGAAGAGGTGCAGATGATTACAGATGATTAAGTGATGTTGCAGTAAATCACTGTACCTATTGTTCCATTTTCCTAGCAAAATATAAAGAAATGAGGGGTGGCTCAAGACTTTTGCACAGTACTGTATGAGTTGTTGTTAGTCTGTTTTATCTGAAAAAAGCATGTTTCCCAGAACTTGGAAAATTGGACAAACCATAATAAGGGTGTGGTGCCCCATAGTGGTACAAATGCATACTGGTTTTAGTGACTAATATCAGAGCAGAAGGGCAGTAGCTATATGTAAACCTGATTCATGTCCTGTGGCCCCTGAAACTGTCAGTCATTAAGCATTGTGTTGCCAAAGAAGGAACGTAAAGTATTCAGACCGTACCTCATTAAATACATGCATTCTTGTCCTTCTACCCGGCAGCAAAAATCGAAGAGTTGAAGCAAGGCCTCCTGAACAAGATTTCTGAGCTGGGAAAAGAACTACCTCTGAATACTCTAGACGAGCTGATCGACAGGTTTGGAGGGCCGGACAGAGTTTCTGAGGTGAGCCTCTGAGAGGGCAGGCGGTAGAAAGAGATGAGGTGGAAAAAAAAAATCACCTTGATCAGAGCAGCCTATCTGAGAAGTAGATTTTTTTTTTTTTTTTTTTTTTTTTTTTATTGGCAAGGCTTGTAGTTCTTGACCAAGAAGTGCAACGGCCTGTCTTTTCACTTCTTTGTGTGTCGGTCTCTCAGATGACCGGGCGGAAAGGCCGCGTGGTGCGCCTCCCTGACGGCAGAGTGCGCTACGAGTCACGTGCTGAGCAGGGCCTCACCATCGACCACGTGAACATCAAGGAGAAGGAGCGCTTCATGAGCGGAGAGAAGGTGAGGGATATGCTGGGAACAATGGTGGGGCGTCGGCCCTTTCCGGGGACTTGAGTACCTAGAAATGTAGCCATATGACCAAGTTGTGATCCAGTCATCATTTTTATGTGCTCAAATGAGATTAAGCAGAATTACTTGATGAGTTAGATACTTCCGTCACCTGTTCAGCAGGAAGTGAACTTCTCTACACTTAGATTAATGGGTAACTAGCCCAAAGTTGAATAAAGGTAACCAATTAATACAGTTTTAAATATTTTCCCTCACAATGACTTTTTACATTTTTAGTAATTGTTGTGTGAAATTGCTGTTATTAAAAATCACATTTGAAATGAAATCCAGTTTTTAGCAATCACAGCTGATGTAGAAATCATTTGGACTCCCGGAAAAGATTGCACAAGACTTCTCTGTAATAGAAACTCTCAAATAATCACTAGTGTTCTGACCCTTTTTTGTTTTTCAGTATCTTCTCTCTGTGTTCTGTTTTTATTTGTTTTGATTTCTTCGCACATTTTTCTTTAATATGTTTGTGACAATTGCAGTTGTTTTGAACTGCTTGACTTGAATGTGTATTTGTGATCAGCAGGCAAAATAATGCATGGAATTTTTTTTTTTAATTTTCCCCCCCAAGCTGTCTGACATTTACCATATCCCATTGATAATTAAACCCATGATGCTGTAGTTGTGATGAACACACACTAACTTTAGACCCCCCCCCGCCCACTCTTAGCTGGTGGCCATCATCTCAGAAGCAGCCAGTTCCGGCATCTCCCTGCAGGCCGACAAGAGGGTGAAGAACCAGAAGCGAAGAGTTCATATGACACTGGAGCTGCCATGGAGTGCCGACCGGGCCATTCAGCAATTCGGTCAGGGCAGCTTCTTGCCCCTTTTGCCAAGGACGTGTGATTCGGGTTTCATCACATCTTGCTGACGCCAGTGTCCTCATTTGGGAACTGCAGTGTCACAATGCATGTCTGAAGCCCTTATTGTGTTGTGTGTATAATGCTACGCTTAACAGCTGCTAATTGACAATTTCCGGTGAATCAGATGTAAAACCATTTTGTTTTTTTGACATTGATACTGCACCTTAATGGTGTGAAGCCCTAGGTTAAAGGCCTTTATCTTGTGTTACTCCATTGTGCTCTCTTCACATAGCACGATGTTTAGAGCTATGCAGCTCTGTCCGTGTCATCTACTCTGACATGCCCCCCCCCCCCCACTCACCATCAGGTCGGACTCACCGATCGAACCAGGTCACTGCCCCGGAGTACATCTTCCTCATCTCAGAGCTGGGAGGTGAGAGGCGCTTTGCCTCCATTGTAGCCAAGAGACTGGAGAGCTTGGTATGTACGCTGTGCTCGCCACTTCTGTCCACTTCGCACTTTAATCGAGGTCTGCTCACGCCCTGATTTACTTGAGATGTGGCTGCAGGCAATGGAGCAGCCAGTCTAATTATGGGAGTGTCCATGTAGTCTTAGATTCAGCGTGGCTGCTCTGCTGTAGGAGGCTGCAGGACAGTGCTGTAGCTCTACGCCATGCTGTCTGCGCTCCATCGGCTCCTGTTGCAGGACTCCTGTCCCAGCTTGCATATGCGTGTGTACTTAGCACCTGGACTTGACCTCTCCTTGCAGGGAGCATTGACCCACGGTGATAGAAGAGCCACTGAGTCCAGAGACTTGAGCAAATACAACTTTGAGAACAAGGTAAGTACCTGTCTATAATGTTGTCTAGTCAAACTCGCATTTGAAGAAAGACTCTTATAGCCATGACCTCAAACCAGCGCTGACTGACCTGGGTTCTTCAGTCCCCCCCCCCCCATTCTGTAATTTCACTCTTTCCTTTGTAGTATGGCACCAAGGCTCTGGACAAGATCACCAAAGCCATTCTCGGGCACATTGAGAGCAAGGTGCCCCCTCCCAAAGGCTACCCTGGGGGAGATGCCATGTTCTTTAGAGGTGAGCGTCGTCTCGGGCTGGCCTGGTGGCCCTGTGCCAGCCTGGTCTGCATTCTCTCTGGCTTTGTCCAGCTCCTAAGTATGTGCTGGTCTCTTCTAGACATGAAACGTGGCATGATGGATGTTGGCATCTTCTGTAAAGAGCCCCGCTTTGGTATCAGTACAGAGAAAGGTAAGTGTAATGATCTTAGGGAAGCTGAGTCATTGATCTTTTCATATCGGTTTGATTTACAGTATGACCACAGTATTTGAGAACGGTTGTTTCATGTGTTATGGTTTTCCTTGTCAATACTCTATTAAATACTGCGCACATTTAATACGTTTTGTAGCAATAGGTGTTAATTAGATGTGTTGAAAGTACTGCTGTCATTATCTCAGGCTGCACCCTGCCTTTCCTCTCTGTCTAGACACTCCCTGTAGCGGTCATACTTTATTCCCTTTCTTGATCATCCCAGACTGCAGTATCACAAAGTTCCTGAACCGCATCCTTGGTCTGGAGGTGCACAAGCAGAACTCACTCTTCCAGTATTTCACTGATAACTTTGACTACTTGATCGAGAAGGACAAGAAGGAGGGGAAATATGACATGGGCATCTTAGGTAGGTCACTTTTATCTGGTGAGGAGAGTGTGGGGGGAGCTACTTTGTTTTGTTCATGTAGGTTTCACCTGCTTTTAGCTCACCGATGTAACGATTTACTTTTAGTATGTAGGCTTTTCCGTAGCTACATAAGCATTGTTCACATTACCACGATTTCTAACAATGTCGGTTGAAGTGTAATTGCTGGTTGTTGAGTCTAGGGTGACATAAATGACTGAAGGGCAGTCTCCTGGCCATTTGGGACAACCTTGGCCCTCTCGTTGTTTCATAGACCTGGCTCCAGGTAACGACGAGATCTACGAGGAGACTCAGGAGAAGTTCCTCACTGCAGGAAATCCTCAGGACGGCCAGGTGGTGCTCTACAAGGTATGTCAGGTTCAGCGTAGCAACAGTTAACACTTCTTGGTTCAGTGCGTTTGGAGACAGACTGCTGCACACTTGCCTGCTGAATTTGTTGTGCCTGCTTGTAGAAGGGTAACAAGAGCAGCCTGCGTTAACTTGGGCTGCGTACAACTGACAGATTTAGACCAGCTCCATTCACAGAAGCCAAGAGCACAGTCTGAGACGTGATCATGTACTTTTTGAAGAGGATCAGACTGGGTTCAGCAGTTCCTAGATCAGGCTGACGCCAGCCCCCTCGACAAGCGTCTTGGGGTCAGCTGTGTGTGTGTGTGTGGGTGTGACTGTCCTCTGTCTTCAGATCCGGGTGGACCGTGGGATGCCCTGGCTCGAGGCGTATGAGAAAGCTCAGACCCTCCAAGGCCCCGATGAAGGGTTTTACTTGTCACGCAAGGTAAGCCTCACGCCCTAGTGAGGAATGTCTGTCTGGGGCAAGCCAACCTAAATCTGTTTGTACCCAAATCAGTCCCCAATCCCAGTGGTGTGTCCAACCCACTACATCACAGCCCAGCTGGTGAGGTAAGAGGCCACATGTAGCTGGCAGTAGCAAAGCTCTCCTGACTCTAACTGACATCAGTGACTGCATAATAGCCAATCAAAATGGATGTAGGGAGCTCTGCTGAGTTTCTGAGCTTCTCCTAGGCCCTCGAATGAATTGCTGGGTCCTCTGCCATTTCCTGAAGCATCAAAGGCACAGATAAGGTCTGAATTCCAGGAATCCTGTTGAGCCAGTTGGGGGCATCATGTGTATCAGTGACACAGATGGGGTTGGGGGTGAGCTCCAGCATATGATTGGCCCCTTTCTGTGACCTATAATGAAGCTGCCTGGTACACGACCCCTCCCTCCCTCCCTGTTCGATTCCTACTGTGTTAGAAAGAATAACACACCATGCCATCTTAAAATGCTTTATCTAGGACTGAGAGTCTCTCTCATAGAGAAGATATCCCGTGACCAGTGACTTTATGCCATGAGTCACTGAAGTTTCCCTTGTCGTATGATTCCTATCTGTCTGCAGCACACACCAAATTGTTTTCCTCAGTTGTAATCAGTTAATGAATAGTTAATTATGCCAATGCCAAGACAAATAAACAGTTAATGGTTTATTTGTCTTAGCATTGGCATCATTTTTAAACATTTGCACATTTCATAACTCATCGCTAAGCCACTTTTTAACTGTCTGAACTTGTGGTCCCATGCGAGAGTTTTATTTGAAGCCTATGAGCAAAATGCACAAAATTGTCTTGTTGATGAAATCAACCAGGAGTACACTTACAGATAAATGTATATAAAGCCTGGGAAATGCATGGCACAGCAGATTAAGTGTGATTACCACGTGAGCTGCTGCAGTGCCGAAAGCACTGATCCAGTCCATGCATTTGGGCACAAACTGCAAGTTTTAAACATACTTGGTGCATTGAGACGCTGTATAGAGGGCCTGCAGTGGAAAGCTGGTCCCCTTTAACAGCTCTGGCCACAAGGTGGCAGAGACACATACTCACTTAGTACCTGCACTAATCTGACCATGGGAGAGCAGTCATTAAACGTGTTGTCTGAGTAAGCTGAAGGCATGACTGTTGTGCTGTGAACTTAATATCAGATGTTATTTTCTAATGGGGGCTCCTCTGCTTGTTAGTTTAAGGAGAGCATAGACAGCCTGTAAATGGTGTGTGAAAGCTGTGACGGGCAAAGCTTGAAGAAAACGCTGACTGAAGGGTTACACTAGCCGTCCTTTGATCCTGTGTCTGAGCTTTGACATGCTCTCGTCTCCTCAGATGCGGGGGAACTACCCCTGCGTGGTCTTAGCTGAGCAGGGCCGAGGGCGGAATGTCATCCTCTACAAGCCCAACATCGGGAAGCAGGCCCACCCCGAGAACCTGGACAACCTGCAGCGGAGGTACCGTAAGGTAAGCGAGCCCGTCTGCCTGTAGGGAGAGGAACCCCCATCCAAAATCAGGGAAATGACAATGTTACTACTGGACAAGAAGCACAACTCTGCTTATGTCGTTGTTGTTGAGATGATGTAGTATTTTGAAGCTTTTGGCTGTTCTTGGAGCCAAAGGTGGCACCTGGTTGGCTGGTAATCCAGGGGCATAATTGTGCCAATAAGCGAGGGCATGCATGATAGCAGGGTCTGTCCACGTGCAGGTGATGCCGGATGAGGCCAGGGAATCCTGGGAGCATCAATTCCAGTTCTCCTTCATGAAGTGTAGCCACGCCAACTGGTGAGTGTGGTCCCACGGTTTCTCTAGAGCGCCATGGGGTCTAGGGGAGGTCTGTGTACTGTGTACCCCTGACAAGCATGCTCTGTCACACAGGAATGGGAAGTGCAAGCAAATCGAAGAGGGCCTTGAGTGCTGGCTGGGCATGCGGCTGCGGCAGTACCACATGCTGTGCGGGGCCCTGCTGCGGGTCTGGAAGCGCGTGGCTGATGTTGTCTCGGACATCACCAACTCTAGCATCCTGCAGATCGTGCGGTTGAAGACCAAGCAGCACAACAAGCAAGTCGGTGCGTATGAGCAAGAGAGAGGGAGTGTCCTATACTCTGTCTCGCTGATCTTCTCCTTCACCAAGCATTATGTAGCCTCGTGCTCGTTTTCTGTTCTTCTGGAATTCCAGACTCTGCTTACGCATCATATAACTAAGGAAACCATACATGGTGACCACTTCTGCTTTTTTTTGTTTATGACACAAACTATATAGCTAATAGTTGAATAAATACACAGAGACCTAAGGAGAGGTTAATACCTGGGCCCAGGTTGGGGGGAGGGGGGGGTCTGTTGTAACTGAACGCTCTTGTCATAACGTACAAATCCATGCTCAATGATCTGCCCTCAAATGATGCTGGTAAAACCACTGATGAATGTCTGATTTGGCGAGACGCCCCAGCTCCATGTGAAGACGTGCCTCCCTAGGGGGTGCCTGGAGGTAACCGCTGTCCCCTCTGCCGGGTTGTCCGCCGCAGGCATCAAGATCCCGGAGAATTGTGTGGCGCGCGTGCATGAGGAGCTGCTCCAGATGGACGAGGAGGTGAAGCGCAAGCGGCGGGAGCGGGAGCAGCGCGAGGAGGAGCGGCGCAGGGCCGACAGCCAGGCCCTGGAGCTGGAGCAGCAGAGGAAGGAGCTGATGGCCAAGCTGTGCAGCAACCAGCCGCTGGACCTCTCCAGCCTGTGTGGCTTCCACTCCCCGCCATTCCCTTTCCCCAACCCGCCCGTCCGGTGTCCTCCCCCCCAGAGGACTGACGATGATGTCCTGGACCTGACCGTAAGCAGCTCCTCGCCCTCGCCGGACGGCATCGCCCTGGGCTTGGACAGCCTGACGGGGCCTGTGGGGGACTCCCGTGAGGACTTCCTCCTGGATTCTCTGATACCATCCACAGAGCTCAGTACTACTCACGCGCCACACGCACAACACTCGCAACACTCACAGCGCTCGCTACCGACACAGCATGTGCCGCACATGCTGCAGAGGGAGACACAACATGTGCTGCGGCTGCAGCAGACGCAGTGTGCTGCTCTGCCGCAGGAGAGCCATCGGGATTACCTGAATTTCTTTAGCAGTCCTTCCCTTAACCTGCCACCAGCCTACTCATCGGTGTCGTCCCCCGCCAGAGCCCCCTTCTCCAACGTCCTCCACCCGTCTTCCTTCTTCTGTCCAGGACCGGCACCCTCAGAACCACAGCCCTTGGTGAACGGGCACCCCAACACAGAGGGACCTATAAATGCACGAGAAGTTTTGGACAGTATGCTGGGGACCAACCCAGACAGACAGTCTGTCATCCAGTTCCGGCCTTGATTAGCAGGCAGCTTGAGGTTCCCGCTGGGTCGTCGTGGCGACGCTGCTGGCAGTACGGTGATGCTCTGACCTTCTGTTTCAAGAGTGCACTTCAGTTACACTCAGTTTCCATAGAAATGTTTTTCCTCCGCGACAGACAGCCCTCTCTAATTTTAATTCAGAATAAACAAACAAATGAGGTTGTCACGGCCGCGTTCAGAAACGCCCAGGGTTCGGTCGGAGGTGTGGGTTCCTCAGTGGCTCCAACAGCAGTCCTACAGGCGGTGCTCAGCCACACCACCAGCATCAGGGTGCATTTGGAGGGGTGACAGTGCAATAGCATCTCACTGTAGCCTGAGGATCAGCAGAGGGCTGGATGCTTGACGTCGTTATAAGGTTTCAGCACCTCTACTAAGTCAGACCTGGTAGATTTAGCAGGATTCGTCTGAATTAAAGAGCCCTGAAAAGAATCTCTGCTGTCCCACGTGTTGAAGCTTGACCCGTCTGCTCATATGGCCAGAAAGGTCCTTTTTAACTGCAGATAAATCCGCTGGAGCTACAGTGAGAACCAGGAGTTGTACTTCTGTCGTCACATCAATTAGTCTAAAGTAGAAGGCCTCAGGTATGACTGGAGAAGGTGCTCCTGGGAAGATGACGCTGGTCCTCCATTTCCCATGTAGATGAGCGTTTACGCACTGTGCTGAACCATCCGTCATGCCATCTTCACCCCTGCGACAGTAACCACCCTACATAGTGGATAGGGGCAGGATGGTTTGAGATGGATCAGGACCCGTATGTGATGCTGTTTTCAATGCTGCTTCGCTAAGGTTTTGTGTGTCCGTGTGTGGATCAGTCTGTCTGTGAATGCTTCATTCTACTGTGATGAGCAGAAACTGGACTATCTGTAGTTGCTCTGAGAGGACACCAGCGCTTCAAACCCCAATTCAAGTGCTGTGGACAAAAAAAGACAGTAAACATTCAATAGGGAAAAAATGTACACCCACACAGCCCCATCGTGCAAATAATCAGATTAATCTTTTTTTTTTTTTTTTTTAACCTTTGTTTCATGATTTCACATTGAGTAGTTTGGTGTGGGACACGTGCCCCTGTCTTAACGAATGAGGTGATTAAACAGCCTACTGTTATTACAGTGCCTTCAGAGCGAGCGAAGATGAGGTCATTTAAACACGTGATCTTGTGTATATATTTATACTTGGTGGCATCTTATTTATTGAGGTATATTTAATCTGTCACTTAGTCGTGGTGGTGGTCATGTGATTCCCCCCCCCCCCAAACCTGATTTACTTCCTGTGTAAACAGTGTACGGCACACAAAATTCATATTTTTGGCTTCTCAGCAGACATAGTTGGATCATGAGTTCAAAATGTTGGGTACTTTCAGTTAGCTTTACTTTTTTTTTTTTTTTCTTTTTTCCTGACATTGTGACACATTACCTGATAATGTGACTCTATCAGAAAACTCTAAATTCTCAGGAACGTTTCTGGTTTTTGAATCTGAATATACTGGTTTTGCCCCTTTTAATATTTTGTTGTTTGGATCTGGACCGGGAGGGTTGGGTGAACGAGTCCCCTTACTGCACTCGTATTGGGTCCGAAGTTGCCCAGATCTCTCACACAGCCTCACCAAAAGCAATAAAGCAAGCATGGAATGGAGAAAACATGTCCAAGTACTGTTTACACTTCAGGCTCAAATTGGATTCCCCATTTTTGTGGAATGGTTGCACTGGCTACCAAATATACAGAGAAAATTTTTAAATATCAGTCCTTTTTTTTTTTAGGATCAAGGCTTGTGTTCCATATTGTAAAAGAAATCGGATAAAAGCTATGTGGTTTTAGGGGTGTTAATATTGTTGTCATTACTGTTATTTATATTCAAGGGACATTTTAGTGGAAATAGTTTTTAATACTATAATCCGATTCTGTAGTTGATACATTAAAGTCAAATGTTTTGTCAGGGACTTTTTAAAAACAATTAATATACACAATATATGTATTGTAACCTGCCACCAAATATATTGCACTGTTGTGTACTGCTGTACAGGGTCGCTGGTGTGTGTGTGTTTGCCCCCCCCCCCCCCCCCCCCCCCCGTTCAACGTGATAAAAGCTGGAGCCAGCCGGTCGAGGAGAAAGGAAATTGGGCTAATGAGCGAAACTGAATGAGTGCTCGCCACAAAATTGAGCCCCCATTCATAGGTGAACACACCATGCCAGTTTCCAAGAGGGGGAAACATCATAAAACGTGAAAATCAGTACTCTGCCCTACTGGCTGATGGGAACGCAAGGTGGGCCAGCATAGCCTCCTCCATCCGGGCCGTCTGACAGAGATGGGTGGACAAGGCTCTGCCCCTGTCCTCATGGGGCCCACACACTCGCCTTTTGTCTCTTCACTTGCTTGTTAGCAAATTAGGGCCCCTTTAATTTCACTTAATTAGTGAGCCTTTTCTTTTGACCGCCCGTCCTGCATGTGAGCAAAGCCCTAGCCTCACCAGTAGATAAAAAGCCCCCCTAGACACACAACAGAAACTAGCTGAGCCATCCCAGATGAACTCAGATGTGCAAAACACTGCTTTAGCAATGACGACAGGCCTGTCTGACAAATGTTTTATGAGTAATGCATTTTTTCAGAAGAATGTGGGGGGAAAAACAAGCTTTTCCCAAGTATTGGTACTTTATATTAATCTCTGTGATTTATGAATATTCCCACTGAGAAGGAAGATGTATCTTTGTCTGTGCTGCAGGTGCTACAGGATGCCAGATCGTATTTTTACGAGGTTCTAATTACACGGTGCATACGTTTCCCTTGTACTGTTAATATTTACTGCTATACGTACGGAAGTTAATGTTTTAATAAATCTGCATTACATGCCGCGATCGAGGCTGCTTAATGGTTTGTGTTGTGGATGGGTGGTGTAAAGTGTGTAGCTGAGCATAGCTGACTGGTTCCTCTAATTCCACTGGAACGTTTGTCACGCTTTTGTGGTGTTGCATTATTCTGGGGGTTTGCTCGACGTACATGTACAATAACTGTTGTTTGCCAATTTTATTTCTTTGGTTAAGAGGGAATTGCACTGCTGTTGGAAGTTCATTTTTCTTAATCCCCACAATGCCTACATATTTAAAAAAAAAAAAAAGACTCTATGACGAAAGAAGAGACCAAACGATACCACCCCCTGACATGGTGGGGAGACGTTTCTGCTGCGTTCCTCTTTTCCACATCAGCTCCCACCCTCTGCATTTCCCGATTGGCACCTGTCAGTCGATTAGGTTTTGATTTTTAAAACGCTTATGCTAAAAGAACCCCCCCCCCAGCTCCTTTCTGAGAGTCTAATCTTTGCTTTCCCGTGATTCTCCCGTGCCACGAAAAGGTGAAGGGTAGCCGGGATAATGTCGGAGCGTTCCCGGGGAGCCGCAGGAGTCTGGCAGTCGGCTTTCCTGTCGCCCACGTCGCTCGAACCCTTACGGACGTGAGATTATCCAGCTTTGGTGGGAGGAGTCGTATGGATGGGAAGGGTGAGGGGCAGCTTATAAAGTTATAGAATTTCTGCAAAATGTCTGAGTAAGGGGTTGAAATGTCTGTTTTTAAAGCGGATGCCAGTGGATCTTGGAGGAAGAAAAAACGAAACAGTCCAAAAAACATTTGGTTGTTATGTTTCTCTTTTTAAATATTGTACTGGATCTTGGAGCCACTTAGTTCTTGTGTGTGTGTGTGTGTCCTAGTTTCCTCTAAGATCTGCAGGGTCAGTTAGAATATGCGTGACTGGCGTTTAGGGTCCCAAAAGACATGCTTTACAGTGCACTTCCTGGAAGATAAAGCAGATTGAAGGGCACCGTCTGTCTAACATCACACACCTACTGCCTCTTTTTTTTTTTTTTTATGCTTTAAAAGGAACTGAACAATTACAAGTGCTATTATAATCCACTTTTTTTTTTTTTTTTTTTTTTTTTTTTTTTTTGAATGTGTCATATAAGCCTTTATTTAGCATAATTATTTTTGGGGGTTGTAATGGGCTAACCCCAGCATCTACAGGTGTCTGTTGTTACTGTATGGAAGCTTCAGTGTGCTCTTAAAATTCCCTGTCTGTCCAGAAAAGGGCATGTGGTAAACGTACATAAACTCGAGAATGGTGGGGGAAGATTGAAAATGATCATGGTAATAACTGTGAGGGTTCAGTATCAAGACAAGACAATATGAACACATGATATACTGCATAAAATAGACCTTTTGTGGTATTTTTTTTTTTTGGTATTTATGGAGATTTGGTTATGGGGAAAAAAACTATACTCTTTCAAATTTGTTTTCCTTTACTGCTGAGTTTTCTGTGCAAGTAAAATTCATAAATTGATGTGCCACATAACTGCACTTCTGGATAATTATGGTAGCTAGTTAGATCTGTTGATAAGACGCAACGCTGGCTAAAGTTTCAGCCATCTGTCTTCCAACTCCTTTTCTTTTGCTGGGTCGCAGGACTGGTCAAAAATGATTTGATTAAATTTTAGCAGTGATTCACCAGCCAGACGCTAGAGAACGTGTAATCTAGTGTTCAAAAGTGCATGCATGTTACCCTTTTTAATGTCCGTCTCATAGACGTTTTCGAAAAGTGCTTCTCCTATCCTCTGGAGGTTTTACGGACCGTTCCCGTGGCGATACGCGTCTGCTTTAGGCCGCGTCACTAGACGGTGATGTCAGAGTCTGTGTACGTAAGGGCTGATGGATTTAGAGCAGTAGACTTGTGTGTGCCAAATACACACCATACCAATTGCTCTTCTGAAATTAATTACACGCTCCGCAAAGCAAAAGGCATGCATTCCAAAACCTTAAATGGTTTTTCTTTTCTTTCGCTTGAGGACTTGGTTTCTCTGAAAATGCTTTGCTTATGTCAAGGAAGATGTGTTACTCTATTGCATGGAGTTGGAACGGTAAACGTGTATTTTTAAAATTCATTGCATGCATTGGACTCAAAAAAAATTTGTCAACTTGGCATTAATAAATGGTCTGTCATTATAGTGGTATTACTTTGCTTCTAACAGTGTGTAATAGTCCTTCCATCCATAATGCCTCCTGCCCTGTGTGCTGTCATTTCTGGGATAGGGTTCGTGACCCTCTAATCAGCTGTGGATACTTGTGTGATGGTGATCAAGTGACTAGCTGTTAGTTACACTGAATGGGTTTATGGGAAAATGATCTTTAAATAGCACCACTTCATAGATGACTGTTCATGTGGTGGTAGAGCTGTAGTCTGAAACACAGTCTGCATGAAGGCTTAATTAAGATGCCTAAATTTTATCTTCGATGGAATTTCACATCTGACTGACCTGGATCTATACCGCAGGCCATTTACACGGACTTGCCTGCTAATGATTGTGTATATAAATGCTGCATTTCAGAGGAGTCCTTGACATATAAGCGTTTACCGTAACTCCAGCATCCGACACATGACCCAGATTGTAGACCATTATGCTCGGTTGCTGTCGAATAGATCAAATAAAGCGTGACTTACGGCAAAAATTGTGGCGGAGACCTCACTCTGCGGTATGATATTGGCCAGTACCGGTATCCTTTACGCTTGTAGTCCTGAGAGGTGATATTTCGGACCCATGTTAAAGTGTACAATGGCCGTCCTTCGTATCTGACAAATATCTTTGGACCGGATGCTTCCACGTCAGCACACAAAGGTGATCGCGCAAACGCCCAATTTTTATTTAGGTCGTCATTCTCCACCAGTCTCCTGTATCTTGCTGTAAGTATTTATGGAGGACCCTGAGGCTGGAGCCATTCCTGTGCCCCCCTTCACTGGGGGGGGGCTGATGGATGAGCCGCACACGGTGAAAGCCCAGAGAGGGTTCGAGAGGATCTGCCGACCGCGAGTCTCGCAATGTCGAGCGAGGTTAAAAGTACGTTTAAAGTTAGACCGGCTGGCCCTCTTATGGGTAAACGAGTTAATCGGCAGAGAGCGTGGTGTGGAAAGTAGGACACGGCTTACCCTGAGAGCCGGCTGTATTTATCATCACGCCGCAAGATGTTGCTACTGTGATGCAGTAGCGGAGAGGCTTTCGGGACGAGGAATCGCAACCCTCGGGGGGGGGGGTGGCGGCGCAGCTTCGATTTGGCGGGATTATCGCAACCCAGCAGTGTTACAGTGGGCTGTTCTTCTAACCCTCTGGATTGTGTCCCCCGCCTATCCTTTGGTAGTTGTGGCCTGGTTGATGCAGAAAGAACCGTGGAAAAAGAGAGGGCTTTGTGGAGGGGGAGGGGGCATGTGGCTGGGGCAAAGCTGCCGTCTTCCTCTGGGGGAAGAGCTACTGAAGAGGGGAAGGAAGACCTTCCCAGTGCCTCCACACACTGTTTAGTGCTCCTGGTGACTGTGACTGCTCTCTCACGTGGTCAGTGTTGAGTGTGGCTTCTCAGTCAACAAGGTCAAGGTGTGTGTTTATTTATGTTTTCTGCAAAATGTGTTTAATTCAGTAACCCCAGAGAACTAAACATTGTGGGTAGATCAGCTGGCTTTCACCAGTCGCTATTTAGAACTAGGTGAGGGTCATTCTGGGAAAAGCATATGCATGTGTGTTCATGCGTGTGCATGTACTCACCGGTGCCCCCCACTGCGTTGCGTGTTATCGACCGGCCGTCGTGTCATTTCCTCATTCGGCACAGCCAAACAGAGGTGACCTGGAAGGACTGTAACGGCGGCCCATTCCAGAGCATGGTAACTCGTCACATGGGGGGGCGGACGTGAGAAACCTGGGAGACCGCAATCAACCTGGGGTATGTGAAATCTTCGGGCCATGACCCCATGATGAAGCGGAACCTCACGGCGGTTCTGACCGAGAATGTTTTACTGAGACACATTTCTTTTTGCTGGCCTCTACCTGGAATGCAACGCGTTGCTTTTCAGCGCAACTTTTCTTTGAGATCGATTTTCTCCTCACGTCGACTTGCATTTATATCAGAAATATAGATATTATATATACAGCATATAGTTTTTGTCTGTGTCATGCTTTCCATTCTCTTATACAGTTCTAATGTCATGTCTGCTAACTAGAAATGTATCGATCCTCACGTGCTGTTGTCGCTGGGACCTCTGGGTGTCTCCATCCATCTTTAAGTGGCAGTCGCGTGGCTCAGTGTCGGAGCCCCAGGCTTGACCGTTGGCACCATGGTAACGGTGGATGGGCCCGGGAGGCCGCCTGCAGTGCAGAGCTAACAGCTCCGGATGTCCCCTGCTAACAGGCCCCACATCTGGGCTGCCCAGACTGGCAGTGTGTAGCGTCACTTGCATCCAGCCACTTGGCAATCACAAGAAACCTGTTAGTCAATTATACCTTAATATGGGGGGAGATGCGTTGCATTGTCTTGGCCCAAACTGTGTATGCCATTTGGGGAAGGGGGGTTTGAATCATCTTTCCTCCAGTGCTTACTCCCTCTCCTCCCCCACGTCATTCACCTGTGGCCCAAACCCACATTCTGAATCTGCACCAAAAAGTCAGGACGTTTTCTAGCAGTCAGAATACTGACTTCATAGTTGTGGCTCAGCTACCTATAACTTTAGTCATTTAATTAGTTCCCCTCCTAGCCTGGCTCCATTTTGCATTGCGAGTGTTCTGAAATCCAGAGGTGATTGCTTGTAATCTTTGCTTGGCAATATCACGTGGAGCTGGAGTATTGAGATGCAGCAAAGCAAATAATGAAAGCATATGTTTACCTATAATTCTTCTTACCTAGGGAGATGGATTAAATTGGAACAGTTTGGTTGTTGTCAAACTCTTAACAGTTTCTTTCAAGCGTGAACGGTCCCCACGCTCCGTGGAGGATTTACTTAGCATGGCTGAATGGGGAGGCCTTTTCCAACTAATGGGGCTGCTTTACGGCTGCCTTTGTCACTGGAGAAGCGGCGACATCAAACGGTGGGAGTCACGACCGGTCTCCATCGCTACCTTGGGAGCCGGGGCACACGCTCACTCGGCGCCAGATAAATAATTCAGAGCCCGCCGAAGGCCTGGATTTGGCAAATATTTAACAGTACGTGCTCACTAGGATGCAACACCAAAGGGTTTTTTTTTTTTTTTTTGCAAACTTGACCCCATCTCTTCCCCAGCACCCCCCCAAAACTGCCTCTTCTCCAAAACCGCCATAGACACTTTGTGGCCCGTACACTGCCTCGCCTGACTTTCTTCTCCTCCCAAGCTATGTCTTTGAAAACACTTAGCCAGGCACAGACGCTGTGCCCCTCCATGCATGCATTTCAAGGCTGTATTCCCCCCCCCCCCCACACACACACACACAATCCTTTTCTTCCTGCTCCAGAAAGAGCTGAAATCTCTTTTCTATTCTTGGTTCAAATCCTGATCTCAAACTGCAGTTTGGTGTATGTGGAGAGGGGGCTGGAGGTCTCAGCCTTCCCCGTTACCCAGTGGTCATTAGATGGCTCAAATGATGGTCTTCTACTTGATTCCAGCTTGGAGTAAGATCTCAGCTCTGTGTTCAGACAGATGGCGTTGTGCTAAAATCAACGTTTTCTTTTCTGCTGCTCATGTGCTAAATAGTAACGGCACTCATCTGTCTGGGTAATGGTTTGATTTCATGCGATGAAGTGAATGAGGCGAACTTGATGAAAAGAGATTGTGGTGAAATGTCCAAAGATGGCTGATGTTGTCCTCCTCTGGCTACAGCTCGACTGGAAATAGTGAGCTGATGTCCCTAGATGAGGTGATGGATGTCTTGTAACAGTTAAAGCTGTTATTTGAACACAAAGTAAATAAGTGGTCTCACCTGAGACAGGAAAACTGTGTAGTGGACCTCACGTGTTCAGTGGTAGTTGTGAAACGTGTGTGTGTGTGTGTGTGTGTGTGTGTGTGTGTGTGTGTGTGTGTGTGTGTGTGTGTGTGTGTGTGTGTGTG
>JAACJT020000001.1:16514565-16525421 GCA_009936485.2 Gymnarchus niloticus
TTGGGACAAGTAGACAGGGCGACGGCGATTTTGGGATGGCGGTTATGAGGAGAAAGGAGAACGCAACCCGCAACAAACCTGAGTTGGGTAAGGAAAAACAAAACCCCCCCCCCCCCCCCCCGATTTGCCATATGTATATCAAAATCGGAATATTAAAATATGCATATTGAACTCTCGCACAATGAATGGATTTTTTGGGTTTTTTTTTAATGGCGAAAGATGTATTTTTTTTATTTTCGTCTGCTGGTGTGCTGGCCTTTTTGTTATTTAAAAGCTCCCCTTCAGTCAGCCAAGGCCCCTCTGTCTTCGGATGTATCTTACCTTCCAGCGGTCAGACTTATTTATTTCTGACGCTTGGAAATTCGTCATTGGCTCACCGCTGCCACCGCCGACGACTGCGGCAGGACCGGCAGCCCCACTCTACCTTCACCGCGGGGCCTGAGGTTCTAGTGCGTGGGCGGCAGGCGCTTGACAGTCACGTCGGGGGGAAGCCCAGCAGTGTGAAAGCCCATTTCTGTGGTCTATCCATTGGGGAGAAGACCTTTATGGCTGGGCTGGTTTGGGGGCCCTGCTCCGGCTGTTCTGCACCTGCTGGAAGCTAGCTGTGACCTTCTCGCTGTCGAGTGTGGGGAGTTCTGCTCCCCCAGCAAGGGGAGGACCTAGGAACGGAGTCTTTTTTGAACCTGTCAGGGAGGTGGAGATGTCATCCCTGACCTTTTGAGAATCATTCCTGTGGGGAGGGGGCTGTGGTGTCTGCATTGGAGCAATTATGTTTTCCCCTTCACCTCATTCAGTAGAAGTATAAATTTCAGTGTTCAAGGCTGTTTGCCCCCCCCACTTTTGTTTTCTCGCCAAGATAATTTCAGCAGGCTCTTGGATCACGACACATGCCTGAAATTCCATGGCTCTTTTTCACATCGATGCATGAAAACACAAACCTGGGTGGTCCTTGGACACGCCTCTCTGTGGGAACGGTGTGTCCCTGGGTGGAGGAGTGCTGTGACGAATGATGAGCCGTCTCTGTTCCCCCCGGCCTTTGCAACCCACACCTGTAGGGGTGGGTGACATCGACATTCACAGCAACTGCAGACACAGGCGGGTGGGGGCCCAGGAATGCGTCCAAAGGCAAGTATCTCAACCCTAGTAGCTCTGAGGATCATTTCCAGGCGTGATCTCCTGCCAGGTGGAGACAGGCTGGACTGGGCCAGAACAGCAGAATTTGCTTCTACAGTACAAAAGTAGATCTACACAAAGTGAAGCATTTATGGAATTAGCATCTGATTGGAGCAAAATGCATGTTGGTGTAAGAGAAGGTGGAGGCTTTTAGGAGCACCATCTTTGAAGCTGTCTGGGGTCTCTCTGTGCCTGGGGTTGATTAACAGCAGGGATGAGTTTTAGCAGTCATCTTGGCTGCCTAAGACGGCTGTCTTCTCTCAAGGTTTCCACAAAAATATTTTTAGGGGCTGAAGCCTCCTCCCACGCTTTTGTCTGTAGTGTGGGAAGGTGTTTTTCATGTGGCTCCATGACGTCTGCCTTGTGACCAGATGTCCACAGACCGGTTTGTGGACTTGGACTCCCAGGGCGGTCTGTCGCGGCACTGTCGTGCCCTGCAGTAGACAAAAGCGGGTGAAATATGGAGCCAGTGTAGCCTGAAAGGGAAAGTCATTGGTCCCCCTGCAGTGTCCCCACAGGTAGTCAGGGGGCTGGCATGTTCCCACGCACCCTCCTTGACTATGGACTGGAAATTAAGAAAATGGTGATGGACAGTTACCGAAAGCCGGATATGCACGTCTGCCCTAGTGGGCAAACACAAGAAGATGACGCAGTTCAGTTGGCTGAAGTTTTTGCGGTCACACTATCAAGTTTGAGCCACGGGCTTTTGAATTTTGCAGGGTTGTGAGCCATGGTGAGACGGAAGTCACGTCTGCCCATAACAAATGGAAATATCCTTTTGTAAATCTAGTAAAACCTTAAGCCTAGATTGCATTATTCTTTACATGGTACACCATTCGCTGTGTGTTTGATGAATGGATGATGTGGGAGATATGGCTTTACAGGGTAGGTATTGTCGTAATCCTGGATGAAATATCAATCTGGGCAGTTTTTAGGATGACGGTGTTCAAAATGGAAGCTGTATATCACAGCAGAAGACTTCTCTTGTTTAACAACACTGATTCGAAATGATTCACCGTTTCTGACCATCAGACTTCATTGCCTTGGGTCTGTGGGATATTTAGGCTGAAATGCCTAATAGAGTGGTGTATACTCGGCAAGCTAGCTGCTGTTGAACGTGTGATCTTAAGCTGCGATAAACATTTGCAGCCTCATAGTTGCATTATCCATTGCCGTCAGCGGATTCGAATTCGCCAACGCCCATGTACTGCCCATGAGTCTTCGTAAAGATCTGCCTTTTCACGGCTGCTAAACCTGACCTGAAATGGCACGAGTCGACAGATTGCCTTGTTTACGTTTGTCCAGATGGGGGGATGTGTGAAGGCTGCTTGTGTGATGACAAAGCTGAGATTCCCCGAAATGAGGCGAAATGGGTGCCGGTGTGTAACTGGAGCCACTGCATTTTTCAAAACGAAAAACCGCCACGTGATCTCTGCTTGCCTTCTCTAGCCACTCCCCGTTGCGGCCAATGTGGAGATGCTTCGTCACAGCTAAGGTGGTGAGACTTTGAGCAGCCGTGGGTGACCTCTTTTAATTTAGTGGTGTTCGTCAGCGGGCTTTAATAATGGATGAATGCGATGAAGTCGATTACAGCTCTGGCTGTGCTGCCATATTCAGGTTCCTCATGGACATCTTTGGGATGAGGTTAGTGTCCAAACTGGCACCCCTCTGAACTTTTCACTGCTGGAGGACCCAAGGGAAATCGTTAAGGGAGCCTCCCAACCTGAATAACCAAGCTTGGTCCACCACTCTCCTCGGATGCTTCCCTTAATGACTTTTTATTAAAACAGTGGCGATGCTTAGCGTGGCAGACACTCACCAGTGTGGAGGGGACCAAATAGGCACACAACACCGATTTTGCTAAAAATGGCTTTCCCCGCTCAGACAGACCGCTAATGCGGGCTGGCCTCTGGGCTGAACTTTTAAGGATCTGAAGACAGCCAAGTCGTAGAAGCGAGCGGATAGAGATGCACTGGGGGGGCGCAGTTTGAATACCACGTTCTCTGCTGACGTGGGCTAAGCAGGCTCGGGATTAGCACTTTACAGTTTAGGCAGTTAGCTGGGGATCCGAGAGAGCGATTTGAGGATCTTTGGCCCAGTCATTCCTACAGCCCCGTAGCCACTTTTAAATTCCTGATAAATATTTTTAAAGGGCACCCTCATTAAGAGATGGGCGATGCTGATGGAGTCTCTGATCTCCTGCTGCGAAGGTGGTACGCAGCTGCCTTGGCTGGCTTATTCTGGCTGATCCTCATACAGGAAGACCCCTTCTGTGTGTGTGGAGTTTGTGGGATCTCTCCCAGGTACTTCCTCCTGTGGTTGACACACTTGCGGTTAGGTTAACTGCATACCCAGGGCAGGGAGGGTTTAGTATGTTGAATACAAGTGTCGTTTTTGGAAGCTGTGTTGGCTGAAGAGATGACTTTCTGCAGTGACCTCTCAGTCAGCTAAGATGACACCTGGACAGGTTTGGTGTGGTCATGTGGTGGGAGGGGCCCTAATGCTTGGATGGGGAGGGTCATTCATTTTGCTCTCCTGAGGTGACGGTCCTTCTGCCGATGACAGATTGCAGGCAACCAGGACAACATGGGCCAGCTTGTCCCAGGCAGACTCCCCCCTGCCATTTAGTGACTTCCTGTCATCGCTGACATTTCTATTTCCCCAGCCCTTTTTCCAGTGCCACTATCCCCCCCCCGCTGCTGTGACCTGACAGGGCTCTCTAAGGGGACGAGATGCAGCTCGGTCGGTGGGAACGGTGAACAGGACACACAGATAAACGTGGAAAATCTGATGGCATGGTTCTCAGTTTGAAGCGGTACCTGTTTTTTAGGAAGCAACATGAATAGGACTTTGGATTGATGCACATTTTTTTTTTTAGGTGTTTTTTCAAATCCACTTTGTTACAAGGTCCCAGCCTAGATTCCACACCCAGTCTGTGTGGTCGGCTCATTGACGTCTGATACTAGTGCAGCTCAGCGGTAGTGTTGATATCCCAGAATGCCGAGCATTCGTGGTACAAGGAAGAATTTTCCTGCCTTGTGACTTCTGGGTCCAATGAATCAGGTGTGGACAGAGTGCCCAGCTTTCTCCAGTCTGACACTGCAGACAGCAGTTGCTCCACTGAGGCTGTTATGCCCCTGCACTCTACTGTCTCCTGCTAAACATAACATGGGGGCGGGGGAAGGATACCATATTTACATATTATTTTAATAGCAGCCGTGAGTGCCCAGAAATGAGGCTGCACCATCGCATAATGAATGCATCGTCTCATCGCTTCCCGCATAAAGCTGCACGCCACGTCCATAAATTATTCATGCTAGCCTGAAGGCAATAAATCAGTGAGGCAAGAACTAAGAAAATTAGCTACCAATTAGTGTTTATTTATGGAGCTTGTTATTCACCCCCAGCAGATGTAGACGGACGACGGGAGAAACGATGTGGGCGTGGTGTCAGAAACACGTGTCATGCACGCTGTCACCCTCCGGCACGCCACGTGCCGGGACCCTTCAAAACATCTGACGAGAAGTTGTTAAATGTCCTCTGCAGCAAATGTCCGAGGCTGTCTGCGTATCACAAGTCAGTCCGCTTGGGGAGTAATGTGCTTCAACATCGTTTATGACTTTCTATGGTATCGCAGAAACTACCGAAGATGAATTTTTTTTCTGGTAGCAAGTCATTGAGTAAATAATAAGCTGTGTCTTATACGGGAATTCTCATGGAGACTTTAGTTAGCAGCAGCCGTAAGGCTGTTGAATAAATAATGTTAAGCAGCCTTTTACAGTTGAGAGGACTGGACAGTGTAGCGGTAAGCACTCTGATATCGGCTGGCGATGTGGCTCTGACATCTCTGAAGCGGCGATCTGACCAGTGGGGGCTCAGTCCCGGGACCCTCTGTCCGGGCTTTGAGCGGGCCAGTCTGGAGCATGTGGTTACTGGGTGACTTCAAAAATGAGAGCGGTTCTCTGGGTCAGATTGTTGTAAAGTCATGCTGTGGAACAGTCCAGGACAGCGTCGTGTCTGATTGTTCATTTAAATTTTCCGTAATTTAACTCACCCCTGCATATAAATCAGGAAATAGTCGTTTTGTGGCGTCTTCTGAAGATCTTTCACCATATATAGCCTTTCCACGTGATCATCAACAGTGTGTGATGCAACAGTTTTGCGTCTATAGCCCCATTGAATGGATGAAGTATCTGTACAGTCATCTGGTCACAATCTTTGATATTCCAGCTTTGATCCTCAGTTCACAGAGCACTGTCTTCCATCTTGACAGCCGTAAGTTCTTTTCTTCACTGTTAATTTGATGTTTCCCAAAGGACGAAATGTCTCATTGCCTTACGGGCAGAGGGAAATACAATCATTGAATTGAAATTGTAATTTTATTAGTGAATTTAAGTTTGTTTAACCTTTAGTTGAGCTTGCACTGAAAGCGCCTCCCTAAGCAATCTTATCTTGTCTAGACTGGCTGTGTGTGTGTGTGTGTGTGTGTGTGTGTGTGTGTGTGTGTGTGTGTGTGTGTGTGTGTGTGTGTGTGTGTGTGTGTGGTCTTAACTGCGGCCCCACTTTAAAAGACTCTATTTGCAGTCACCCCTTGCACCCCTGGGAGCTTCCTCTGATGGTGTAATGTTCATGTGGGGACCAGTGCCCAGGCAGTAAAATGGACGGACGATGACCAAGGGGTGATTGTAAAAGCACCATTTGGGCCACCAGCTCCACTCTATGATAGGTGATCCCGATGGTTGTCACAGGCAATCAGCTGTCGACACCAGCACCCTGGAAACGCCTTCACGTGCCCCTGACTCATCAGAGGAAGCAGTCAGCTTTGCTTGCTCTCCCTGAAAAAATGCAATAATTTTTGTCGGTGTGGTCACATTGGACGGTGACGGTAATCGCGCCGTCTCTGAAAGGTCACCGAAATATGTTTACTAAAATAACGAACGTTGAACCCAGGCTGAGAGGGGAGACGAGCCTTTACGTAGTTACTCCGCCCATCCTGAAGGAGCCAAAACCCAAAGGAACACGTAGTGACACCGTTTAATTGTGTTTGTAATCGCGTTGCCATCTATCCTTGCCTGTTTTCATGTGTGTGCGTGTGTGTGTGCATGACACCCTCGTCATCCTTTTACCCTTTGTCTTCCTTGCACAGAAGCGGCATAGATCCGCAGATTTGTCTCACGGAAAATAAAAATTGCAGTGGGGATTAAAGGAAACGCTGGGATTTAGCAAAGCCATGAATGAGCAGCTTTTGGGTCCTTATCTCCGAGGCCCCGGGGGGGGGGGTCATTCTCTGGATGGCCAGACGGGAGCACAAATCACTTCATGCTTTTGCTTAAAGATCATCACCGTATAGGTGAGATGTAATCCTAACTCAGTGGCCTCCATTGGGGTAAGATTTAATCATAAAATATGCCCCGTACATATTCATTTTTTTGGATTCCCTTGGCTGTCTGTACTGTTCTGAACACTGCAGTTTTTCTTTTTCATTGTCTGCCTTTAATTTTTTTCATGCCAGACGTCTCTTCTACTTAGGAAAACCCTGTACTTTGTAGCAAAATGGCATCCCACCTGATAAGACGCTTACTCTGATTGGCTGAGATTGTCGTGTGGTGACGCATCCTCCCGACTCTGAGGTCCATTGCTGTGACTCCCTGGTGGGGCCCCACGAAACCGTTATAAGCTGGATACAGAGAGCTGGAGGTGGAGGGGGCACATCCCTCCCCAGGGAGACCTCAGGAAGAGCAGAAATGACCTTGCAGTGTGCTGGCATCTAGGCCAGGGTTGTCTGTCTGAGATTTTCTCTCTAAGAAGCTGTTTGATTGTTTGCCTTAAAGGTGCAGGCCAGACAGCCAGCTTCGTGTGTTGCTACTTGAAATTTTTTTTTAATTTATTATTAATGATGGAATGTATAGCTTGTCCCCCAAAGTGAGAAACAGAAAGCATATGTAGGGAATAAAGTCTCCTCTGAAGTTTAAAGAAAGCCAGACTTGCAGAGCAGACATAAACAAACAAACCGTTTCAATGTCGGGTTTCCAGCATGGCGCCATTCGCCTCTGCATCTCCTCTCCCGCTGCCCTAGCGGTGTGACCCCTCCCTCATCGTGCAAAACGAGTCCGGATAGCCATCTGCTTACTTCAACGGGGCTCAGACGCATTCCTGCAGGGGCTGGGGGTGGGTTTGTAGTTGGGGGGCCGCTTGCAACAGTTGGAGTAAACTGGGGAATATCACATTCCACACGTGACCCCCCCCCCCCCCCCCCCCCCCCCCCTCCCCCCCCCCCCCCCCCCCCCCCCCCCCCGCCGCCTCACCCCCCCCCCCACACTTTCCTGGAAACATCAACGATTCCCCTGCCTGGCAAGGGAGTTTAGCTCCAGGCCTTCACCCCCAACAGATGGACGGAGACTGTAAATGGTTTAAGGGTCTGTGTGTAGGGGTTAAATTAACACCGAAGTGTCAGAGTGATCTGCCAGCGACTGGTCAGAAGGGCAACTAGTGGTAATGGTATGGCTGCACTTCTGGGGGGTGAATTTACACCTGGCCCCCATGTATGTACCACCCGAATGTTGGGGTGTGTGTGATTAGGGTCCTCATTCTTCAGTCGGTCTCTGAGGAATGGCTGCGGACCCTCATCAGGTGACTCACGTTCCAGTGCTCATTCTGACAGCTTTGATCTTAATGTGGGGTGGGAGGGGGTTCAGCTTGGAGGAGGGCTGTCACCAAGTCAGTAATATGGAAAAGAGGATGCTTTCTCTTTTTTGGGTCCCCATTTCAGTTTTACTCAAATTCACAGGATAATTTCAGGCTGAGTCAAACTGTGCCCTGTGCATTTAAACCAGACTGCTTACTGAAAGTCTCAGACTACACTACTTAAAACATCTACACTGAATTGTTTAATGGATGCTTTTTTATATTTACGTATCTGTGCATACATATGATATTTACACTTCCATCTACGCTGCTTATCGTGGTGGGGGGTGGGATGGCAGGGTGGCACATTACCAGGCTGGGGTACATTCTGGATGGGGTGCCAGTCCGTCACAAGGCACATGTACAATCACATTCACCGTGGGCTATTCAGAGACACCTACAAGACTGACCATATCTTTGGACTGCAGGACACCTCTGTGTGCCCAGAGGAAAGTCACAACACAAGGGGAGGACATGCAAACTCTGCGCGGACACACAGCAGAGGGGATATCTGAACCCTAAATCCTGGAGGTGTGAGGCAACACTGCTAACTGCTGCACCACCGGTTCCCTAGATACATACTGGCGACCAGATATTACATGGACAGTTGAAGTTAAGTACCTTTTTTTTAAAGGGCCAATGGCAGAGTAAATCCTGGGACTTGAATCGACAACCTTCGGGATAATAGTCTACCTTAGTAGCTAGCATACAAAATACAGTGGCTTGTTTTAAAGGATGCAGTGTACCCTGTGGCTGATATTGATCGGATTTCTTTCAATTATGCTGTCTGTAGAATCCCATGTTGAACGGTTTAAAGCAGCAGTGGGCTGAAAAATGGCTCATTATGTACACCCCTCAAGGTTCAGACGATATGCAGAGGTTCACACTCTAGAAGAAGTGGAAAAACCCTGTAAAAATACAGTCCAGCACCCAAATAATACCAGCCTGACTTTCACGTTAAAGTCTTTGTTTCCATGAATGGACCTAATCTTTTTCTTTATTATCCGTTTAAAAATGGGCCTGTAGGTGTTAAACGGACCTATTTACCAGATGTCCAATTTAGGATTCAGGCGAGGTAAGTTGTAAAAGGGATTAATCTGTTGTCATCTCAGACCACTGATGAGGTTGTGGGCTTTTGTTCCATTTTTGTACTGATTTTAATGTATTTTTTCACATTTTAAATAAACCAGATTTCCAAACGTCTGAGTGGCATCAAACTTTGTCAAATTGACAATTTAGTAGACTGCTGTCCGACTGTGAAGATATTTTAGTGGGAAGCGGCTTTGCGTCATTAATCCTCATTTATAATCCCGAAGAACAGCCAGCATGGCGTTACTCAGCGGGGGGGGGGGGGCTTATCTAGGAGCGCGCAGGACTCCGTGAAAGTGGACGGCGTGGAAAGACAACTCGACTGACTTAATGAAGAGATGGTCCTCTTGGGTGCCACTGCGTGCGGTTTTGGGGGTGGGGGTCTTCTGGTGGAAAATTGGGTCAGCAGTCACCATGCAATTATTGCCATTAATAAATCAGAATATTAATCCTGTCTTGAATATAGACACTTGGGTTTTCTTTTCTATTTAGGGGAGCTCATGCTGGTGGTCTGTCGGTCAGGTGACCATGTCACTGTGGGCTCTTAACCTCAAAAACTGCTCCAGGGGTGCCGGATAAATGGCCGACCCTGTGCTCTGACCCCAAGTTTAACTCTCATTCATGTGTGTCTTGGAGAGTAAGACTGGACATCTGGAAAGCGAAGAATTCCTATGAACTTGTGCAAATGGCCAGCAATGTATGATTTTATATTGTCTGTGTATAGTATGTGTTTATGTGTGCATGCAGTCATGGATATGTCTGAGCACTGTATGTGAAATGTGAAACCGTTGTAGAACTGTTCGGTAAATTTATGTAAATATCTGTGTCAAAGGCCGAAAGTTAATTATGGCAATTCAGCATGTCTTGGTAAAACAGAAGTATTACAGTCAGAATCTGTTGCATTTGTACCTCGGTTCATAACATTTCGTTTATTTTTCATTGCGTTTTAATTTAGCATATTTCAGTAGCTTAGAATTATTATTAATTAAATTTTAATAGGTTACATTTATGTAACTGGGTATCTATCCAAAGCTCTTCTGCTGAGACTTCATTAATATTTTGGTTGCAGATACGGTTTGTCTTAGGTTAGCGTGAACAAGTCCACAAACTACTTTCTGGTTACCGAATAAGATGGATCATACGGTACTGAGGTTGGTTCGAATCCCACCTCATTCAAAAATGCTTGCATTGTTTTAGGACCAAGGTGACTACTTGCCAGCTGAACTTCCGCTAGCATGCCAAGTTACATGGGTGGCGCACTGACTTAGTTTCCATGGAGACGTGCAAGGCTAGATCTGATTCTCGCGTTAGGAGGTGATCCCAGCATCTGAGCAGCTGCCCCTTGGCTTTACTGGTGCCCCACATCCTCAGAGGTCCCTACTTTTTATCCTTACAGATTTTAGGCAGCAGATTTATAGCCAGGATGAGAGACTGAGGCTTTTGAAGCAAGAAAGGACTTTTTATTGATTCTGTTTACAAGCAGTTGGGGGGGGGGGTGCTTTGTTATGGGAGGGATTGTTGAGTGTCAGTGTACTCTGCAGACTGGACATGCCAAGACTGTCTTAAATCCACACTCTCAAGTCCCTCTCGTCCCCTTTATATTTGACTAACACCACAGGTTTAATAGCGCTCTATGTTTAACCCAGTGGTATTAATTTAGCGGAGGGCAAGTACAAGTAGCGCCAGACAGAGGGAAGTGGCTGGGCCAAAGCCAAAAGGACGCTCAGTTGTGGATGCGCCTGGTAGCGAAAGTCTGATGCTGCAAAGAACAACACTGCATAGGAACCTGGAATGTACGATCTATGAATCAAGGCAAACTGGATGTAGTCAAAGGTGAGATGGCAAGATTAAACATCGACATCTTAGGAGTTAGTGAATTAAAATGGACAGGAATGGGTGAATTTAACTCA